>CP135577.1:3816391-3911347 GCA_032401905.1 Swietenia macrophylla
AGATTATTACCTGGAAAACTAGAGGACGATTTCAATTTCGATCGGCAGTTTTGTTACTTTAATTCCACCACAGCAGCTTCACCGCAAAACAGAAGACAAATTTGACTTCAATTAGGAGTTTTGGTTCTTTGAATAGGACTCCATGTTGTTTTCCAAAGGAAACTCGTCAAAATTTTCCCCCTTACAATACCTAATCGCAAATAGTCATTGATTGAAATATCAAAAGCCTAAATACATATAAATTTGTCTCTCAAATAACTCCTATTCAAAGAACCAAAACTCCTAATTGAAGTCAAATTTGTCTTCTGTTTTGCGGTGAAGCTGCTGTGGTGGAATTAAAGTAACAAAACTGCCGATCGAAATTGAAATCGTCCTCTAGTTTTCCAGGTAATAATCTTTTAAAAGAGAATGGATTTTGTTTTTTTATTAATCTATGTTCCAAAATCATGTCGTAATATATTTCGTTGGTCAATTCTTATTGAATTTTTTGTTTATTATTTGTGATTTTTGATTAATCGTCCTCTATTTTATAATATAATTTTGATTTTAGTTAATATTTTTGACATAATTGATTTCTTAAATCATGAATTTATATACTTGGTGAGAATAAGGTAGATAGCTTGATTGAGAATTTATTTTTGTTAGATGGGTTGTCCTTTTCTTTGATGGCTATTGTTTGGCTTACTGGAGATGAGAAGTGAATTTTGATTTTGAGGTGAATGGGCTGTCCTCTCGAAGCATACAACAATGACAGACATGTAGCCATTTTCTTGGCTATTCTGTATCTTTTAGACTTGGTGGTATACAGAGAGCATAAGGCTACTTCTATTAGTTCTGTGCTCACTTTATTGTCTAGTCTAGACTAGTCTAATATTTTTGTACCAAATTGCTCATTTTGTACACCAATGGAGTAACAAAATAAGAAAGATGATGGTTGGCCTTAAATATTAATGGTAGTTCAAAAAATAAAAATACAAATTTAACTAGATATGATATTTCCAAGCAAATATTTACTAGAAGTTAGCTGGTATCTTGTGGCATTAGGAGTATTCCATATCTTTTTTTAAAAGAAGCCTGGAATTCACTAGGAAGATGATGATTTGCAAAAACTACTGATGCCTTAGCCTGAATTGAATCTAGAGCGAAAATTTTGGTGGAATGTTTTATATTCTAAATTAATAGGCAGATTATTATGCATGATATTATTGTTAGAATAATATGCATTCTTATTTATATGTGAAAAAGATTTATTGATTAGTATTTTTTTGGTTTGGATGAACTCAAAGCAAATAAAATGGGCCATGTAATTGTAAGGAACAAACAGCAAATGAACAACAAAATGAAAATTATACAAATTGATGTCGATGTTTGTTCATTTAGTTCTTCATATTTTTCTGTATAAAAATTTTGACTTCAATTTTTTTTTTTATAATCGTTGTTTTATGGTTTGATGTAATTTGTAATTTAGAGAATTTAATTTAAGTTATTTTTAACCGGTCAAGGTTTATCATGTTAATGATTTTAAAGAGAAGTCCCATGTTTTTTAGTTTTTTAGTTTTTTAGCTTGTATGTTATAGTCGTTCATCAGTTTTAATTCTCATGATTCATTATAGTTTGATTTGTGTAGAGTGTAATTCAAAATTTTAGTTACTTTTTTTTTTTTTTGTAAAAGACTAGTTGAGCTACGTGCAGAATTAGTTGAGAAAAATTGATAGCTAGTTGAGCAATTAGTTCAAATAATTGAGTCGTTAATTGTTCAAGTAAACAATTATTCATGACAGTTATTGTTGAATATAAATAGTCTGAAATTTGTACTTGAGAGATAATCAGAGTCGTGAAAGATGAAATAAAGAATTCAAGTCTTGTTTTCTCTATGAATTATCTTGTTCTAGATTTATTGGTTTGTGTTCTTTAATTCTTTCATCATTGAGTGTATTGTTTGCTGTTAAATTCATTGTACTAAGGAAGCAATTGGGAAATTTCTTGTTGCTATAAAATAAGAATCCATGCACACCAGGTGTTCGTAAGATTGATTCTTGTGGGTTGAGATTGGTTTTAACATCAATAATTTGTGTTGTCAAATTTTATTTCTTCGTGAATTTTTTGTTAAAAAAATCTGTAGTGTTTACTTTCTTTTTTGTGTTTTCTACAAAAAGTTTTGTTTTAGTTTGTCATGATTTGTGGTTTAATTTAAAGGGATTTAGTTTGTCATGATTTGTGGTTTAATTTAGAGGGATTTTGATTTTAGTTTTTTTAATTTGCTTGTGGCATATTTTTTTAGTTTGTTTTTTATTTTAAAAGAAGGATATTGTTAAGTGTGCTGTGATAGATTATCTGTTTTAGCTTATAATTTAAATACTAATTTTGAAATCCTCTTTATTAGTTATGCACTTATTGAGTTTATCCTAGAATTGTTGTATGGCCTAGATAGGTAAAGTATTACAATACTTGACCAATAAAAGTTATTATTTACTGTTTTTAGATTGTGTATTTTAGTGTGAGGGGGAATCATGATTTTTAGATTTTGAGGAAAGTCATTGATCTGGTTAAGAATGGAAAAAATCAATAAATCTTTTTATGTCTCTTTTGTTCTAAGCATAATGGAGTGTAATTAGGATCCTAAAGTGACAAATCAGTGACCAAAATAAAATCTAAGTTATTTTCTAATAGATTTTTGCAACGTTACATATGAAATCACAAAAAGTATCCCCAACATATAAGGCCATACAGATTCTTTGTCACACTTCTAAACACCTAAAACAAGACAAATGCTCTATAATGTATAACAATGAGGTTTATAGTGGTAGAATTTTATCCAAGAATCAAAGTTCAATATGATTTCTCTAGTGCCAAGATTAAGAGAAAAGATCGAAAATAAAACAGCCTTGGAAAAAGTCCTCCAACATTGCCATTTATTTGGAAAAAAATATAAGAATTTAACTGAAAAAATTTATATCTCTTTATGTTCTTTAAAATATTTAATTGAAAATTAGTATTTTAATTAATTTTTAAATTATATTGTGGTCAAAATTTATTATAAATTGGGATATCAGTGAAAAATGGATTAATGAGAAATTATCCCACTGTTAGAGGAATCAAAAATCTACACTAAAGAATAAATATGCTGAATTAAGGAATGGTGAAGAGAAAATAGCTTGTCTTAAGAATGAGGTAGGAGAAAAACAATGGAATTGGTTGATTGAATATTGGGAGGCAGAGAAAGGAAAAGTAAGAATGTTTATTTTGGTTTACTTAAATATTATCTTTATATTACAAAAAAATTACTTCTGAACATATTTTGGCTGTAGTATTGTAGCAAAACTACTAAAGCTAATCGTGTGAAGTTGAAGACAAATAACGCAGCAAGAACAAAAAGCTTTGCAAGGATTCGACATTAATTAGTTAATTAATTATTATACTTAATTTATTTTTGATTAATATAAATTATATTATATTTATACAAAATTACTTGTTTTGTTATAGAAATCTAAAGATCCTGAAGCTAAAGAGCCGAACAAAATAACAATATTTATTGTCACTCACACGAAGAAAAATAGTCAGCCTATTGATTTGAAGTCTGTAGAGGCAATTATAAGTAAATCTTAAGTACAAATGATTATTTTATAATTTATTTTAAATGCATGTGTATATTGTTGATGCTGATGATTTTTTGAAGAGATTGTTGTTGATGTTGGATGGCATCTAAGGTGCAAGTAAAGTAGTTTTGGTAATTTTATAAAAATTATTGAACTGTCTGTGTGTAGATATGTGTGTTATGTGCATTAAGAGTTTGTGTGTGTGTGTGTCACATGCATAAGGGTCATGCATCAAACAAATTGGGAATAGTGTTACATGTATAATGGTTTATATATTTTTATGTGTATATATCAAATAAATAATGTATTGCATAAATACATTATTAGGTACATAATTATAAAAAAGTTAGTCAAAATTTTACTATTTATTATATTGTTGTGCTGCCTTGAGACTGACTTATAGTTAATTAGTTGGTCACTGCAGCTATGCCACCAAACTAGCTTATCCATTTACGGTTTGAAAATTCAGAATAAAGTAGACTATTATTTGATATTGTTTAAGTTTTAGTTGTTTAAATCTAGAGTAAATCTCAAATTTAGCCTCAAATTAATGACCTTGCAAATATTTAATGTTGTAAAAAATGAATATGGGTTTTTTTATAAATGTGAAGCTAGATATTACTTTAATTTAATTATTTATTATTTGTCTAATTAGTAATATTGTCTGATTCTAAAGGGTATGTTCAATCATTCAATTGTGTTTTATTGGTAATTATGCTTAAATGTTCTTTCTTAATGCCAGCTATGTGCATATGTTACTTTTAAAAAGATATGATAGTTTGCCATAAGCTGGGTATGCACGTTTTTCTGTCATCACCCCTTTTCTCTATTTTAGTTTACCTCCACCGTGCATGGCTAGTAATAAAAAACATGATATCATAATTATGCATAAACATAAAAGGGAAATTCTTTGTTCTATAATTTAGGTATCATAATTATAAATACATAATTTGAAAATGGATTTATGTCATTTAGTTATTTATAATTATTATAAATACATAATTATAAAGCTTTGTTTTATGCATGTATTTTGGATTGAGTTCACAAGATGTAGAATCAATTATAGATATTTGTGTCTTAAAAAAAAGGTTATATTTTAGTTCTTTAGTCTTGTATTTTTTCTCGGTCTCTCTTGTAATTTTTTACACAATACTACCAATAGGAAAAGTTATACCTTTTTTTTTTTTTTTTAAATTTTGCATGTTCATTTGCTTGTTATTTATGACTTGCAAAGTGAAATGAAAGAGCTTGTTAACCAACAGCCAAGTGCATCAAAGAATCAAATTTTTTCTTAAGTTTTAGGTTATGGTAAAAATTATTGTCTTACTTACGGGCACGAGATTCACAAAGTAAATGTTTATGATCCTTAACCATGTCGAAGTGAAGCGGTAAAAATATTGGAAGAAGAGTGAAGCCACAGACAAGATGCAAAAGAAAAAAATAAACTAAATGGAGGAGGAAATGAAATAATTTAAATTCACTCTTACGAAAGTTTTAGCATGTGTTAGACAGTAGAATGGGACAAATTAATACTCTTAGAAACACTAATTAGTATATGACTTCGAATCCTTTAAAACTTAGATATTATGAGAATTAGTAAATAGTTTTGAATTTATTTTGTTTTGAAATATAATTGTGTTAACTAATTGATAATTATGAAACAAATAAATATAAATATTTTTATTTATGTTAGAAAAATATTTAGTTATATTTATTTTTTAATTAATTTATTATTTAATAGTGATGATTAATATTTGTTGTCACACTAATGATTTTAGATATTAATGTCTCTATTTCTATTAATTGATGAAATAATTAAATTAATTAATTTTTTGGGACATAAAATGATATTATTTTAATGACAAAATTAAGAGTTAGCAACTATAATATTAGAGACATATTTAATAGGTATTGTTTCTAGTGTTAAAGACAAAAAAATTGACTCTATTATATGATTCGAAACACATTTAACTGTAATTGTTTATATTAATAATGACATTATATATTGTCACTAAATATTTTAAATTTGACAAAATAAATAGTTATTAAATATATTGAAGTGACATATAAAATAGTTATCACATGAAAATATAAAAATAAAATTATTAGTCCCAAAATACTCATATTCTGATACTTTGTCATTTTTGTCCCTAACTTTCATTAATCAATATTTATTATTATAAAATAATTATTAGTTACAATTGCAATGATATACACAATCAAATGTCACTACATACTTACGACGGCCATTAAATTGTTACTATATGAATTAGCGACAGTGACAAATATGATGCATCGGTGTTGACAATTTTTTTTATCACTTAATATATTTAGGAAAAAATAATAATACATTTATAGGGATAAATATTTTTCATCACAATATATGACTTTTTTGTGGTGCAAATTCCATTCTCTCATTATTGAGTAATTAAGATTTTCCATAAGAGTAAGATGCTATGGTTTTTTGAAGTTACAACTAAAGGACTCTTGGTAGAGAAAGGAAGCCATCGCTCTTGGTTGGCAAAAAGGACCCAAAGGAGCTTACTATTCATTGGTAAGCCTTCAGAGTACTCCACAAACAACACCTCACAGTACAGCAGGCGATACAATAACTTACAAAACGATGGCACTTATTGCTTTAAGGGCTATAATTTTTTTTATTTGTATTGTCAAAAAGTTTTGTCTTTATCATGTGTAATTGTGGAGAATGAAGATATGAATCTTGTTATTATATCTTCAGATTATCGTTGACTTTTAACATAATTCCATCTCTGTAATTAAGGAGCATTTGTAGCTGATCTTGCGTGATCTTAATTGCTCCTGAAGAAGAAGACAGCAATGCAGTCGCGAGCAGAGTCTTGTCGCAGCTTAATCTCCAATGACAGACGAGTTTCTGCTTGTTATTTCATCCATTTTTGTTCACACCCAGTCTTCTAATATCGCACAGGACTTGTAAATTTCTGTCAAACTTATCTCTGTTCCCTTATCGTTCCTGTTTTCTGTTTGGTCACAGAATGTATAAATCTCCATTTCTTGCTGCAAAATGCAAGCTTGTTAGCCTATAAAGCCTATCAAATCCAATGTAGTGATTTTAGGTGCTGATTTACCCAACTTGAAGTACTTCTCAGAAGTGATTAACATATCACAGTAACTCGGATTATACTGAAAGATTCAACAACGTTATTATTAGATGAAGCGACCAGCATGCTTGATAGTCTACTATTTTTGCTTGCGTGGCTGAGAACTTGCGCCAAGAGGACAAGAGAAAGGATGCTTTCGAAGATGTTCAACTTTCAAGTCCGTCTGCTCTCAGCCACCTTTCTCAATGTGTGAAAAAGCATGGATTATTTTTGGTGGTTCAACTATATATTGTTCTTTTAAATTTATATTATAAATTATAAAATTATATTATATATTAATATTAAAATTATTTATTATTAATTATATCACATATAATGTATGCTCAAAAATTAAAAATAAAAAAATTATCAACAAAAAATTATTATATTTAATAATAGATGATTTAAATTATATTTTAATTTTTATCATGATATTTTTAATTTATATATAAATTAATTTATAAATTTTATTAAAATATTTTATTTTTGAGATAATAACATTTGGATTCCTACGCATCTTACAATTTGTTCACCGAGCATATGTGTTTCGTCTATTTATATTAAACAGGTCTTTAGCCTCCGCACCCTTGGAAGCTTGATTTTCAACACTCACGTGGGTTGGGCTAGATTGGAATGGGACTCGCATTGCCATATGGATTCAAATCCTTTTAATGTTTTTATTTATTTTTATTTTTGATTCAATGTATTAGGGTAACGAGAAATGCTCGGGATACAAAGTCAGCTAGCACAAGCTTGCGTGACATGAAATTGCTTGAATTTTGGTGGAGTTCGGTCATTTAGATTTGGACAGATTTTTCTAAAGGAAATCTTATCCTTTGACGTTTTCCATCGTCAGTATTCATAACTATACAAAATAATGATGGGGACTGGTTAATAAACTATGATCTCTTATGTTGTTATTCAACACAGCGTCAATTACTTGCAGAAATTTAGAACTACTTAAATTACGGGGAAACGTTTAAGTCAACCATGTTAGTCTGGTAAATATTCACTAGTTGTTATATAATATGATCATATGTAACTACTCCATGGTTGTCTCTTGCTGCAAGATTTCTCTCCCCTTCTTGTGCCTTCCAAGGAGCTAAGGGCACGCCCCGTTGGAAACAAGCAACGGAAAGACAAAGCAGAAGTGAATTTGTGGGGTTTGTTTTTTTTTGTGTAAATGGATAAAGAAAGAAATGGTATCGAGGTTAAGAAAAAGAGTGGGGCCTTTCGATCTATATTCATGCATGCGGATGGCGTTGACAGGTTTTTTATGGCTTTGGGGATCATCGGATCTGTTGGTGGTGGGTCAACTACACCTGTGGTGATGTATGTAACTAGTCGATTGATGAACGATATTGGCAATTCACCAACTCTATCTGCAGATGTTTTCACGCATAGCATTAACAAGGTTCTTTCTCTCTTACTCTGTCTCTTTCTTTCTTGCACTTAGGCATGAGCATCAAGACTAACCGAGGTGTTCTATTTTGGGTGACAGAATGCTTTGTTTTTGGTTTACATAGCTTGTGCAGGATGGTTTACTGCTTTCCTTGGTGCGTTTCATGATTTATTGATTTTACTCTGTGAGAAATCGTTAGGATAGTGTAAATGAATCTTTATTATCATTGTTGTTACTTAAATTTTTTATTTTTGGAAAATTTTTAGAGGGATATTGTTGGACAAGAACTGGGGAAAGACAAGCAACGAGGATGAGAGCAAGATATTTGAAAGCAGTCTTGAGACAAGATGTGGGATACTTTGATTTGCACATCACAAGCACTGCAGAAGTTATCACAAGCGTTTCTAATGATAGTCTTGTCATTCAAGATGTTATCAGTGAAAAGGTTACCAATTTTTCTCCGTTAGATTTCATAAAAAGTACTTTTCAAGTTGACTTAATATGATTACTTAACTGTCTAATTTATTTGTACCAGTTTCCACACTTTTTGAAGAACACTGTTATATTCCTCGGCTGCTACATAGCAGGATTCTTGATGCTATGGAGGCTAACTATCGTCGGATTTCCCTTTATTATACTTCTGATTATTCCCGGATTAATGTACGGAAGGACTTTGATGGTATTAGCAAGAAAGATGAGAGTGGAGTACAATAAGGCTGGTACAATTGCAGAACAGGCAGTATCTTCTATAAGAACGGTTTATGCTTTTGTTGGTGAAAGCAAAACCATCAATGAATTCTCTTCGGCTCTACAAGGTTCAGTGAAGTTAGGACTAAAGCAGGGCTTGGCCAAAGGCTTGGCCATTGGCAGCAATGGAATTACTTTCGCTATTTGGGCTTTCATGGCTTATTATGGCAGCAGATTGGTCATGTACCATGGTGCTAAAGGAGGTACTGTTCAAGCCGTTGGCGCTGCCGTTACCTTTGGTGGCCTGTAAGTCTCTTTGCCTTATTATGATATTTCTGGTTTCTAGATTTTGGGCTACAGCTTGAGGTAGAAAGCAAATGAACAGTCCATAAAATTGAAAAATCTTTTCAGTTTTCAGCTAAATTGCTATGGTTTTATGAATAATGTTGTACTCTTGCTGTTTCTGTCTATTTTTTGATTGTACTCTTGCTGTTTCTGTCTATTTTTTGATTGTACTCTTGCAGTTTCTGTCTGTTTTTTCAACTATAATTATTGATCTTTGTTAATCAGTGCTTTGGGAGCTGGTTTACCCAACTTGAAGTACTTTTCAGAAGCAATGTCAGCAGGAGAACGCATAAAGGAGGTGATCAAGAGAGTACCCAAGATTGATTCAGAAAACATGGAAGGTGAAATCCTGGAAAATGTTTTAGGAGAAGTTGAATTCAAGCATGTTGAATTTGCATATCCATCAAGGCCTAAAAGCACAATTTTCAAAGATTTCTGCCTGAAAATACCAGCTGGAAATACTGTGGCCTTAGTTGGCAGTAGTGGCTCAGGCAAATCTACAGTAATATCATTGCTGCAAAGGTTTTATGACCCACATGGGGGAGAAATCATCCTTGATGGGTCGGCCATTGATAAATTACAGCTCAAATGGCTAAGGTCACAAATGGGTTTGGTGAGTCAAGAGCCAGCACTTTTTGCAACAACAATAAAAGAAAACATACTTTTTGGCAAGGAAGATGCCACAATGGAAGAGGTTATACAAGCAGCCAAAGCTTCAAATGCTCATAATTTCATCTGTCAGTTGCCTCAGAAATATGACACCCAGGTTAGTTCTGCTTGTTGCCTAGCTAACCATACAAAATCAAAATAAAACAGCATTCTTTTCTCAATCAATTAGTTATTAATATAATTTAAAAAACTATCATTCTTGTCTCATTCAATTAGCTACACTGTCGTGTTTCATTGTTTATATTATTGTTTTCTTGTCAATAACATTGCCCTTCTAGAAGTGATCTGGTTTCACTGGGTTTCTAGCTCTTAATTTAATTTTTCCTTCTGCAAGTTGTGTTTCAATGGCTTCACCTATTTTATATACTAATAGTTTAGTCAGAAGAACAATGACATCCAGCTACCTAATTCAATAAATTAGTCATACAGTCGATGTAATTAGGCTTTGGTAAAGGTCATTTGTCACATCCCTGTAAATTATTTATCTCTTGGGTTTATTTGATTTATCAATTTAAAATTTATGTTTGTTTTTGTAATATGATGTGAGAAATTAACAGTCTGTTGTTACCATGACTACGTAAAAAGGTTGGTGAGAGAGGAGTTCAGATGTCCGGAGGACAAAAGCAAAGAATTGCGATTGCACGAGCCATAATCAAAGTACCCAGAATCCTTCTGTTAGACGAGGCAACCAGTGCATTGGACTCTGAATCCGAACGTGTTGTTCAAGAAGCTCTAGACAAGGCTGCCGTTGGCCGCACCACCATTATCATCGCCCACCGTCTCTCCACCATCCGCAATGCAGACGTTATCGCCGTCGTCCAAAATGGGCAAGTCGAGGAAACGGGATCTCACGACGAGCTAATACAGGATGAAGATGGCCTCTACACATCACTTGTACGTCTTCAACGAACTGAAAAAGAAAATACAAAATCAGAAGATATGCATGGTAATAGCTTTTCTTCTATACCAAACCTGGCTGAGATAAAGAACACTAGCAGTCGCAGACATTCATCGGTTAGCAAGTCAAGTTCTGCTAAATCTATTGCTCTAAGTCTAGCTTCTTTAGACGGCAAGGATAATGAAATCAATGAAGAGGATAACAAGAAATTGCTAGTGCCATCTTTCAGAAGATTGTTAGCTTTGAATTTACCAGAATGGAAACAGGCAAGCTTGGGTTGTTTCAGTGCAACATTATTTGGTGCAGTGCAGCCAGTTTATTCATTTGCCATGGGGTCTATGGTATCAGTATATTTCTTAACAGATCATGATGAGATTAAAAAGAAGACAAGACTTTATTCTTTGTGCTTTTTTGCACTGTCAATGTTTTCTTTGCTGGTTAACGTTGGTCAGCATTACAATTTTGCTTACATGGGTGAGTACTTGACCAAGAGGATTAGAGAAAGGATGCTTTCGAAGATACTCACTTTTGAAATTGGCTGGTTTGATGAAGACGAGAATTCTAGTGGTGTTATTTGCTCTCGACTTGCCAAAGATGCCAATGTGGTAAGTAGTAAATTCCTGGCTTTGCTAATGTATTTTAAAAAACTTGTTTAGCAAGTGCAAACTTTTGGGAAAGCACTTTTGAACTTGTTTGATCACGGATGAGTTCACGTTAGATTTCTTTCGTAGACCTGGTGCTGAAATTACAATTTGGTGTTTTGGCAGGTGAGATCTTTGGTGGGTGATCGAATGGCTTTGCTTGTACAAACAATCTCTGCTATAACCATCGCCTTTGCCATGGGACTAGTCATCGCCTGGAGGCTTGCATTGGTGATGATAGCTGTTCAGCCTCTCATCATTGTATGCCTCTACACTAGAAAAGTATTGCTAAAATCCATGTCAAAGAAGGCTTTAAAATCCCAAGATGAAAGCAGCAAGCTTGGTGCTGAGGCTGTCTCCAACCTCAGAACCATTACTGCATTTTCCTCTCAAGATCGAATCCTTCAAATGCTCGAAAAAGCACAGCAAGGACCACGACAAGAAAGTATTCGACAATCTTGGTTCGCAGGTCTAGGCCTTGGATTTTCCCAAAGCCTAACACATTGCGTTTTGGCACTAGATTTCTGGTATGGTGGCAAGCTGGTTGCGGAAGGTTACATCAATGCTAAAGCCCTTTTTGAAACATTCATGATTTTAGTGAGCACTGGCCAGGTCATAGCCGATGCCGGAAGCATGACTACAGATCTAGCTAGAGGTTCGGATACTGTCGGGTCAGTCTTCGCTATATTAGACCGGAGTACAAAGATTGAACCCCAAGATTTTGAAGGTTATCAACCCGAGAAAATAGCAGGTCATATAGAATTTCAGGATGTGCATTTTGCATACCCTACTAGATCTGATGTGGTGATTTTCAAAGGCTTCTCAATCAACATGGAAGCCGGAAAATCGACAGCATTGGTTGGACAAAGCGGGTCTGGTAAATCAACAATCATCGGTTTGATAGAAAGATTTTATGATCCCCAGAAAGGTGCGGTGAAAATTGATGGTCGAGATGTAAGATCATACAACCTCAGGTCACTAAGAAGGCATATTGCCCTTGTTAGTCAAGAGCCTACATTATTTGCCGGCACTATTAGAGAGAACATCACATATGGGGCGCCAGATAATATTGATGAATCGGAGATTATGGCGGCAGCAAAGGCAGCAAATGCTCACGATTTCGTTGCCGGATTGAACGACGGTTATGACACGTGGTGTGGGGATAGAGGAGTACAGTTATCCGGTGGCCAAAAGCAACGCATTGCAATAGCTCGGGCTATCCTGAAGAATCCAACAGTGTTACTATTAGATGAAGCGACCAGCGCGCTTGATAGTCTCTCTGAGAAAGTAGTGCAGGACGCCCTTGAGCGGCTGATGGTGGGAAGAACAAGTGTTGTGGTAGCCCATAGGTTGAGTACTATACAAAACTGTGATATGATTGCAGTGTTAGACAAAGGACAATTGGTAGAGAAAGGGAACCAACAATCTCTGTTGGCCAAAGGACCCACCGGAGCTTACTACTCATTGGTCAGTCTTCAAAGCACCCCACACGAACAGTAATCACACGATTAACTAAACCTTAATCATAAAATCTTAACTGGACTTTCCCGACAATAAATGTTTTCTGCTATAAACAAGTTTATACTTTTCATATATAATAAAATTGAAGGTTTTTTCTTTTTTTTTTTTGTTAAAAAAAAATTATTTATAATAATTATTGTAGAATTAGTCAATACAACTATATAATTCTCGTGTACGTGTTGACAACCATTAAAAAAGGTCAAATTTGGTACACGTTATTAAATAATAATACAAATAAACGTGACCGATGCAGACTTTCAAGCAAGCGTCGGGAAATCAAACCTTTTGAGAATCAGATTGTTGTTTTAGCTTTCGCTGAAAATGAACAAAGAAAGAAAAGGCACGGGGGTCAAGTCGATCCTTTACCATCTTCATGCATGCATGCATGCAGACATCGTTACCCAATGCTCAAGTACAACTCGTTCTGAGTTCGGACACAAACTTGGTCACGTACTACTAACACTAGGCCTTATGTTGTTGCGGCAATCTTGGTCTTAGTGGACATAACAGTAACACTAACAAACAAACTCTACTCTAGTTTGAGTTTCAAGCGTTGGATTAGGCTTATTGGATCACCATCTTGGGTTGGGCTTGGGCTTGCTTTATCATGGTTTCAAATTCTTGACAATTTTTTTTTTAAAATTATAATCTTTTATTTCTTTTAATTAATCATTTATGACAATGTGAGATATGACACGAAAATATTAAACATATAAATTGAAATACTACAAAATACTATATTAATCAATAGTCCAAATTTTGTATAAATAATTGAAATAATTTTGTATAACTATTATATATGTATAATATTAGTCTATTTACCTAGGTTTTCTTTGAAGAGAAGTTAGGGTTTCTCCATGTATTTTCTAACTTATAATACAACTTTAAATCCCCTTCATGCATTCGTGTTGTTTCTTTCCTAGATGTTGGTTCCAAATGGGAATAAAATCATTGCCCCCCCCCCCCCCTCTCTCTCTCTCTCTCAACTACTCTCCTTACATTCTTAAATTCCAATCTCCACGTAAACTTAAAACACCATTTTGATTAATTATATTAATTAATTCAATAACCTAATCATGGACCTAACTGCATCAAGAATGAAAGGAATTCTTGAAAATTGACCCAATTGGAAATCTAGCAGCACTGTAGAAAAGCCCACTAAAAATTTACAAACAACAGAGGCAACAAAGAAAATGCATAACACCAAAAACTGCTTCCAAAAATAGAATACAGAAGTGAACAAACCTCGGGCAAACCCCTTTCTTTCTCTCTTTCTTTCGCTCACCCAACTCTATTTTGGAATATTTTAGAGTTTCACAAGCATATTTAAATGAGACCTACGACGTTATTTTATTATTATTATTATTATTTTTACTTTCTTCGTGTATTTGTTCTTTTACCGTAGAAATCAGACAATTAGAATAAAATTAGAGGTGAAAAAGTTTCGTATGTGTTTGTAGGCCGATCAAACTCTACTTCTGATACAGTATTGTATTTTTCATTCTTGTGATCTGTTTGCGTTTTTCCTCTGAAATCCTGTAAGTTTTTTCAAGTTTACACATGGGAATTAATTCATTTCTGTTGTTTAATTTTCCCATGTTTCTAACATTGATTTTTTCGCAGAGATGAAACGAATAAGAGACGATGTATACGGTGGCTCGCAGTTTAAAAGGACTCTAACTGCTTCTCGTGCTGAATCGTGAGTATTATTTGGCTCTTTTTTTTGGTTGCAAAGTGTGTTGTTAGTGAATTGTTGTTTTATTATTATTTTTTTTGGGGAATATTTTGATCATGAAAGTTCAAATTTTTACGTTTTGTTGTAATCTAATTTCTTAATTTTCCTGAAAGCGTTTGTTTCTGGGTTCATTGAATGAGGTACGTTTAGAAAAGCTGGGTGCTACACTAGCGCCCAGTTTTGAATCTGCTGCAGGTTTCTAGGTATTAAAAGAAAACTGAGGTTCTGATTTGGTTTACAGATAATATAGTTCATAAATCATTCTGTTTGTTGACTATGTAGCTATGGACAATCCCAACTGCCCGTCAGTGGAGAAGTTGGAGGTGGCGGGGTTGAAGGTGGCGGTGGAGGAGGCAGGGTCGGTGATAGAGGAGTAGGTGTCGGAGGCAGCGGAGTCAGAGGTGTAGTAGTTGGAGGAGGAGGAGGAATAACAGTGGGAGTGGGTTCCTCGCAGAAACTAACAACAAATGATGCCCTCAGCTATCTGAAGGAGGTTAAAGATATGTTTCAAGATCAAAGGGAAAAATATGATATGTTCCTAGAAGTCATGAAAGATTTTAAGGCTCAGAGGTATACTTTTTAGCTTGAGTTAGTTCTTGTGAGTGGCAAATAGAGGTTTTGTTTTTTAACTTATTGTATTGCAGAACCAACACAGCTGGTGTCATTGCAAGGGTTAAGGAGTTATTTAAAGGACATAGTAACTTAATATTTGGATTTAATACCTTTTTGCCAAAGGGTTATGAAATAACAATCGATGAGCATGAGGCTCCTCCGAAGAAATCTGTTGAATTTGATGAAGCAATTACTTTTGTGAATAAGATAAAGGTGAAAATGTCACCCCTTTCTGCTAATTTCAAGTAAAAATCTTCATTCTTAAGTTCTTGATTAATGGGTTTTCTTGTGGCAGACACGCTTCCAAAATGATGAACATGTCTATAAATCATTCCTGGAAATTTTAAATATGTATAGGAAGGAGGACAAGGATATAAATGAGGTCTACAGTGAGGTGAATAAATGCTGTGTTTTTTGTTACTTTGGATGATTTGCCAGCTCTGTATGTTCGTTAAGTCTTTTGTTTTTGAGAAAGCATATATTTTTCTAATGCTTAGTTGCTCTTGGCTGTTTTTATTAAAAACGTTTCAGGTTGCTTCTCTTTTTGAGGACCATCCAGACCTTCTTGAGGAATTCACAAGATTTTTGCCTGATACTTCGGCAACATCCTTAACTCATAATGTTCCATTGGGCCGAAATTCAGCACAATGCGGCAATGAGGCAAGCGCTGCTATGCCAGCATTGAGGCAGATGCATATGGACAAGGTTTGCGCACTGTCCTTGTTTCCCCTTCTCGTCTCTCTCTTGTGTGTGTGTTTTAATTTATTTTATTTTCTCTTCTAATGATTCTTATTGGTAAGCTATTGAATCTAATTTTTCGGCAGCGTCGCCGAGATAGGATTGTTACTTCCCACGTTGATCGTGATATTAGTGTTGATCGTCCTGAGATGGATGATGACAAATCAGTGACAAAACTGCAAAAGGAGCAGAGGAGACGTGCGGAAAAGGAAAATAGGGATCGGAGAAATCACGATCAAGATGATAGAGAAATTGAGCATGAAAATAATAGGGACAAAAAGAAGTCTGCCAGGAAAGTGGAAGGTTTTGGAGCGAATTGTACCTTTGGTTCTTATGATGACAAAGATGCTTTGAAGAGTGAGTCACTCATACTATTTACTGCAACAATGTGAATGCAATTTCTTTTCTGTGTTTACTTCATAACAGGGTTTTATGGTAGTACTTATTTTCTAGCATGTCTGGTTAGAGGAGCTTTTATCACATGTTATGCATTACTAATGTCTTGGTGTATTTATTCTTGTTGTGCTTTGGTAAGTTTTTTTTTTTAATGTCATTGTTAATGATACATTAGATACTAATACTTGTAGTTTGATTGTGTTATTTCTTTCATGATAATTCTCTTTTTTAGGAAAAGACATGAAATAAATCTACGTTTTGTGTGACGTTTGATTGAGTCTGGGGAAATTGATGCTTCACTGCTATTCAAGCATTAGTTGGATCACAAAGTCAACTTCTGTTAATCCTTTTTTGTTCTGTGATATATTGTTTTCCATCAGCAGCCCTATTTCTAACCCAAGGAATATGGACTTAGGCTTTTTGTGAGGCTTATGTACAGTGATACTTCTAGACTTTATGTTATCTTTTTGACAATTTCAGGCATTAAAAAGAGTTCGTTCCTTTTGTTCTAAGATTTCTCAATTACTGTGCCAGGCATGTACAACCAAGGGTTCATTTTTTGCGACAAAGTTAAGGAGAAGTTGTGTTCAGATGATTACCAGACATTCTTGAAGTGTCTTCATATTTATAGCAATGGAATAATTAAAAGGAATGACTTACAAAATCTGGTATGTGCTATGCTGTCTGTCACAGTTATTTGAGCCCTTTAATGTCATACAAGAGAGTCTATTCATCTTCATTGAGGCCTTTGCAGGCACATATTTGACCATCTGCTTTTGCCTTCATTTTCCCAGCATGATATGCTCTTTTAACAATTTTAGATGTTATAAATTGGACTATGTTTTTGATTTCTGTGTGGGAGTGACAATCTGTAATTTTCTCTTGGACTGTTAATTCTATGGGTTGTTGTTTTATGGTAGAGAAGAATTGAGAAATGGATTACACTTTTGAAACTTAATTACATGATGCCACTGTCACTTTGGTGATTTATATTAACTCAATGACCTTTTCTTTTAGGTTACTGATTTACTCGGAAAGTATCCTGACCTTATGGATGAGTTTAATCGTTTCTCAGAGAGCTGTGAGAATATTGGTAACTGTTGAAAACTATCTTTTTCTTAAGTTGCTTGCTCTTGGTTTTGATTCTGAAGGTTGTTTCTGATCAAGATTGTTTCTTGCAGATGGGTTCCTTGCTGGCGTCATGAGTAAAAGTATGTACAATGATGTATTTGTTTTTTTTTATTTCCTTTTTTTTTAAAATTTTTTGACAGGTATTAATCTTCTTGATGATATCTAATGACTTTTCTTCTGATGTTAGTTCCTTGTTGATTGTAGAATCACTATGTAATGACGAACATGTATCCAGATCTGCAAAGGTAGAGGACAGAGATAGAGAACATAAGCATGAAATGGAAGTACATAAAGAAAAGGAAATATACAAGGAAAAGTATTATGCAAAATCCATTCAAGAGCTAGACCTTTCTAATTGTCAGAGTTGTACACCCAGCTATCGGCTTCTTCCAGATGACGTATGGATGTTCGGTTGTATTTTGTTCATATACACATTTTTAATGTATTCGGCATTGATGTTGATTCTTTGATGCTTGTTACTTTGTAGTATCCAATACCTTCAGCAAGCCAGAGGTCAGAACTTGGTGCCCAAGTGCTGAATGATTACTGGGTTTCTGTGACTTCTGGAAGTGAGGACTACTCTTTTAAACATATGCGCAGAAATCAGTACGAAGAAAGCTTGTTCAGATGTGAAGATGATAGGTACCGGGTGCATGATACTGGAGTTTTGGTATTTATTTATCTTGGCTTTTAACTGTGCATATATTGTGTGTAAAAGGAGGCATTTTTGAGTAGAAGATTTTAGGGTATGATGAAGATTTTTCTGATATGTATTATTAGTTCGTTGTGTCTTTTAAAATCGTATGTTATCTTGGTCTGAAATGGAACTCAATAATCACGAGTCTTCTCAATGTTGCTGGCAACTGATGATGGTTTTGTTATTATGATTTTAGGTTTGAGCTGGACATGTTGTTAGAATCTGTGAGCTCGACTGTTAAGCATGCAGAGGAAATGTTGAGTAGCATCAATGAAAATAAAATCAATCTGGAGTCCCCCTTCCATCTAAAAGATCACTTCAGTGGTTTGTATATATATTCGATTAGGGAGTTGCATTTTGTTATCTGTGGCCAGAGTTTTACATTTTTCTCTTGATTCTCTGCCTCATTTTTGTTGCTCCTTACAATTGCAGCTTTAAATTTAAGGTGCATTGAGCGTTTGTATGGTGACCATGGTCTTGATGTGATGGACATATTGCGTAAAAATCCAGCTGTTGCACTACCAGTTATCTTGGTTCGCTTGAAGCAGAAACAAGACGAGTGGACTAGGTGTCGCTCAGATTTTAACAAGGTTTGGGCTGAAATATATGCTAAAAACCACTACAAGTCGCTTGATCATCGCAGTTTCTACTTTAAGCAACAAGATTCAAAGAACTTGAGCACAAAATGTAAGTTGAAACTTCATGTCAAACTTAATGGTCAGTTATCAGCACCAATGACTATATCTACTAGTTAGTGGATGGTCTTATACAACTTATTTTATGTGTTAATTTTGATTTGTTCTTCTATTCTGATAAGTCCTTATTTGATTGCAGCTTTGGTGACTGAAATTAAGGAGTTGAAGGAGAATAAGCTGACAGAGGATGATGTACTTTTTGCTATTGCTGCTAGTCGTGGACAACCTCTAACTCCACACCTGGAATATGAATACTCTGATGGTGACATTTATGAAGATTTGTATAAACTTGTTGAGTATTCTTGTGATGAGATGTGTTCAACCAAAGAACAGTTGAATAAATCTATGAAGCTTTGGACAACATTCATGGAGCCAATGCTGGGTGTTCCTTCTCGGCCTAGTGGTGTAGAGGTTGAGGAAGCAGCAGAAAAAACTAAGCATTCTGCCAAAAATAACAGTGCATCAAGCATGGTAGAAAGTGACGGTAGTCCTCGCAAATCTTCTGGCAGTGGAGACGAAAACACTTCAGCTGATTTAAATAATTTATGCAGGGCTACTTTAGCTAATGGGGATACTGTAGTTAAAGAAAATGTTCTGGTATTGGATTGTCTCTATGGAGATGATCTGACCTGTGGTACTACTCTTCCACAAGAAAAGGAGCAGAAAAATGTAGATATTACTGATAAAAGGTCTGGATTTAGCTTACAAGTTGCTTCTACTGAAAGACTAGCAAATTCCAATGTATCACATGCAATTGGTGCAGAAAATGGTCATGACAGAACAGGTGCTGAAGTGATGTCAGGTCTGTAATTTTGGATCAATTGCATGAACATTGTTTTTATATAATCTACTGTTCTCATGTTCTAGATTTTTTTTTTTATGATTTTCTTTTTATTGTACATAATTGTTGTCATCCATGTATATATAACTTGAATTCTGCTTCAATATTAAGAATATTTTCTATATTATGGGTGTGTTGCAGCTTCATTGAGACCTCGTGACGCTGCTAATGAGGTCCATAAACTCAATACTAACTTTGATGCAGTCCCTCCATCCGGGGTATGATTTTACTGTCTGGGGAACATTGATATTATGTAGCTTATTTGGATATTAACTTGATAATATATGTGACACAGGGCAATGATCTTGCTAAACCGGTTTTATTGGAAATTGGAGTGTTAAGAGACGGTGTTAAAGGTAATACCTATCATGATGAATCAGTTAGGCCTTCCAAAATTGAAAAAGAAGAGGGTGAGTTATCGCCCAATGTTGGTTTTGAGGAGGATAATTTTGGTGCATACGGAGATGCTGGTGTTAAGACTTTGCTGAAGGCAAAACATGGTGTTGAAAGCAGGGAATATCTGTCTAAGAAAGAAGAAGGATTGCATCGTCAGGATGTTGGACGAGAAAATGTAGATGCTGATGACGAGGACAGTGAAAATGCTTCTGAGGCTGGTGATGATGCCTCACGTAGTGAATCTGCAGGTGATGAGTGCTCCCAGGAGGAGCATCAAGAGGAGGAAGATGCAGAACGAGATGAAGTTGATGGCAAGGCTGAGAGTGAAGGTGAAGCAGATGGGATGGCTGATCAGCACTTTATGGGTGGAGACAGGATGTCATTGCCATTGTCGGACTGTTTTCTTTTGTCTGTTAAGCCTCTCGCAAAGTATGTGCCAGCAACTTCACTTGATGTGGGAAGGAGAGGTTCTCGAGTTTTTTATGGGAACAATGATTTTTATGTTCTGTTCAGGCTTCAACAAGTAAGGAATTATAATTGGGTGTTTTGAAGGTTATTAGAATTTCTCTCTTTTTTTTAACAATTCTCTGAATTCTCCAGGCTCTATATGAAAGAATTCAATCAGCAAAAGTAAATACGACAGGTGCTGAAATGACACGGAGAACTTCCAAGGACACCAATTGCCCTGATCTATATGCCAGGTGGCTCAACATTGCACTTTTATTTTTAATCAAATTAGAAGTCCTCTTGTACAATAATTTTGAATGTATTATTATCTGTCTGCTGTGCAGATTTTTGACATCACTGTACAGTTTACTTGATGGATCCGCTGATAATGCAAAATTTGAAGATGAATGTCGAGCTATTATAGGAAATCAGTCATATGTGCTATTTACCTTGGACAAGTTATTGTATAGATTATGTAAACAGGTTTGCTCTCCCTTTTTTTGTCTTCTTTGTATAGTTGTTTATCTTTACCTCTTTTTCCTTGCGAAGATTCTGAATTGCTGTTCTTGCTGCAGCTTCAAACTGTTGCAGCCGATGAGATGGATAATAAGCTTCTTCAATTATACGAGTATGAAAAATCCCGGAAACCTGGGAAACTAATTGATTCAGTTTATTATGAGAATGCCCGTGTCCTCCTCCATGAAGAGAATATATATCGGATGGAATTTGTTAAGTCCGTTGAACTTTTCTTTTACTATTTCCTGCTCTCCCACCCTTTCTAGTTTTGTTCAGTAGCTATTGCTTCTATTTACATGACTTCTTTCTTTTTTTTTTATTTTTGGTTCTCTTTTCAGTCGTCTTGTCCATCCCGTCTGTTGATACAGCTTGCGGACAATGTGATTGAAAAGCCTGAGGCTTTTGCAGTTTCCATGGATCCTAATTTTGCAGCTTATCTGCTTAATGATTTTCTGTCTGCTTTTCCGGTCAAAAAGGAGCCCCATGGCATTGCTCTGCAGAGGTATTAATTTACAGTTCAGATTATATTTGAAGTGTTCTAGGATCTGCTGCTTTTTCTGCTTCATTCTATATTGAAAATGTTTGCTATTGATGCTTTCAATCTGACCTGAAAAAAAGAAAGGTGTGCACATTTGTTAAATTTCTGTCTGAAGAAACAGGATAACGTTCTGCTAATATAGTTTTAAGCCATTCATGTTTCAGTTATTGATGGTTTTAGCATTTTCAGTAGCTGCTTGACAGCGTGATACCAAAGAAAATATACTTGAAATTCATCAATTAATCAATATGTGGCATTTTTTTCCTGACATTTGCAGAAACAAGCGTAAATATGAAGGCCTAGATGAACTTTCTGCTACTTGCGTGGCCATGGAAGGTGCTCATTTGTTTAATGGTCTGGAGTGCAGAATAGCTTGCAGCTCATATAAGGTTCCTGCTATTACTTGCATATTTTCATTATTCGTATTACCATGCTTCTTCCATAGTTGGATACTATATCTTTACGAGTACCTTGTTCTAGAACTTGTTGCCACATGCCATAATAACCATTTCTCATGGACTGTTCTTTTCATATTGTATTGTTAAAAGATTCCGCATAATGATAGTGGATGCGGAAGTGGATGCGGAAGCCTAGTGTAGGGCAGTCAAGAAAATTTTTAATCTGTTTTAGGGCCATTTTCTTTGCGATTATCAATATTTCTCCCCACTTATGTTTTTCCCTCCTCTCCATCCTGTATAGAAAGGAAATAAGCAATCTAATAGCATAAGCCATAAGATACTGCCATAAGTACTTGCTTCTTTTTGGGCAGATCACTTATGTCCTGGACACAGAAGATTTGTTCTATCGCCGGAAAAGAAGAATTTTATCCCAGGCAGCAACATCTTCACATCATAATCAGGCAAGAATACAACGGTTCCACAGATTCTTGTCAGCCTCGTAAATTTTTGGTACCATCTCCTGCATACTGCTATACTCGAAGTAAGATTCATTCTTCATTGTGAAAAACTCTCTTGTCCCTGTTCTCTCATCGACTACTGACACTGATGATTTTTCTTGCTTCTGCAGAGCAGCAGAAGTCTTCGAAGCAACTCGATCCCAGAATGTCTTTTTGGAGTAGCAGACATTGGTGTACTTTCCTACAAAAAGGATGGTCAGGAATGTAGTATAACTTTGTTTTTTTTCCCCAAAAGGTTATATAAACAGAATTTGAGTCATTATTCTGTAAATAGTTGCATTATAATGATATTTTTGTAAAAATGAGTTGGGTTTATTTTTATCTTTGTTTCCCTATAGATGAGAACTATTTCTTCCTTATCACAATTCTCCTCTTTCCCCACTCACCCAATTTGGTTATTTTTGGACAAATTCTTATTACCTGTTCCATTATGCAGTCATTACAAAATGTGTATGAGAAATCACAAAATCTGTATTTTTATTTTCCTTATTATTATAGAAAACAACACTGGACATATATGCCATATAAATTGGAAAAACCAATATATGATTTTTATTTACATTAATAATTTTAGCATAATGAAATTACAGATAACTATACCCAAAAAAAAAAAAAAAAAAACTTATAATTTTTGTTTTAAAAGAGAAGGGATAAAAATATAATAGATAATTTTGAGTATTATTTTATTTTTGTGAATGCAATGTATTATGGGGTGATAACATATGAATTCTTGTCTCTCTATGCTCTTTCAAATAAAAATAGTTTATTCATTTGCAGTTGAGGGTGTTAAATAGGCTGGGTTGGGTTGGCTCGCGAAAATTGAGCAGACGAGAGCCAAGGGGTCAAACCGGCAAAGAGGCCTGGTATGAGCTATAGGCTCAAGCGAAATGTGGGCCTTTGTTATTTTTTAAAAATAAATAATTTTTTTATTTAAGTTATATATGGGGCTTACAGACCTAGGCTTGGGCCCACATGTTCGGATTTATAACGGGTTCCAACCTTTCGGACTGGCCAAAATTTGTGACGGGTCCAACTTTACTATTAAAGAGTTGGGCCTTGCTAGGCCTAGACTGATTTAATCCTTCAAATACCTCTGTCCTTAATAATTAAATTTATTTTTATGAGTAGAGGTGGCAAAAAAGAGTGGGCAGGTCCGTTACCAAATGTTAGAACCATCGGAAGCCACCCGAGTCCATCATGTTCAGGCCTGTGTGTACGCTAGGCTCAGTCAACGAGCTCATTTAATCCTTTATATACATATGTATATATATATATATATATATTAAGTAAATACTAAATAATTTTGATTCATGATCTATTTGATATATTTAAATATTAAATAATTTTGATCAATTTTTTTTTAAAATTAATTTGATATTTAACTTATAATACTAATTAAATTAATTTTAAATAATTATGGTCCACAAACTGGCCTAGACACAAATTTGACATAGTCCACGTGGTGGGACAAACTTTATAAACTAGGTCAAACTATGTTGGTCCAGCTCAACCGGTGTGAATTCGCATGAATCTCATTTTTTTGGGTTGTACTAAGCTTACATTTTTTTACGTTTGCCCCCTCTAATTATGAGGTTAGTTTTGTTATGGTAATAGGGTTCACCAGATGAGGGACTTATTTGTTACAAATGAGAAAGTTTTATGCTTATTTGTGAAAACTGAAAAATTTAGGCAGCTATTCTTACAAAATATTCACAAATTTGAGCCTGCTGCCTACAAAAGCAAGGAGAAGGAAACCCACATGATTCAGGCCCATTTAGTGTGTGGGACATTAAAAATTTGGGCCGTCAATGTTGAGCCGCAAGATAAGGGATTCTCAATATCTAAAAGCGTTTCACTTTTGCGGCTTACTTGCTTCCCAAGCGCATCTTCGGCCTTGCCAGCAGGTAAAACGTCAGTAGATTTTTGCGGGGTTTTCAGTTTTTTTTGTTTTTGGTACTTTTATGTGCTGTAATTATCTCTACAAGAAGTAAGCTTGATGGCAATTCTTTCATTATGTGGGTAATTCTTGGAGTTATTTGTTGGAAGTCAATGTTTTGTTTTTGTATGAACAGCTGAAGATTGGTAGAAAAAGATGGTAACTTTTGCTGTAAAGAACTGTTATGTACATGGGTTATCCACCGCTGTTCCTCTGCCTGCTTTGAGTCTCAGGTTTTGTGGAACCATTATGTGTAAAGTTTCGGGTAGTTCAAGAAAGAGAAGTTTTGGATTGTCAGTGAGTGAGAAATACTCGATGACAGAGAAGAATTGTGCGGTGGAGTCCAAGCATGAAGCTTTGTTGAAGACCGAGATGGGAAATTGGGAGGAACCGGATGATGGAACAGGTAGTGAGTATGACGATGACGATGAGGAGGAGGAAATGAAGCAAAATGATTTGAATTTTGGGAGTGATTGGGAGGAAGAGAGAATTGCGAATAAGTCTGCGACATCAAGCAAGTATGAGGAGGACCTTGTGAAAGGTATTTGGTTTTCTTTTATATGCTTGGTGTGGTTTGATATCTCTTGTAGTTCTTGCGTTTCACGTTTATTGTTTTAAGTGGAAATGTTTTGAATTGGACAGAGTTGCTTTGTTTTCGTTTTCTATTATCCTATTCCTGTTTCTTAATCTGCATTGATGTTTTGGGAAATAAGTCTTGGATATCTTGTAGAGTTTTCAATGCCTGATTAATGGAAGAAGAATGCAAAGCTTTCCTCTTGGGTGAAAAATATGTGTGCAAAACTTTTAACCATTAAACGGTGTGTAGGAATAAGTGCTTAGTAGCCATAAAGAAGGTTATGCCCCAGCCCCATGTGAATGTCTGCTTGCTCAACTGGCTTAGCGCGTATGAATTGCAAAGTGAAACGAGCATCAATTTTTTTTTTCACTTGTCTCTGTGGCGTTTATTTCTGCAACAGGTGTATTGATTAGTTTTGAGTTCACAGCGTGCTGTTGTCTTTTATTATGTAATACAGTCATAAGATATCCTTGTTTTTCTTCCATAAAAACTTATGATGTGTATGCTCTTTGCTTTTTAGTAAATGAAAGATTACTTTGTAAGTGCCTTTTTTATTTGTTGCAGAAGTTGAACAGCTCTTGGGACCAAAAGAAAGAGCAATTTTGCAACAGAATGCCACTTCCAACCTTGGAAAAATTTCAACTGTAAATTGTCAATAGTTTGTAGTAGTTCTGTTTTTTACTCACAAACTTCTTGCTTCCGTGCTATGCACAAATGACAACAGTCTCCTGCTTATTATTACTTCTGTCTTGCAATTCTTAATGAGAAATTTTGTTCAACTACATACCACTTGGTAGAGTCATTTAGGAGGCAGCAAACTACAACATTTTTTTGGTTGACGGAGAGATTGAGTTTTGATAATTAAGTTGTACTTCCATCATTCAGGTGAAATGGAAGCCACTGCAGACTCTCGCACTATCAGCACAGATACCTTTTATGGATAAGCTACTTGACAATGGGCTCGACATAGATAGTGTTGATAAGGTATGCCTATATATCCGGTGAATTTTCTTTTTCCTATTTCTGTTTCGTATTCTAATCACTTCTTCTTCTTCTCCTTCTCCTTCTTCTTCTTCCATTTTTTTTTCTAAATTTGAGCAATGAATGTTAGTTCATGTGGTGAAACAGGATGGTCTCACTGCTCTTCATAAGGCTATCATTGGTAAAAAGGAGGCTGTAATTAGTCATCTCTTACGAAAAGGTGCAAATCCACACGTCAAAGATAGGGTGAGAATAAAGTTTACGTTACGGAATTCTTCCAGCTTCGTATAGATAGGTATTGAATAAGAGCTGTGGGTTTATCTGTTTGTCTTGATAAAGGATGGAGCTACTCCCCTTCACTATGCAGTTCAAGTTGGTGCCATGCAGACTGTGAAGTTATTAATCAAGTACAAAGTTGATGTCAACGTTGCAGATAATGTGAGTTCACTTGAATTTTCCTATCCCTAAATCTTATTCATCTTATTATATATCCTAGCTTGTTTACAACCCTTTTATATAGGAAGGATGGACTCCATTGCATATTGCCATACAAAGTAGAAACAGAGACATAGCAAAAGTTCTGTTAATCAATGGTGCAGATAAGACAAGAAAAAACAAGGTAAATTTTGTAGAACTATATGTTTCAGTAGAATGCTGCAATTACAAAAAAGTCACTTTTTTCCTCTTTTCAATTTTATATCATTGACTTACGGATATAGGATAGCCCTTGTACTTGTTTAAGGAAGTAAATCTATTTAAACAAATGTGAGGACCGTTGTAAAACTGTATGGAATGCACTCTGAGTTCACGATTGCCTGATATTGTTACTTCACATCTTATTGTTATGAGACTTTTATGGTGAACACTAAAGATTTGTTTCTCTACATGTAGCAAACTTTGAATTTGGTAATGTTGGTTCGCTGTGTTTTAGGATGGGAAAACAGCTCTGGATATGAGCTTGTGTTATGGTAAGGACTTCAAGTCTTATAACCTTGCTGTGTTACTGAAGATGTTACCAGTTAGGTGAGATCTATGAATGGCAGTCAGTTGAGGATCCCACAACTTTGAGATGCAGTTTGAAAAGAATCCTTTGCTGCAGTCAGATCTACCTTGTATTTTGGGATGAATCGAGCCTCTCTTCTATCACAAGATTCTTCACTGATTAAATGATTTTGACTTCCTCTAACATAGGAATTCTTCCTACATATTTTGATTCATGTCCATTTATGCATTCATACCATCTGAACCATTTCGGCCTAACTGAAAATGTACACATTGGATATGATTGATCGGGTATATGTACAAACACATTGGTGTCTGGTAAAATGCAGACTTTACAGACGCATGTAGAATTTGTTAGGCTACTACAAGAATCAAGCTGGGTGTGCTGCTGCAACTGTTGCCATACATGATCAGTTCCATGATATATACATGAAGGGCATGTCCCTTGAACGATCAATATTCATATTCATGTATTGTTTCTTGCCAGGAAAGCTTGAACTTTCATTTAATTTTCTCCATTACCAAGTTGCAGAGCCCTTTGGTGTGCCAAGAAAATCAAATGACATTTGTGTTTTTACTTGGTCTTTATTCTTGTTAAAATATAAATCACTCTGCTTATATTAAACATGATAAACACCAACTGTTATATTTTTTGCTTCTTTTAAATGTTACATAAATATATATCCAAATATATATTGAATTGTTTTTAATTTTGATGTGGGTAAAATTTAAACTTTTCACCATTTTAAATTTTTTTAATAAAATTTTATGGTTTTTAACGTAAAAATTAAAATTTTCTCTCTCAAATTTAAGGGTATAAAAATGATCTCATCAATTATTAAAAATAAAAGATTATAAAATAGGGGAAGCTTTCTCGCTCATTGTTTCCGAGCGCTCATTGGCCAGGGAATTATTTGTTGAAAAGGACAAATATGTCCTTGTATGCAAAATTTTAAATGTTTAGAGGCTTTGATGTTATTACTCCCCCCAAAAGTATTACAACTTAAGATGCTTATGAATAATCATACGGTAGACAAATCTCTTTTTTGTATTGGATAGGAAGATCGAATGCACCGCAAGTTTTCAGTTGATAGATTGCAGGGTCTCTTTCCTGTCGACCCAGAACCAAAACTACCCAAGGGCGCTTCCAAGAATGGCTACAGTTTCTTTACCTTCAACGCTACATAATAGTTATAGAACCAAACTTCGCTCTTGCAAGATAGCACCTTCACATTCGTTGACAGTTCCCATGACGAACTTCCATTTTCACACCAAATTGACAATGCAAAGCAGCAGGAAGAAGAGTGGTTGTTGTGGAATGAGAAGACTGAGGTCTGGTGAAGAGAAGAACTTAGTTACAGGGCAATAAATCGAAGCAGGAGAAGAAACAGTGGCAGTGGATGAACAACAACTTGTTTCTTTTCCTGTCTCTCCTTCGGACAAGCTCACCATGTTCTTCCAGGTACTCTGTCGAGACTTGCTGTTGGTTGTTACGGATTATAATTTTGGAACTTGAGGAAAAAAAAAAAAATTTTTGTTGGCTCTTACTTGCATTAAGGCTGTTTTCTGAAATATGATTGCTGAAATTATGCCCAAAGCAGTTTTTTTCAGTGTATTTTAAGTGCAGCATTCCTCTTGCAAAAAGAAAAGATAAATATTTAAATGGGCGATTTGCCAGAAATGTTGCAATATTGTGAGAGATTTGATGATTTTTACTTAATTGTCATCATGTTTATTGAGTTTTCTCTTTGCCCCTTTATTTTGTTTCCCTGCATTGTTGTTTTTTGTTGTGTGTGTTGAAGCTTATTGATTCACATGTCTAATGTCATTTTTACGTACTTACATTTTGTTTTACACAACTGTGGTCTTAAAGGTACCAGATAAATCATTATGTTGGCTCATTTTCTTTTGGAAATGTTGTGCTTCTTTTAAATATTTTGATTAATAGATTACTAATATTTGTCTGTTGTGTGTGTGAAGGCAGATGGAACAATGAATGAAACAGCTATTCCTGCAGTGACCGAGGCCTTGCAGGTAAAATAATTTGTCCCTAAAATCTATTTTATCTGCGAGTATCTGCAATTTGGCAAGTGTTTTCCTTTGATTTCCTCATCCTTGTATGATGATAAAGATGTCACTGTTATACTGTGGCAACGGAAAAGAAAGGACTTCCATTTCTTCTTTGTATATGAAAGTTGTGCTGTGTTCTTGCTAATTTTAAAGTTTATCTTCACAATAAATTAGTTTTGTGTAAAATACCTATTTGAGTTTTCTGTACTTGCGGAGGTTGATTTTGAACCGACTGTAAAACAATAACCTATTGCATAGCCAAAGACTAACAGATAACTGAGATTGGTAAGATTAAACTCAAATTTTAATCTAGTGTTTGATATTAATAAGTAGACAAGTTGATATTAGCTATACAATTCACGTAATGGTTGAATGTGGAACAGTTTTTTTTTTTTAAAAAAAAAAAATTAGTGGTCACTGCTGGAATTGGATCCCAGTAGCTGTCACTGTAATTGGGTTATTAATGCTGCTTTTGTCTGGAAATATGTATGTGCATTCAGAGGATGAAAGACAAGGGATTGGTCAAGACCCTTTGTGGGGAGCTATAGTGAAGAACCTCTCCGATCTTTGAATCTAATCCCATAATTTTTACCAAATCTGTATTCTTACTTTGATGAAGAATCTGAGGGAGCCTGTTTTGTCTTGCACTTATCTGTTTTAGAATTACTTCTCAATCCTTGCTATAGTGAGAACTCCCTTAGTGTATCATGTAGAAAGAACGAGATCTAGTTTTTGTGAGCTTAGAAATTACTCATTCTTGTTTTCATTTGCAGGGAACTGAGTGAATCACCGATCTGAAGGTTCAAGTCCTTGAGGGTATTGCCTCTGTTGAGGTGTGCATGAGTGTCCTGTTATATAGGATTGTGATATTACAAACTTGAGATTGCAATTCACTTCCTGTTAAATCTTGTGTTCACTCTTGAAAATCATGCAAATTCTCCAATCACGAAATATAGAAAAACAATTAATGAGATTAAGTTCTTTCATTCTTTTGCTTATGTAGAGTTCATTTATTCTGGCCACCTGAACAGGCATCCATAATTCTTTTTGAAGAAAAAAAGGGAGAAATCAAATGCTTGATTGATATTTTGTATATTTGGTTTATGAATGGATCTTCTGTCTAAATATGGATAGTTACCATTTTATTCTCTTTGCGTAGTTAAAGAAACAAACACCGGTGCACTCTACTGGAGTGGCTGCCAATTTGGTTGAGACCATACAGGGTTCAGGCTTCAAGTTACAAACATTTAAATTGATTTTTGAAGATGAGGAGGAAGTTCTTGTCTAGACATCGATGGTGATTTCTAATAGTTCAAGATGGAAAAAAAAAATAGAGAGAAAATATATATCTTTGTTTTCCATTTTCACAAAATCCTGGCTGTGGCTAGGCATTTGTTCGCAAGAAATTGTATGTCACTTGCTGTATTTTTTGTCCCAGCTAGTTGTATCAATGAAATTGTATTATTTCATTATTAAAACTCAGAAGCCCTTCTTTATGCTTGAGATTGTTTATGTATTGGTGGTTACTGTGCAGTGATTTGACTTCATGTCCCTCGTATGTTCTGATGGGAGTTTCTCCTGGTTCCATTAAGTGTAAGCTTTTATCAAACCAGCAAGTAAGCCAGAAACTTGTTTTTTGTTTTGGGACATTTGACACTCTTTTTAGTCAAGAATCTGCTGGACCCGTTCTATACGAAGTCATTTTGGTGCGACTCACATGTCTATACTCTGTTTTTAGGGGGTTGTCTGTTGAGACAAGTTCTAGCCGGATATCCAAGCTCGCAATGACGATTTTTTAGGGAAGTGAAAGCTCCAACCTTCGCTTTTAGGGTGCAAGCACCACCCGGCTAATGGGTGGTGGCACTGACGTAGAAACTTCTTGACCATGAAATTTGGGATTCAGGTTTTGGTACATAAGCATGCCATTAAATTTCGTGTACCTTGTTTGGTATCATTGCAAGTTAAGCAGTGGTCCAAAGCTGGTCTCCTGCTCACTGTAATGCTGCTCAGATATTTTCTCTTATTGCAGAGAATCTCTGCAACTTTTACTTTGGGACAATACAAAATAAAAAACAATTAAGATCAATATAAATAAAAGAGTTGCTGATATCTTCGCTTAGAGAACAAAACAAAGTACTTTTGGTTCACCTTGCAGTTTTACATCTACCCAGAGAAGGATTGGATCTATCTTTTGTAAGTCTGCACTACTGTATATGAATACGCACATGCATAAAATGATTGACATTGTCGCAAAAATATGCATCTAATCAATCAAAGTAGACAATAATTTTTCTTGATCTGTCGCAAAATATGGAGTCACATGCAACAAATCGGTCATTAGGTCCCGCGGCCAACTGAGATCTCATAGCTTTTTCTCTCTCTCTTTTTTTTGTTTTTTTTCAAATTTCTAAACCGAACACATTTTGGTGCAGATAACTGTTTGTTTAAAAAGACAAAAATCTTTGAGGTAGAATTTAAAACATTACAGAAAGTTTTGAGATGAGATGATAACAGGTTGTCTTAAGAAGCAATGAAATCCTTTTCGATGAAATTGTCTGTTTCTTGAAGCAATGCAATTGTCTGTTTCCCAAGATTAAAGGAAAAGAAGGATCAATATCATTGAACCGTAGAGTATTTTGGCTAAACAAAATCAGATAAATTTTGACAATATTCAACCACCTCTATTATAAAATTGAATTCAGCTGTTCAAGTGCAGATAAGAGGTCCGGAATTGTCTAGTTCATATTCCAACTTAATGAATCTAATTCACTGATCGTGTTGACTATTGCTTATAGCACGTGACATCACGTGCGCAGAACAAGAATAAATCTCACTGGCACCGGTGAAGAGAAAAACCTGTCGTAATGTTAGGTGTTTTCTGGCTTTTGCAGGCTTGTATCCTTTTAATGGATTTGGATTCTTTAATAATTTTGTTAATTTAATAAAACAATAATACATAATATATTTAATAATAAATTATTAAAATTAAATTATAAATTTTTAATTTATATTATAAAATATAAAATTAATTTATAAATTTTATTAAAATATAATTTAAATTATTTATTATTAAATATATTATATATTATTATAAAAATATAAGAAGAATTCAAATCCCATCCACGTTAATACAGATGTACAATGAATTTATAATTAATTGGCGGGTGAGATTACTTAGAGAGTTGGTATTGGTCAGTCTTTCAAGCTTTGCAAGTAATGTAATGATTGCAAGTGAGGTCAGGCGATGTATCAAACTATGCCGAGGAATATACAGCTGCTTCTGTCATGAAGTAGCAAGAAAATTACCCGAACGGTCATCATCTCTTGGTAACGGGTCACACACTCCCATTTGGAGTAATGTGGAATTTTGTGGTTTGTTCGTAGAATGGCATTACCGAGGAATGGTGGACAAAAGGAGAGAACACAGTATTATCCTCAGCCCATATAATCTGAAAAGAAGTGAAATTACCAAACAGGATATCGTATGTCGCAAGTATCGAAGGACAAGCCTCGGATGCCGGTTAATAAAATAATATTATCATGCGATGAGTACTGTTATTAGAAATACTAATTTAGCAGACAGAAATCTCAGGTTTTTAAATGCTAGCCATAAGTGATGTTCTGAGTGATGTGGTGAAGCTGGCGTGGTGCATTCATTGAACCAACGCCAGCTGGGAATTTTCAAAATCACCTTTTTAACCTCCTCACCTGCATATATAATGACAAAGCTGCTTCGGCTCAGAGTACCTGCCACTAGGCTAAGTTCTTCCTTCAACTTTTCTTGATTTCTTCTGGGTTTGGTCTTCCAATGGCTTTCAGAGTTGCTCTGTTTCTGTTGGCCACTTTGCTTGTGGTCACTACGAAAGTATGGCTCTCTGTCTCCTCCTCTAAAAATTTAAAACTCAGATGACTGTCTTGGTTGATGTCTTAATATGTTGTTTTATTTGTAGGTTTCGTGTAACAATGAGGAGGAATATGAGTTGGAGAAGGTATTTTGTAGACAGTGTTTGTATCTCAGTTCTCTTGCTTGGTTAATGATGTTAAATGTGGTAGAAATAAAATAGGAGTTCAACTTATGCACTCTAAACTGAAGTTTTGTCACAATATTGTTTGCAGTATAAAAATGGATTCTTTTATTTAGATTCATGGAAAATACCATACTCCGGTTATAGAATGTCATTACTGGAAAAATCAGCCAATTCCATTCTGGTTTTACTTACAGTTGCTAGGTCAATGATGTTTTTGAGTTTCCTAGATGCTTACCATTTCTGTAATGGCTGAACTTTTGTCCTAAGTAGTTACTTGCAGTAGCTAGATCAGAGATCATCACGGTTTTATTGTTAGATTTTGTAACCTAATGTGCGCCTACTAACCCAAAAATTATAACCTAGTTTAGATTCCCCTTCGCTAACCACGTGGGACGTGACAATTTAATTATTTGCAATTGGGTGCAGGACACTTACCCCAAAGTCCCAGTACCAGCACCAGCCCCTCCTAAGGCTCCAGTGAAGCCACCCACAACTATGCCCCCACCGCCGGTGAAACCACCCAAAACAACTCCACCACCACCAATGAAGCCACCCACTACTATACCACCATCGGTGAAACCGCCAACTACTCCAGCACCAACCGTGAAACCGCCCACAGTTACACCCCCTTCGCCAGTGAAGCCACCGAAAACAACCCAACCACCCCCAGTGAAGCCGCCCACAACGACACCACCACCAGTGAGCCCACCCAAAACAGCTCCTGCGCCGCCTAAAGTCCCTTCACCAGCTGCTCCACCGATGCCTGTAGTCAGGACAATAAAGGGTAAAACACATATTCATATCTTCCCCGCAATAAAGCAAGTTTAAATGTTAACTGTTTTGGGTGGTTCAATTTTTATTTTTATTTTATTTTTAATATACTTTCTGTCGCTTTTTCTATGTGCAGATTGCCCCCCACTATGTGCAGCAAGATGCAAAGCACATTCAAGGAAGAACGTGTGTGCTAGAGCTTGCATTACATGCTGTGGCAGGTGTAAATGTGTTCCACCAGGAACTTATGGCAACAGAGAGATGTGCGGCAAGTGCTACACTGACATGACCACCCATGGAAACAAAATTAAGTGCCCGTAATGTTAGCAAATTGTGTCTGTGCGAACTTATGTTAGTTAATCAACGTTGATCTGCAATAAGTTTGAGAGTAGATGGTTTTCTCCAGTGACTTTATCAGTTACTACAAGAAGCCATCATTTGGGAATTTAGTGTTAAGCCATGCCTAGCTGGTTTGTGTTGTATCTACTGAAATTAATGTAAAATTCCCCATGTTAATCGTGGACATTATTAATATACATGAAGTCTAGTTTCATTACTAATTTTAGTGAAATTGTGTCTCTGTTGTGACTTGTGTTACTTATCGTGATTTCGCGGGGCTGGTCGGTGGAATAGGGAAGTTTCTCCGGGAGTCGCGGACGTTTAACATCGTGAACTTGCGAAAAACCGGAAAAAAAAAAAAAGTTGTCAACGTAACAAGAGTGAGAATCGTGAGGGCATATTGAAGAACTTGTTAAGCTGCAGTTAAAGAGAAAGGAGGACAAAAGACGGTTCCCTTCTGTGAGCAACAGCCTGTTTCTGTCCCTGGCTCTCCTCCAGACAAGCTCACTACTTCAGGTTACTATGTCGAGTGAAAATTTCGAACCACCCATGTTTGCACTTTACAAAATGCATATTTGAAGCAGTACATCAATTGTTTAAAGTTGTACTGTTTCAAATTGGTGCTTTAAGAATGCAAATATATGCAAATGTGCCAAGATCTTCTTTCTCGAATTACATTGCTGATTCTCGCTGACTGCGATGCTTGGATGTATGGCTGGAAAAAGGGAGAGGTGAAATGGTTCTCATAATAAAATTATTTAATTAATAAAATAAAAAAATAAATTTATTAATAATAATTAAAATAATAATAAAAAAATATTACTTGTTTAATAAATATAATAAAAAAAATTTTATAATTTTTTTTATTTATTATTAATAATTATATTTTTTATTTTATTATATTAATAATATTAAAATAATAAATTTATTTTATCTAAAATTTTATTTATTTAGCCATTTGGACTTCCAGTATTGAAATTATTTGTTTCAAACAAAGTATGCATGGATGCATAAGAACCGAAAGGGAATGCACACATAAAACCTAAAGGGAAAAATCCCACAATTTGTGGGACTCCAACCAAAGAAAACGTGAGTGTCCTGGTTCTTACAAATGCTAAATGAATTGTAAGGATTCACATGAAACAAATGGCAAGCACAAGACTGAAATTGAAATAATCCCATACCAAGAACAAAGAATTTATGATTTTGACACCAATATTTTGTAGACAAGTGCACAAATTAAAGTTTTCAAAATAAAATCACAATAATTATATGGGGTATAAGAAAATTCATGCATGAATCGCTTGTAGTTTATGTCGATACAAGGGAGAAAATTGAAAATCTCAATTTTATCCTGATTTATTAAACATAGCCAGAAAGAAAAAGTTTCTGCTCAAGAAAAAAAAAGGAAAAGTTCTATACAAGCATATGATGGTGTGTTGTAAATAATTAGTGTTGTCTGCTGAAGCTAGAATTATTACATTTATAGAAAAACAAGATAATCAGTTAAGTAACAATCTCTTTCACTTCAGCTCTATATAAACCTCAATCTGCTTCTTGCAGTGGCTTTCGAACTGTGCCCTTTCTGTTAGCTGCTTTTCTCTTCTGCACAATAACAGTATGAAACTTGCCTTTTATGTTAAAAATTAACATCTAACTACCAAAAAATAACTAAAAAAACTTGAAAAAATTTATCAAATTAACTCAAAAACCAAAAAATAAAACAAAAGCAAGATGAATTCAAGAGAAAAATTTTTATTTTTGTTGTATTGATTTCTCAAACTTAAAAGTCATTTTTTGTATAATATAATGTTCATTTAAAGTGTTCTATCTATTACTAATACTAATATTTGTAAAGCTGCCTAACTTCTGTTTTACTCCTTCTGCAGGTATATCTGGTGAAGGTAATCCTTTGCAGGGAAATCTAATGTTCTTATCTCAATTCTCTTGTTTAGTTGGCCAAATGTTAAATCTTATTGTACTCTGCTCATAGTTTGCTTGATGCCTAAATAATTTTGCTTTTAGTTTTTTTTTTTCCCTTCCCGCAGGGTAATAAACCCAGTTCAACGAATCAAATGAAATAGTTCTGTTATTCCGTTTGGTCATAGCACAGACGTGTCACTTTTTGTATGTTTCATCAGATGGGAAGGCAAATGGAGTGAAGCTGATAATTTTACAGAAAATTTTTGGCTCTGATACCAAATATTTGATGAAACTAATGGAATTTATCAAGTTCAGCTTATGCCCACAACACATTATTTTACAATTCGTCTTTTATCCTGATTCCATCATTCCCTGACCTCACAATATCACATTTGTGTTTACTTGTTTATTTACAGCAGTTAGATGAGTTCCGTTTCAGCTTACAAACCGATAAGCAACTTTTTTCTTCAACTTTCTATATAGTAATTCCTCCGTATTTATCATGAAAGCTAAGAACCCAGCTCCTAAGACTCCACCGAAGGCAACTGCGGAGAAATAATGTGCAGCCAGCAACAACACCTGCAGCAGCAGCCGAGGATACTGAAGATGCTGAGTTGCGGAAAGTCGGCTGCAAAGTGTAATGCTTCGACAATAACGTTCATTACTCAGTTTGTTTGGTGCATTGATGTCAAATATAGCACAGAGGTTTCTTTATTTGTTTTGTGTAGGTTAACTGGAATGAAAATTTACATGTAGTACAATTTTACAGACATTGCTTGTATCACAAGTTACATAGTTGCTAGTTAACTTGTAGAAGTAGGTGAATTCTTATTTGAATTTTACAAGCTGATAAAAGTTGTCTCTCTTTGCAATTGTGGAGAAAGCAAAAAAATCTACTCCTAAGAAAGCCCCGGCCAAGTGGACACTTGCTGAGAAACCCGAAAACTTCTTCGAAAGGGAAGTATCGAAAAAGAACTCCTTCAAAAGGGACCCCGTAGAACAAAGAAAAAAAAAATCCCGCATTAGGACAGCGAATTAGAAAAACACTCCTCCATCAGGGAAGCCATTGAAAAGTCCACCATTTAGACATCCCAGCACCTCCGGATCCACCCTAGGAGATGCCTCCTGAAGAAGAGATGGATCCACCATCGGATGAGATATCTGCATCATCAGACGAAGAAGACTACACAGAAGAAGGTACGGAGGAAAACTTGGCTGATGCTGCTGAGCCAGAATCACGATAAATACATTCATACTGATATGACATCAATGATTATCTATTGATAGTTTATGTTAGCTAAACAATGTAATAAGCTTGCAAAATAAATGGTTCTATTGTGGCCTTTTGCGTTTCTGCAGCAAAATAATTGAAGATTAAGAGCAACTTTATACTAACCCGTGGGATTTTCTATACTCTGAGATATTGGAAGTTGCCAACTTTTTCATAGATTTATGTTCACTGATTAGTTCAATGTTTGGCAAGATTTATGATCGAACATAATAATTAAAAGAAAAACTGAAAAGAATCTTCAATTCTATCAGAAATTAGAAACAAAATTAACTAATGTGCAGTTATATCTGCTTTGAATGTAAGCATATTTGAATTCTGGAATCAAAAAGTTTATGAATTTAACGAATCATATACGTCATTGAAATTGAAAAGCATGTTAAGTGAAGAATGAATCTGAGTTTTTCCCGTGATTTAAGGCGACCGGTGGCAATGAGGGTGGCGCCGATGATGCAAATCCCTGGAAAATCAGAGCATTTCTTATATTTCCTTCCTTTGGCACAACTTTCGTAGTAGGTAATTTCTGCGAAGTTTCTTTTACAAGGCTCAGAAATCTATTGGCCTGTTGACTCATCACGAACTCGTTACATTTCCTTATGCAAAAGGAAAGTTTGATTCCATTCATTGTATACACACACCATTAAAGTAGTTCTTCTTGTAGAAACGGAGCTAAAAATTGCAAAGAAGATGAGCCAGCTTCCCTGTAAGCGCTGACATTCTGCTACTGTTTAAACATTTTCCTTTCTTGTTTTCTTAAAGTATTTTACATTTTTTTTTCTTGATTGCAGATTTAGCAGTGGACTGGAATTGGCAAATTTGGTTGCGCGTTCTGGTCTTCTGCATCTTTCATGGGCTAAAATTTAAGAGCTTTACAGAGAATCGAATCAAAATGATCCAATAAGATTACGAGTTTATCAGCAGCAACAACCCAACTATATTATCATAGCTTTTGTGACTTCTCCCAGTTGTACAAAACTGCTTCTTCAAGAAGCAGAAGTGGTTTAATCATCATCTCTTCCTCTGTATAACCTCCTCTGCACCAGAATTAATTCTTCTTTCTCCATTCACAAATCTGCCGTAACAATTTTCGCTTCTGTCCTTGATCAGCTTTCTTGCTTCACAACTCAGGTATTTCTGCCTTTTCTTTGAATGTTTTTGTCTTTTTATTCTGCCATATTTGACATTTCCCAGATGGGATTGACATTATTTTTGCAAATATCAGATTGACTGAAAATTAGATGTGTTGGCATATGGGGCTGTTAGATCAGACAATTTGCCCAATTTTTATTCTACCGAAAAACACTTTTATAACATCTTATACCCAAAATTAGATACTACACTCAATCTTAAGCCAAAAGGTCTAGAAAGACAAGTATTTTCTGGCATTAGGTGTGTTGCTTTGTAGAAGTACACGGTAGATGATGGTTTATGTTTATATGAAATAGTTCATGATAACGTATCTAATGCAGTTTGGCAATTCGATTCCGATAATTGTTGCTGAACTTTCGTTGGGAGGATATGTTGTTTCTCTTTTCACTTTACGGTTACTTGAAAGCATTAATCAGCCAGGAGACAATCGCCCGCCGTGCATCACTTTTGGCGCGCCTCTTATTGGCGACAAAAGCTTACAAGAGGCTGTATCACAATAGTTGACATGGAATTCTTGCTTTCTCTGCAAACCAAGATTTGGTACCGAGATTGTTTATTTTGCCCCACAATCCTACTGTCATGGAAGTTGATTCCCAAGCTCATGCTTACAAGGCTTTTTGTACATTTCTCGTGTGTTCTGAATATGGATGTAGTTGTCTTGAGGACCCAGAAGCAGTGTCCGAAATATTAGTGGCAATGGACTCAGGAGTACCCGGAAATCAAAACCCTAATGAACAATGCCGCATATTAGATTATGCGGAGATCGCGGAGCATCTCAAATCTGTTGTACTCTTCATGGGAATTTCTCGGCTTGGTGCATTGAATGACTGTTCATTTTGAGCAGGGATAGTTTTGCAATTGAGAGCCATTGGAGTGAAGAGAAGACGGGCAACAAAATTTTGTTTCTTTACACCTCTCGAATTAGTTTGTCATGCAATCACCTTTCTTTCATGCATAAATTCTTGGTTAAGCATAATTCAGAAGTGAACTGTTTTATAACTGACGGAAACCTTCCTTCTTTAGCATTAACATGTTTTTTGTAAGTTCTCTAAATGTCTGATTTCTGGCTATATCATTGGTATTGGTGACAGCAAACAGCAACATCGAAGTACTGACTGGGAAGATGGAGAAATGGGAAATGACTTGTGGTTTGAAAAGGAAGATGGTTTTTGATCCATCCAAGAAAATGAATGACACGAAGGTATATATGGCATACCTGGAATGGTACAAGAAGGACTCCAAGACTGAAAACAAAGACTACTATGATAGTTAGAAGAACAAGGGATTTTTAAAGAAGGACATGGAAGTTGTCAAGTTCAAGAAATAACTCACTAATTACTGGGGAAAAATGGTTGCCGAAGTAGAGAAAATGCTGCAGAAAGAAGAAGCATCATTCAGGACGCGGTGGCTGTATGCTGGGACGAATTATCGAAGAATGGTTGAGCCACTTTTACATTTCTGAGTGCTACTGCGACAAAGGTCTAGCAGACTACAAAAATCATGGGTGCTCTCGACATTACATACAGTGGGGAAAATGGCTAGAGGAAGCAGGAAAACCCGCAAGGAATCCAGTTGAAGCAAAGAAACAAAAGGTTTCTGCTAGCTTTGCTGTGGATTCTTGCTTTTGGGCATATGTGGAAGAAGCTTTGATTCAATGCAAGTTGCTAAGGAGGGGGAGAATTGCCAAGAATGAATTTGATTAAGTTCGAAGAGTACGTAATGGAGCAGATCAATAATTATGCAGTATCTCGAAAGATTTTCTTGGAAGGAAGCAGCTTTATGCAGTGGTGGAAAGAGTATGAAGAAATTATGGGCAATTTTTGTAACTCAAACCTCAATGAATTCATGAAGAATGAACTTTACAACAGGTAAGCTTGTAACTAAACTGAAATAAACTCATCGCTGGCATATGATTTAAGTATCAGATAGAAAAATATGAATATGCAGAATGCATGCTCAGCAGTGAATAGAATGATATAAAATTTGCCTTTATCATTTAAGAAAACTCTGCATTCTTTGTGTGTGCAATGACATGTTTTCATATTGATACTTCAATTGAGTATGTATACTTGTTTTAAACCTTATCTTTGGTTGGATTATTTGTGGGATAATAAATTACGAAAGTTTCTAGCTGGGCATGTGTTGACAGAATACGAAGAAAATGAGCTGTTTTGAAATTCAAATGGAACAACCGAAGAAGTCACCAGCTAAGCTTAATAAGTTGTTTATATGGGAATGGGACCATTTTGCACATGCACTTAAACCATAGCCTTACGCATAATCCTCTTGCTTTTCCCTTCTAGCAAAATTTGTTATTTATTTTGGGTTTTTTTTTTTTGTGGTGTTTGGGCACTTCAATACTTCCTGTCAACAGTTTGGTTTTTTTTTTTTTTTTTTGTCTATATCCACCAAGTTACACATACTAATAACATATGAAGATCTTTCACCGACACTCTTCTTCAACAAGATTACACATTCCCAGGAAGGAATATGGGACATAATTATCAAAACATCGAAGTAAAAGATGTTAAGTTGTTAAAGGGTGATATGATTGTAATTGAAAACAAAAGCTGAGGCCTGTGTTTGAAATGTTTTGAATCGCTTCTTGACCAGCCACGGCATCTTTTGACATTGTTTGGTATTTCAAATTGAGTTAGACTACTCCTATAATTGGGCCAATTTTCTTTCATGTGAGTTCAATGTCATTATTACTTGCATGTAACTTAAACAAATTCTCTTCTTCCTCGATTATAAGCTACAGTAATTATTGTGATATCTAAATTATTTATTATTAGACAAAGTACAAGACAAAACGATTTAAATTATCATTATGGTTGAAATTATTTAATTAAAAAAATAAAAAAATTTATTTATTAATGATAAATAAAAATTTAAAAAAAAATTTTAAATTTTTTTATTATATTAATTGAAAGATTCTCTTTTAATTTTTTTATTTATTATCAATAAATAAATTTATTTTATTTTATTAATTAAATAATTTTAATAGAACTATTTTACCTAAAATTTTCTATTATTTTTAATAACATAAAATTAAATTTTAACATATTAAATATTAATTACTGAAAATTTAGCAAAGATTTTATTACAATTGCAAAGTTTATATATATATATATATATATATATATATATATATATATATGTTGTGATAAAATTATTTAATTAATAAAATTAAAGAGATTCATTTTTAACAGTGAATGAAAAACATTAAAAATAAATTTTATTTTTAATTAATATAATAAAAAATTTATATAGTTTATTTTTAATTTTTTATTTATTATTAATAAATAATTTTTTATTTTATTAATTAAATAATTTTATTAATATAATAACACCCAATCTTTTTCGGAAAAAAAAAAGAGAGAGAACAGAACGGGACTAATAAATGTCCAAATTAATGCTTGGTTAGGAGGGAGCGGGGAAGCACGACATGATATCTCATGTGGTAAGTGACGAAATACGCGCCCAGGAAACCGTTTTCTTTTGTAATAATTATCAATGACAAATCTTAATTAAACGCCGTTGAATGATAACCGTCTGATCACGACTATACTGGCCCACCCTCATCCCCCATCCTCTACATATCCGGTTTGCTCCTACTATACCCATTATTGTTATAGTTTTAATAGTCTAATTAAAAAAATTTCAGTATAGCTTTAAGTTCCAAGTTCAATTTATCTATGGTTATTATCATATTCATTCCTGTAGTTTTCAAAAATGACAAATTAGTCCATGAATTCGTTGGTCGTGTCAAATTAGTCCATGCCAACAATCATATATCATTCCAATTGATTAATTAAAAATAAATTTAAAATTTAAAGTGTTAGAATTTCAAAATCACAATTAATATGAAATAGGGTAGATAAATATTAAATATAATTAAAAGAAATAAGTAATATGAACTAATAGTTATTAAAATTTTAATTTTTATACTTTTAAAATTAAATAGAAATACAACCATTTTAAATATATTTTAATTGTATTAAAAAATTTATTAATTTTAAATATTATTTTTAATTAAATATATAATATTTAATTGCAATATAATAATTTTTTTAACAAAATAACTTCTAATTCTTTTAAGTGGGTGCGATAAAGTTATAATTTTTTCCTTCCATGTTTAAACAAATTTCGATAGGGAATTTGGTATATTTGGCACAAAGCGTTGAACTTATGGACTAATATGTTACATATACAAACTATTAGGATGACTTTGATAATCATCTAAGCCAAATGTAACATTAGTTAAGACAATCCAACGGACAGTGGGGCCCTTATCCTTACAGCAGTCTTCCCGTGATTGGTGGTCATAATACTATTTACTTCCTCACTGTCTCGCACGCAGACTGGTAAAATTAAAGATGCATTTTTTTTATTCGGTGAGACCCCCCGCATCTACCCACTGTCTTCATGTTAGTGCTTATTTTTAGCCGAAAAGGCGCTTCTTTAGCTCTACTTTCAGCTTTGCAGACACCAGCAACTTCTCCAAAATGGCAAAAGCAGCTGCACCACTGTCTCTCAGCGCTCTCATCTTCTTTTCATTTCTTGCGTGTCTCGCAGAATCAAGACTGAGCATCAACTACTACGCTAAATCCTGTCCAGGATTCAACAAAATCATGCAAGAAACCATCACTAACAAGCAAATCACCAGCCCCACCGCCGCCGGCGGAACCCTCCGTCTCTTCTTCCACGATTGTCTCCTCAACGGCTGCGACTCCTCCATTCTCATCAGCTCCACTCCCTTCAACAAAGCCGAACGCGACGCAGACATCAATCTCTCCCTCCCCGGTGACGCGTTCGATGTCATCACCCGTGCCAAGACGGCTCTCGAGCTGGAATGTCCCAACATCGTTTCCTGCTCCGATGTCCTCGCCGTTGCAACTCGCGATCTTGTAAAAATGGTGGGTGGACCCTACTACAACGTTTACTTGGGTAGGAAAGATGGGAGGATTTCGAAAGCTTCATATGTTGAAGGAAATCTGCCAAGACCGACCATGCCCATGTCTGAAATTATAGAGATCTTTGCAAAGAGAAACTTTTCAGTTCAGGAAATGGTGGCTTTGAGTGGCGCTCACACCATTGGTTTCTCTCATTGTAAAGAATTCAGTAGCAATATTTACAATTACAGCAGAACTCCTCAGTATGATTCTCATTACAATCCCAGATTTGCACAGGCTTTGCAGAAAGCTTGTGCAGATTATCAAAGGAATCCAACTTTGTCCGTGTTTAATGACATTATGTCTCCAAACAAGTTTGACAACTTGTATTACCAGAATCTGCCTAAAGGCTTAGGGGTTTTGGAATCAGATCATGGATTGCTCAATGATGCAAGAACAAGGCCTTATGTTGAGCTGTATGCAAGGGATCAAAATCAGTTCTTTAAGGCATTTGCTAGAGCCATGGAAAAGCTTAGTCTTTATGGGATCAAGACTGGTAGAAGAGGAGAAATTAGAAGAAGGTGTGATGCTTTTAACTGAAAAAAAATAAATGAGTTGTTTTCCATTGTTGTGATTGTGGTTTAAATTAACCTGCATTGAGGAATAGAAGATGATTTTGAGTTAAAATTCTTTCTTCTTTTGGGTTGTATCTGATATTATGTATACTTTGTTTTTACCGATTATCATATCAAGGATAATTATACAAGTTTTATTTATTCCGATGTTCTGTGTTCCATAAGTCTTTCTGCCGTTTTTGTTGAAAGGTTCATCTGGGTATGTAGCTATTCCTTTGTTCAGAATCAGAAATATCTGCTTAGAGCCTTCTCTGAATCTGTGCCTTATTATTTTTATTTTTTGGTCTGGGGGTTTGCGCTGGATCAGTGGGACGATTGTGTTTATGGAAACAAGAGATGCTTTTTATTTAATTTTGAGTTGCGTTTTGTCTCTGCTTTGTGTCTTTATTAAGGATTAGTTAATGTGTCTTTATTAAGGATTAGTTAATTTAAAATACAAGTATCTACTGAAATTGAATAGCTTAATCCATATTCAATGTTTCCTTATATCTATAATAACATTGATCGTCTCCAGGGAAACTCTGCCTTCATGTGGGTTTGGTTATATTGAAATAGAGATTTTACAGGGAAATTGTACATGAATGGACCATGATTGGTTATAGTTGTTGTGCAAAATTTTCTTGATCATGACTCGTTAAACTTGAAACATACATGGATGCCCTTATAATGATAGCTTAAATAGTAGCCAAGCCCAATCCAAATTGTCCTTGCGTATGACTGCTGAATTATGCAGAGAACTACTATTGTTGTGCTTCTTGAAAGGGTGTTGTTTACAGTACTTACGTTTACATGCCTTCTCAAGCACAACTCGCCTCTGCTATCATAAAATCTAGTTCTGAAATCATCAATCTCTCATGCCGACCTTAGTTATTTCCAGAACAACACAAACTCAAGAAGGAAAAGCAATCTCCGGCATTGAATTTTCTGAGCATTTTGGGTTTGGCTTTGGATGCCTTTTGATCCTATTCACTTCGATAGTTTAAGCTTCCTTACTGTTAGATTCTTACTTCTAGTCGCTGTTAAGGAACAAAGTGTCGGCTTAACCAAAGTCTGTTTTCTGTTATTTAGTTTGATCTGTTCGAATATTTTTCTCCTTGAAACAAAGTGGTGAAACGTATTTTATTTTCCAACGGAGAATATGGCTTCATTTGGCAGCGACATGCTTCCATTTTGTTTCAAAGCACAAGAAGTTTATGATTAACACCGAGTTTAGGGCTGTAGCTTGAACACTACCTGATTATTCTACAGTACTATGTACTAACTTTACAATGTACAAATTATGAAATAACAAAGCTGGCGTACACAACTGGACATTCCCCATCTTTCTTCTGAACTTTTGGGCCTAATGGATTTGAAAGAACAAAAGTGCTTTCAAGCCCAAATCACTTCCTCCCCAACCAGAATTCAACCCAATGCATTTCATCCCATGAAACACTACCAAAACTCTTTCAAGTTCTAACCCGCAACCACCATGACACATACTATACAATAATTGCAGTTACAGAATGGACAAGCAAAAAGATGGAATAAAATTATAAAACTTTTCAGAATCAGTTTTTAAAAAGCACTTCTTTTGCAGCGTTTCATCGCATGCTACTTCTTAAACAAAAGAATAAAGCAGAGACACCAAGAATTGAATGACAAAAATGTCAAAAGAAAACCCATTTCCCCGTTTTCAAACTTCACTTATTCTTTTCCTCTCTTTTGTTGATTGTTATCACAATTTTGCGTTTTAAAAGCAATAAAAAATAAAATTAAAGAATCAATATTTCTTGCACCATTGGACAATGGTGGTTTGAAGTGTGAGATAAGGGATGACAGTGGAGAAATCGGGCGTGAACGCATTCTCGCTCGAAGGCGTGCCATTAGAGAGCCTGAAATCAGACATGGAAACTCTTTCCGAGTTCGTCCCCTTCCCTGATGCTGGCGCTGTTTTATACCAATTGACGAAGACGACCTGTAGAAGGAAATCTTCCATTTTTGCTTTGGACTTCTTGTCGTCTCTGCTACATTATAATTCACTGTTTCCGAATTTCTGTCGATCATCAACTTCATCAACGCGCCTTGAATCTCCATAACCTCTTTGCGTTTCTCAAAATAATGACCCCACTTCAACTTTATTTTCTTATGTCAATCAAAAACCTCGTAAGAAAAAAATCTGCATGCCGTTGAAGCGGGTCCATGAATTCCAGCGAACAGAATCCAATATTGGTTCTGTTGACTAGACGGGATTTCATGAACAAAGATCATGGAAGTTCCTGAAACATGGAGAGGAGCGCATAAGATTCACGACCACGTCCATGACAGAATTATTAATTAGGGCAGGCAAAACAAGATACAGAATTACAGACGGAGACAGAATAAAGTACTCTGTTCAGTTATGTTGTGAGAGTGTGGATTCTGCGTCAGATATTGAATTGAGAGATCCTAATTCATTCTGTGCGCAACAAAAACCCCTTATTAATTAATGCTGTTGTCTTTGTTCCAGAAAAAATGAAAGTTGTGAAGTGGGGCAAGCAACACCATGGGAAATGAAAGGAAACTCAATTATTGATGTGAGTGCGACATCAAGGAAAAGTCGCTTTGTATTTTAATCGTAAAATCCCAGTGAAAAATGCAGTTCTTGTTTTGGTTTTTCTTCCGTGACCACATCACCAAGTTAATTTGCTTAAATATATACTAGCATTGGAATTGGCTGGGTATGCAGACAATCCCTCCGGCAGCAAGCTTGCTTGCTTTAATCTTTATTAATTCCACAAGTTAAAAGCAAAAGTCGGACTTTCTTCTCTAACAAGGAGGACCCACGCCCCATTACCTTGCCAAAACACTCCTTGTTATCTTTTTCTGTAAATTTTCCCACGCTAGAAGAAGAAGAAGAAGACGAAGAGGATTAAAAACATGGGAGGAACAGAAGCTTTCCCAGATTTGGGAAAACATTGCCAGCACAAAGATTGCAATCATCTCGATTTTCTTCCTTTCAAAGGTGACGGTTGTCAAAAGGTAAGATTAAATTTTTCATGATACGAGCATGGTTTGATGAATTGAATTTGGTGTGGATATTTAATATTTTTATCGATTATACATGTGTTTTGTTTGGAGCATGGATCATCCAAGTCACATGAATGTCCGAATTCAGACCAGAAGAGCAAGAAAGTGATTGTTTGTGAAGTATGTTGGGTTTCCGTTGAGACAGCCGGAGAGTTTGGAGACGGCGAGAAGATGGTATTGGAAAAGCACAAGAAATCTGGAGATTGTGATCCCAGAAAGCAGAAGAAAGATATATGTCCTGTTGAACGTTGCGTGGAGAAATTGGCATTATCCAACACAGCGACGTGCAAGACCAGAAGTTTGAAGGTTTGCATGAACTTGAAGCATAGGTTTCCGGCAGATCATTCCTGCAAGAAAGATTCATCGCTGGGAAAGATTGCTGCTGTGGTGGGTAATGGAAGATGGAATGACAGGTTTTTGGTTGCTTTGGCTACAAGAAATGGGAAAGAGAGGCTACAAGAGTGCGGAGCTCGGCAGCGTGTTCTTCCGGTACTCTTATCTGTTAAAGCCTATTGAAAGCTAGAAAACAATGCAGCATTTAGTATTATTTTCTGTGAAAAATACATGCTTTATATGTAAATCTGCTTATCCTCACCTGTGATTTATGATTATCTTAATACAAACTCTGACAACATTATTTTTTTCATATTTATTCTCTTTTTTCTTGTGACCTATGTGCAATTTAACATTCAAGAAGCATGCACAAAATTGGAAATCATCAATGACAACTGTGCAAGAAGGGCAACTATCTATATTTCACTAATTCATTTGTCCAAATTCCACATCAACAAAGCAGAAAATATCTTTTCAACTACATTCTTGTGAGAATTAGAAGATTTTTGACAGCATGTCTACTCAATTCCAAGAGATTAAACCAGCTAGTTTACTACACTATTGCATCTTTCATATATGTTTTTATAAATATAAACATAACAAGTATACATAAATACAAAAATAAGAAATGTTTTTTAAGACACCCGTTTACAGTTCTGGTGGTTGTTGTTTTGGAAGGGGCTACACTGCAAGCAGAATCTTCTTCCTTGGTCCCTGCATATTAAGCAGCTTTTATGAGGACAGATAAATTATAGGAGAATGGGTATGAGTAATGTAGGATGGAGATGCACAATACGGTAATAACACAATTATTGCTTAGCCAAGCCGGCTGTCATATTAAAGTAAATAGTTCTATATACAAACTCTTCTTGTAGCAAATGAAAAGTAAACAAAAGAAGAAGAGACTGAATAGGACAACACCATTGGTATTCCCAACTCCTTGAGGTCCTTATCACTCATCTGCTTCAATGCAGTCATGTCCACCTGTACATCAGATATACATCAAAGTGTTTTAAGGAATTAAACATCTGAATTTTACAAACTTAATGGGTAAATAACTCGCCTTGGGATTCATAGATGGACAAATAAAAATGCAACTACCAATTTTGTTTAACAATATTTGCTGCGTTGTGCCTTCTAAACTTGTAATGATGCATTAGTAAAAAATTTTTCTCTCTCCATTGTACTTCTCAATTTATTTTGATTTATTAATGTTAAAAAGGATGGTATTAAGGCTTATTCCTGTCATTGCTTTGAGAAGAATCCAGAAAAGTATCAGAATGTTACAGAAAGTCTATCAATTCATTATTGCCTAAAATGCAACCTTACATTGCATAATATAATGCAATACATTGTCAATGCCCCACTCTACGATCCTATTATCACTGCTGCATGTTCACTAGTGCTCATTAAGGTAACTTTCCAGAATTCCTTTCGCCCTTTTCAACAGAGAACATGTAATTATTATTTAACCATGTATCATTAGCTCTTTCAAAAGCATTTAATAATTTCCAGTCAATGTATGATTAAATGAAGTTTTCAATCAAACCTGCGAAAAACTTATCTCTTTGCATCAAGAAAAAAATTGAAACAGTTGAGAGAAGAGGTTACTTACTTCTTCGGCCTGAAAAGTAATTGCATATTTCCTCAAACCAAGAGAGTACAATAAGCTAGCGACACTGTGAGGTTCCACAACCTGTAGAAAGAGCCAAAAAAGGTATGATGAGAACAATATATAAATGCTTAGCCTATATATGGCAGACACAGAATTTATAAGTCAAAGGTTCTCATAAATCAGCTGCACCAAAATAAGCCGATTTGAACCCAGAGCAAGGATAATACCATAGTTTCAGTCGAGGCTTTCAAAGTCGTAAGGCCTGCCTGCCTGGAACCATCGACAACCTCTTTGCCCAAAAACTGTCCAGCTCTTGAGACAGCATCTACCCTTGTTGCTGGTACTTGCTGCGGATCATTGAAACTTCTCAGTGAGAGCTCCCTGGAATCTGTCCAAACTCTATTTGGAGATCTAATCCTCATTCCATTCATAGTCTGAGAAGAGTAATATTTCCTCAAAAAGTCCTCTTGGGACATATCACTCAAAATTTCTTTGGAAGGATACTGCCTCAAAAGGATATGCCCATTTTGTTGACGAGGCTCTTGCCGTAGCATATTTGCACTGGATTGAGGCTGAATGGGTTTTGAGAGCTTTTCACATAGGATTCTCGTCCTCTGTGCTTCAGCATGCCTTTTCCGCATTAGTTTTAATCGGAGATCTTTACTAGCAATCCCAGAATCTTCACTCATCTCAAAGCCTGCGAGTCAGGATAAATAAAATTAACAACAAAAATGAAAAATACCAACCCAGGTGATAACATACAAAACTATTATAGCATAAACGATATTAGTCATTACCATCGAATCTATCACCACCACGTCTCCATTTAAAACCATGTACTCGTTGCCTGAAAAATGGCAATCAACTTATTAATCTAAGCTTAGACACAATTTAACATTAACAAAAAAACAACAAATAACCAATTCTCATAACACCGGGAACCAAAAAGTCTGTTCATCCGAGCTGAAATCTCTCTATTTGGTTGCTAAGATAAGTTCAATACACACACATAGAAAATATAATTTTTTAGTTGACAAGATTTTCCATATCTTTCATGCATTTATTTATTTTCTTATTTTCTTGTAATGAAGACCAATGATATGATCAAAACGTCCAATGATCATACCAGAACAATTAAGTCACACAGTACAGACATTTACATATCATATAAAGCATACCCAAAGCAGGAAATTAGAAGGAAAACAAGAAAAAGAAAAAAGGAAAAACCAAATAAAACCGCCAAAAAAAAAAGTCAAACCGTTTGTTTGCAGACAGAAAACCATCAGAACCTGTAAATCGTTCTCTTCCACCTCCTCTCTGTACCACCTGAAAAAACAAACCCCATTAAAAAAAATGTAAATCACACAATACAACATGAATGTCAATGTCACTTTCCAATTTTATCTGGAAAAGAGAGGGAGAGAGATGGTAAATGGTACCTGGCCAGTGCGGGCGAGGGTGATGGTGACACGGGGCTCAGGCATTTGAGCGATCAGACTTTAAGAAAAGCTAACACTTGTTTCTCATCATGAAAAGAAATGAAGATCCTATAACTCGTTCAAAATCAGAAGTAATGAACTTTTCACTATTACATCGCTCAGAGAAAAGGAGAGCGAAAGTTTTTGGTTCTATGCTCTCTATGAAGAAATCGCTGCCCTTTTGTGGGCCGACAGTACAGGTTCGGCCCGTTATTGATCAACGACTGAAGATAAAGAAATTTCACCGCTGTAGAAGTGAAATTTCAAATTTTTTATTTCACATTGTGTGGATGAAATTCCAAGTTTTATATTCGACCTTTCAAATTTTAACTGTAACGTATGCTCATATACATTAACCAAGTATGAATCTTGATAGTAGAACTTGAAACGGATATGATAATGGTATCTCGAGCTTCAACTTGGTATTGTTTACGAGTAAAGATCGAAAAGTTGCCATTTAAGCTGACAAAGTTAACAATACTCCATGTAAGACCAGCAATAAAGCAAGAATATGTGCTGCTCCTGCTGCAAGCAAATACCCCACATTTCATGTTCTTTCTTACACAAGATTTTTGTTGGCATGTAACGAGAGAAAGCTAAAGGAGCGCATCAATTTCATAAGAACAAGAAGACAAACATATCTATGAATCGAGGGATGCATGAATCAAATAAACATAAAGAATTGAACATGGAAAAAGAGGCAGGCGATTCTGGATTAACACACAAATATACACACAAATTTAAATGTTGAACGTTTTCTCTTTTTTTTTTGGGCCAAATACAGGATATTACTCGTTAAAAAAAAATAAACTCGATACCCTAGGCTCTACATATTTGATGTTGTGGCAATGATTTCACCAATGGAGACAGTCTTTGTAGGAACTCTTCTCTTCTTTTGGCCAAACAATTTAGAGATTACCGTTTAAACAAGTCAACTTTGATATACTAGTCATCCCATCACATATTTGCTGTTGATGTCTTGATTTCATCCAAGGAGATTGTCTGCACAGGAAGAAAATGCCGTTGCAATAAATCAAGAACACAGATTTATTAAGGCATTCGGTTGAAGCTTTAGTAAGTTTTAATGCATACGGTTGATGCTTGATGTGCTTTCAATGGTATGACTTGTGACCGATAGGTTAATAGCATTACCTGATCCTGGCCAGCAAAATCATTATCTGGAGTGAGAAAGAGCATGCAATGGCACTCCTTCCTGCCGATACAAACATACAATAAATGTCAGATCAAGCTGATATGATTATCCAATTCTGGTTTCTTTTCACAAGCCTGAGCCATTATGTCTTAACAATTCTCCATACTATATGTTCTTTTCTGACTACTATATGTTCTTTCCAAGACTCTTGAAATCTTTCCATCATTAACCTTGATTAACTAATAGATTGCTTCAAGAATGAAGATAGTTTTTGCTTCATGCTAATTTTTTTTTTCCCAATAATTGGTTCTTTAACCAAGATATCAAGTACAGCAGAATAATTCACCTTGACATTGGGTTAATCTTCAGATGTTCTTATTAAGTGCTCATTCATATATGTCAACGCAAACAATCAAGTAACCACTAAATATGTCACATGATTGATCCAGAAGAGATCTCAAATGACTTTGCAGTTCATAATCATGGCACTTTAGGAGCAGCTCGTTATACAGGCAAGTGGACCATAATGCCTGTAGAAACATATTTTTCTTGATTTGATAATAGTATATTGCAAGTTGGCAAGAAGAAGCAATTTTCTCTGAAGAAAACTGGCTAGAAATCTTTACTTGCAACAGTAATTACCAGAAAGTGACCAGTACAGCAACAACAAAGTATTTTAGTTTCTAGTTTTCTATATAGTAAGCAAAATGTAGCACACATCTATTCCAACATATGAATAAGGTATAATAGCGAAAAAAAAAAAAAAAAAGGAACATATTGCTAAATAATTCAAACAAGCTACCCAGTAAAATCAAAGGATTACAATTGCAAACTGGAAAAAGAAAAAGGTGAAAAAAGGTTTTGAAAGGCCAATTTACTGAAATAGTTTCTTCGCTGGGTACAATATGTTGCATAACTTCTTAGATGTAAAGATATTATACCTTTCTCTCATAGGAACACATGGACAGTTCCAAAAGCCTTGCTGAGCTTCAGCAGTTTTGTCATCATAATGCCTGTAAAATAATGGGCCCAAACTTGAAAAATTACAACATGAGATTTAAATATAAACTTAAATTATATTCCATTCACTGACATGTATTTTGCAACAATATCCAATAAATGCGCATATCTTTGGACAAGAGCAAGATTGGGGGGAACACTAACCTACATGGACAAAGAGGTGCCCCCAACGAATCTTTGTGATCAGCCAATCCCTGTCCAAATTTTCTGACGTCAGATTTTCATTTATAGAAATGAAAAGGCATGTAAGTTACCCGTCTTCAAGAAAGAAACAGAAAAATAAATTAATATTCAAAGATAGGTTTCAAGTAGTAAAATTAGATTTGGAAGTAGCCGTATTAGCATTGTTAGAAAAAGTAAAGTCAAACTCTACCAAGATTGGTTTCACTATTTATAAAATAAGGTGAGCCAATGCAATTAATTCACATAACACAAGATAATGAACTCAAATGAGACAATGCCGATTCATAGAAATAACAGAGGAGCATATATGAATAGGAAACATATAACATTTCCTTGTACCATTATAAAGCTATCCACACCCACTAGTGCGTAAAGTTAAATTCTTCAATCTAGCAAGTGCTTCATAGACAATAATTGACAAGACCATTCAGCAAAAATTTACTGACACTCATAAGCAGACATAAAACCGGATGCACAAACACGCAGCAGAAAAACCAAACGCCAGCTACAAGAAAACAAAACAGAGCTTACACAAGCATTTAAACACAACAAAAGGTCAAAATTGTAGGAAAACAAAATTAATAACAAAATACAAGAAAACAAATGCAACTAAAATCCCCAAGCAATAGAAATCTCCAAACCCGATTGCAAAGCTGGTCAAAATGTCTGACTTTTAGCAAGAAAATAAACAAAACTAAAAGTCTAAAATCATAAGCCTCTTTGCTGCAATTCAAAGCATGCCTCAAACCTAAATTTTGAACTAAACATCAGATACCAAAACAAATCCCATATCCACAAACTAATTTTCTTTCTAAAGCTATCTAAATAATTCCGGAAAATATACCCATTCGCGTAATCTGACCAAAAAAGAAAAAAAATCCAACCAATTCATATATTTCCCAAAACCTAAAAATGAAAACAAAGAAAGTACCTTAATAACAACAGAAGTGACACTCTTGTCGACACAAAAATAGGTGCCAGATTTTCTGGCATACTGCTCCGAGAATTTCCTCATTATCTCAACTGACTTCTCCGATGGCTCGACTAAAATTGCACAATATTAACATTAGCATCAAAAAAACAAATTCCCCATCAAAAATTTAAACTTCGGGTTAAATTTTTGACCATAAGCCCGAATTTGAGTTGCAGGGCTGTGACGAGGCGAAGTTCTGGTGGTGGGTCTGGGCGACCAGATGAAAGTCGAAACGTTGGAACCGTGGAGAGAAGATGCTTGAAGAGTCATGTTTACCTGCGTTCTTAATCTGTGTCTGTTACATAAGATTGTGTTGTGTGTGGAAGTGTTTTTGTTTCGATTAAATTACTGTCTGCCACACATTGGGAAATATCAGGGAAAGGGAAGAACTTGCAAAAGCCGGTCGGTTCTTCTTTTAGAGCTGGGCTAGTTTGGTCCCTTTTGGGCCTATATATTTTCCAGGCCCAATGGGTTCCAAATTTCGAGCCCAAAATTAAAGGTTTGCAATTAATAATATTTTTTTAAAAACCCACTAATTAATTTATCCCATATAATATTAAAAATATTCTTAATAAAATGAAATAACTACGCTTCTTTATCTTCTTAATTTTTTTGAATTATGTGTATATTCATTAAAAAAATTATTGATAATGAAAGACTAATAATTTTAGTTAAAATAATTTAATTAAATAAAATTAGAGCGAGAAAATGAAATATTTAATTAAGGTAATTTTTTTAACAAAAGAAATAATAGTGAGACAAACAAAATTAGAACATCAAAAGAAAAGGCATTCCTTAAACCAAATTTCTAGTTTCAATCTCTCCAAAAAAAAAATGGTGAAACAATTATTATATTTTACTATTTTATTTTATTAAAATAAGTATGATTAATATTGAATAATAATTATTCATACATTTTTACTCTCAATTTTAATAAAAAAAAAATACAAAATATTAATGTTAATTAATTCTTAGTATGTAATAGTTCTTATCAAAACCTATATGTTTCATTCAGATTCATTTCACCATTAATTTTCTTTTTTAGACTTCTTTGTGGTATAAAATTGTTCAACGTTTGTAAGAAAATTTTTGTAATGAACATACAAAAGTAAAGCTTACAACAACATCGAATACACACGAAAAATAAAATTATCATAAACCTTATATTTTAGATTACAAATTTTGGGTATTATGTTAGAGTCAATGGCCATTGTAATTCACACACATAACATTAGAGCCAAGAAGCTGATCAAAGTGAGACATATTGTTGATGAAGCTGTGTGTTAAGATCACCAACAAGCAAACAAAATGTGTAAATGAATAGTGCTGCTGCATTACAGATCGGAAATATGCATGTTCTAAGGGCCTACCAAAACCCTAAAAAGCAAGCAGATAACCCACAAACAATACCCTAAGAACGTCTCCAAAAGGATGAAATGATAGAAAGTTGAGCAGTGTATACTACTAACTGCCTTGAGGGTAAAAAAAAAAAAGGTCTAAGTTCGGTTTGTTGCTAAGCACAAAAAGTCCACGGGGCCAAAAGAGGGATTTATTACAGTTTTTAATGGCAAAGAAATGTTCATGGGAGATTAAGGACATAACCAACAATAATAATTGATTACCATGAAAATTACAAAGGGCCTCCTGTTGTTTGCTTTCCATGGCCAATTTCAGCCAAAGAAGAAGAAGAAGAAGCTCATGCAAATCAGAGAGAATAAAAACATGAAACGATAAGCCTTGCCCATTATCATAAATATCTCCTTTCAACTGAACGAATATTGCGTGCTGTACACATTACATTACGCCCAGTAATCATTCATGTCATTCAAGAAATATGGGTGAGGAGATATAACCCTAAATCAAAATTAATAACAGTAATAACTATAAATGTTTAAGAATATACGATTGATCTCATAACACATTCGTATTATTACAAAAGTCTGAACGCAGAAATTCAGACAATCACAAACCCTAATTCAAGATCTGCTACCTTCACCTCTATATCGTGACAATACATATAGTAGATCTACAAAAGGTCAGCCAGGGCGCAAGAGAAAATTATAAATAGGACAGGAAAATTACAAAACATTTATGGGAAATTATATTAATATTGAAAGAAACAAATTAAAAGGAACTTTATAATCGAAGCAATAAATTTGCTTGATGTGGTAGCAAATCAATCGGACCAAGATGCTTGATTCCCCAGGAGCAAAAGACTCCAAACACAAACCACAAGAGCTAGCTATAGCTCAAAGCAAAGAGATTAACTCCATTTCGTTTCTGATTTATTCTTCTTCTTTTTTCCTTTGGCTTCTTCATCTTTTTTCCTTTTTGTATTGCTGATAATGATGCTGCTCTGAGGTTGTGGGTATTGCTGTGTAAGAGTAATGATGATGATGATTTTGAAGGAAATGGGAAGAAGACATGATGATTGATGTATGCTGGCTTTGAAAGAAAAGAGAAGGAAAAACATTCATTCCAAGGTTTCTGTGCCCCTCTCTCTCTTTCTCTCCGCTGACGTAGTGGAGAGAAAGAGAGAGATTATGATTACACCCACGACTCTTCAAAAATTATGTAATATATTTATAATGTAGCTTTAGAAAGAAAGAAAGAGCGATGAAATCAAGACTGTTAGTTTCATTATTTTATCTATTTACTTTTTTAAATTTTAGAACACGATAAATTGGTGTAAAGGAAGCTTTGATTTCATGATGATCATGACTTAAATGTAATAAGGTGAAGAATCAATGAGGGGTGTTTAATTTATTTTAATTAGGTTGAATATTTAACTTAATTAAAATAAATTAAACAGATAGGTTTATGGATGCAAACAATCTATCTAGAGAAAATAAGTGATCACATTCTCTTCTGTTAACCATTTTACAGCGACAAAATTAACCCAGATCAGTCTCGCATCCATGTTCATGTTTCCATTCAAATTTTACAGCACAAGTACTGCATTTTGGACAGGAACCAAACATGAAAACCATCTTTTGTCTCAACATTCAATTGAAATCTATAACTATAACTAGTTTTGTTATGGTCAATCTCCTTGGTTTTCTAGAACATACTTAGTTTTCTAGAACATACACGTTTCCTTCTTGAATTGGGAGAATTTTACGGAATTCAAAGGCTAATGTCAACATTACTGTAAGAAGTCATGTGAAAGTTTTCCTGAGATGGAAGACACATAATTTTCACAAGTGAACCTTCCAAAGCCAGCTGTTAGTAGCAGCCAGCTAAATATAGCCATTGACAACCAAACACGGCTTCTATTTCTATTTCCAAGTAGTTAAGCCTTGTTATAGATGCATTAGACAAAATATAAGTTCTAAGAGACATTAATAACAAATTAACTTGACCATAACAGATTATAGAGAAACTTGACTATACTTAGAATTAGATTCAAAATATTATCTGTTACTTAGTTTTAAGAGCATAGTAATTAATAGTGTTCAATAACTACTCATTGTTATTTAATCTCGACATTTATTATTCACTAACCTACTCATACTAATATTATAATTAAAAGTATTTATTTTTATTTGATCGATATTGTTTGTCATTGACAAACATACAATTAGTAGGTAATAATTTGATTGCTAATTTAGGACACCAAAATATTAAAATAAAAAATCTGCATAAAATTAAAGTCACGATGTCTAAATTCTAAATATATTGGTAAGATCGCACAGAAAATATACATTATTGTGAAAGAAACGTGACAGCAGACAGGAGAATTTGCAAGAATAGCATGCTCATTGTGGCGTTACATTCGTTTTCTAATATTTATTGAAAAAGCCAATTTCCCCAAGTCATAGTCTTCAAATCTGTAGCCTAACGTGGGCAATTCCTGATGGTGAAATTATTTCAATGGTAAATTATCTTCTTTGTAGCAAGACAGTCATGTTTATATGAACTGATCTTATTATTTTACATCAACAATATTTTGATCAGTAAATCTATTGAACGTGATAGAGAGACTAAAAGATACCGTATCATATATGAAACTTCTCTTCATAAAGAAACAAATTACAGAATCAAAAACCCACCACAGCAATATCCTTCCAAGCTAATAATTGAAAATTGAAAAAGAACCAGAAACCCTAGAATGTTTAAGTAGCAGCAAGCTGGTAGATCTAAAATGCTTTGTACAGGCAAAATTTAAAGAGATTTGCTTGATCTAGTGTATTAAATCATCGGACCAAGATGCTTGATTCCCCACGAGACAAAGCGATCGTGACTTTAAAAGTACACATATATCTTCACTCAAAACCAAGAACAAAGCAGCAGCTCATACATTAATGCATACATGAAAAAGTAGCAGCAGCAGCAGCAGCAGCAGTAGTAGTAGTAATAGTGGGGTTTGAGTAAAAATTGCACGTGCTTCTTCACTCTTTTCCTTGGGTTTCTGATGCGATAATGATGACGAGATGCTGGAGGTTTGTGGTTGTGGAGAATAAGTTGTGGGGAACAATGAGGGCTATGGAAAAGAAGGTATGGTGGTTGTGATGGTGGTGGTGGTGGTGGTAGAAAGAAAGAGATGAGGACAATCATTGCTGTAGGGTAGGGTTTGCACTTAGAAACGCAGAGAGAGAATTGGGTGGAAAATTTATTCCTCTTCTTGTGGCCATCTCACACACTCTCTCTCTCTCTTTACTGACATCAAGAAATAGATTATCATTCTTGAAGTTCAAACCTAAAGCACTCCCTCCTTTAAAGGTATATTTTTAAAATAAAATGATATCATTTAGACCCCTCAATGTTTATGGTTCTATATGTAGAGATACTTATTTGTTATTGTCAATAAGTGTAATAATTAAAGTATCTTTTGTTATCAAATAACGTACTAATAGTTAAATTTTAATGTTAAAATAGTAATTTAGTTATTTTAATAAGAAATAGGGTTTATGGGAAGGTAAATAGATAAATTATATTTTATTACTTAAAAAATATAAAACGTTAGGGACTTAAATGTTATTATCCCTTTTTGAGAGGCTGGAGCTGGAAAGGGTGCTGAGTGCTATGTTTCACCTAGAGCGGGTGATGGAACTCCATTCTAGAGTCTTTATCAAATTTGCTTTACAGTGGCTTTAATAATGTCTTGTCCTCGTGATTTTCAAGCAACATTTTCTCCCACTTTTAATGCTGAATTACACGTGAGAATCCCACGATATGTTTGTGTATATGTACATATTACACTGGACAAATTGCACGTCATCCCATCTTGTCCCGAAGAAACCACAGGATTTTGATAGGAAATGGGAAATTATTGGGGTGCCCACATTGTAGCAGCGGAAAATTTATTTTACTTTTCCTGTACCAAGCTTGGGTTATATTGTATGTCCAATTAACCGAAAACCAAAAGCTAATTCAAACCATGTGATTTGGACAAGCAGATGACATCATGAAAAGGGGAGAAAAGCACAACTTTCTTGATGATCAACTATATCGATATATATACATATACGCAACAAAAACAGGGGAGACGTTTTCATGCAGCGTTTTCTTTCCTTGGTTTCACAATGAAGAATTGATGTAAATTCAGTGAAAAAAATCATCACCAACTACTTTGAGAAGATATCACTTCCCCAATTTGTTCAGAAATTGGTGGTGTCGTCACTGATGATCGTGGTCTTTCTGTTGGTGAAAAGTATGTGCACCCAGCAAGCATTTTTGCGGCAACATGTTTGTCACAACCTCTCAAGTTTCAGGCTTTATGAAGAAACTTGCTGTTCTTGGTGACATTGCAAACCACATTCAAGTCTGATTGTGGCGAGTAGCTCAGGTGACACAGCTGGGTGAGGCCGAACTTCTCTGCCAATTGATGTTTTCTGTCTTGCATTCTTCTTACTGCCGTGGTTGAATTCATCTTCGGCATCTCAGCCCGTGTAGAGTATGACTTTGCTAGGCACCTGAGAAAGTAGAACTGCAGCTGTTTCTTACTGCACATGCAATGAACCAAAGGCAAAAAAGATGTCATTACAACAATTTCTTATTACATTTAATTTAGGTGTAAACAAAGTTGAAAATGGGCATGCAGACCTGAAGCTTTGAAACAACTTCCTGGACTGAAGTTCCTTTGGCTCTGCCTTTAACGCTTATTATTGCAAGAGGATGCTTCCGAAAGTGAGCTTTTATCGTTTTTGCAACACTAGTGACAATATTGCTTCTCCCTGGTAAGTTACGGTAGCAAAGATAAGTTCCCAGGATTGCAATCAATTGCAAGGAAGGAAATCAGGAACCAGAAAAAGTTGTGATAGAGATAGCAAAAAGGGAAAACAGGAAGTATACAAGAGAATTGAGAACACCTACTGCAATGACTGGGCGGTTCTTCATTCTTAGACCTTGTCTTCGCAGGATGAAGCCTGTTTCTATTGGAAAGTTGTACAGCTCCGGAAGCCATCTCATTCCACATATTTCCAATACCAAAAGGATTTGATATTTCTGATATCCTTTTAACTGATTCAAGTGATGACTCTATTGGCTCATCATCAGATAAATGATGCTCCCTGTTAACACCAGTAGAATAGCTCATTCCTTCCAACTGAAATTCGCATAAGATACATGAGATGAAAAAAATCAAGAATATACACATAAAACAGACAAAAAGAAACTCTAGATATTACCGTAGAATTATCGGGGCAAGATGCTGAGTCACTAGCTACACCTTCACCATGCAAAATCCATTATTACACTGGCCTGGGATTCTTTGCTTACAGAATTATGAGATGACATAAATTCAGTTTCACAATTATTAATCCCACCATGTGTCAATGATATATCAATCTGCGTAGCCTGTTGAGTGGCCTGTGAATCATCTATCCTAGCATCCAAGGGATCGTTTGATTCTGTGGAAGTTGAATCAGCTCCATGTTCCTCTCTAACCTAAAGCAATCATAGCAAATACCATTTCAGCCATAATATTTGCAGGTATCCCCAATTTATTATGAATGATGCCTAATGGAAATGTTTAGTATGTATTAATGTATGTTCAGCTGCATAAACCAAAATGAGTGAAACTAATTTAGTATGTATGTTTTACCTCTGCATTCACTTCATAGGAAGTAGGAATTACCAAGCAAGAGCAACGGTCAGATTTAAGTTCAGTATCTGATTTCCTACATTTGGCTGGCTGCATACTGTACATATCCTCATTAACCTACATTATGACTAAAATTGTGTGATTCCTCAAATTGTAATCTACTTCAGTGAAAAGGAACAGAACCACACGAGGCTGCTCACCAATGGCATTATTCATTCATCAACTGCTTCCATAGTGTTTGCCTCCTTGTCTTTAACCTGTGTCAAAGTGGTACTGCATAATTAATCTCTATTTGATTGGCCAATAACATGAATTGGCAATGTAATAAGAAACAAGAACAATTTAAAAGCTCACCAACTGAAGTTTCAGTTCTTCTACGTTTCTGACAAGTTCCAAAATATGTAGTTTCAAAGACTACATCATAAAATGCAATAGTGAATAAGTTCAGGTACATATCATTCAAAGACAACTGCTACAAGGAAATAAACAAAAAAAAAAAAAAAGAAATTCCCCAAAGATGAAAGTGCAAATCGAGTCACAAACCATGTAACATAATGTGTTTACATGTCGACATGGCCCATTAGTCAATGAAGTCCCCTCATGATTGTGGGTATTTTCTTGTTCTTTCTTTTACTCTTTCAGGTTAGGGAAGAGAAAGAAAACTGTGCTGCAAACTACTGAGTGAGTACAAGTTTGTCAATTTTACCTTGCGATGCTTAACTTCTAAGGAGCGCTTCATTGCTTCCCCCGCTATACAATAATATAAGAACCTTTACTCACCCTCTCAATTGCTACTAAAATACCACCCTTTCCGCCTCTAAGGTCCGTGCTTCAATATGGGCAGCTTCAAAGCTTTTCTGCTTAGATATTATCTTCACAAGTTCCCTATATTTCCAGTGAAGATGCATGTTTTCAACTGTTCCATCAAAAAACACCCGTCTACCTGAGCACAGAAAGAAAATTTGGTCATTTCTGCCAACTTTTATAAGAGCCAGACATTTAAAAATTTTTCTTTCATTTTTTTTTTCCTTTTGGTAAAGAAAATCCTTTAACTTGTCTTGATTATGACAAGGAAAAATAGTGAACCAGCTCTTTCGGATTCAAAAATATCATGCAAGATGATATGACTTACCCATTAGCAGGAAAGCTTTTCATTCTCAAGCCAACTTTCCTCAGCATATATTTTTCTTCTTCAGTCATAACCTCTTAATCAATTCAGTTTCCTGTGGGGGATTTCCTTTTCCTCCAGCTTGGCTAAAAGTTTCTCTGCCTTAGCTTTCTTTTCCAATGCCTGAAAGAAAAACAAGTGCTGTAACACAACTAACACTTCAACAAGAATTCAAGCAAACAGTAGCAACTAATTTTAAAATCATACCATTGACAACTTCAAGCTGGTCCTTCTAATAACCACCTCAGCAGACCTTGGTTTTTTTGGTTCTCAATGCAAAATGCTTTTCTGATAATCTGTACTACCAAATTCGTTTCCAATATCAGACCCTACATTATCTCCAGAATTTCCCTGCATATTCCCACGTTTGGGCTCCTCTGTCGCATCAATTGATGTACTAAAGTCTATCCATTGTCTGTTTCTGAGAATTTCATGTTTTTTGCATTCTGCTATTGCAGAAGAAACAGCAGGTGGCAGGAAATCCTTTCCCCTATATAAGGTAATAAATTCCCTATTGCGGGAAAGCAGAGCTCCTCCAGTCAGCCACTGCAAGAAGGTATATTTTTTTTTTTATTAATAATGACAGTGAAGACATCTTATCACGATTTGAAAAAGAAATCAACATTTAAGTACCACAATGGCTTATAAATGTGCTTGTTCACAAGAAGCAAGGACCAAAATTGATTATCAAATAACCACTAATAATTACTCTTGCTGGTCAAGCTCAACAAGAAATTCAATTTCCAAGGAAGAACAGATGATGAAGACAACGGTTTATGAGAAGGATCTACAAAGGACTTGGAAATCTTCTTGAGCATCATAAACATAGGTTTCCGAATCCACAGACTAAAATTTTCAAAAGCCAAATTAATATGATAAAATTCTTAAGGATGATTTCCAAAGCCAAATACAAGTTTATCCACATAAAAACTTGGTTGTGCTTCCAGATTTTTGAGTGCCACCTAGATATAATGAAGATAAAGGCACTAGTTATCAAATAATATCTCGAAACTAGAATGCAAAAATCCAAGCATTTCCCATGTATGATTATAATTTTTTTTTGACAAAAGGGTTTCTAGTCAAGATCAGGATTCTAAACTACTAGAGATTCTATACGACTAATGATAAAAAAAAAAAATTACATAAATTGCCAGATTAACACTAACTTTTAACTCTCAGCCATAATCTCACTATTAGTGTACTGGACGCCTCTCTTAACTGCAATCTTGGCGATCTCACATTTTTCCCACAGCTTAACTATGGCAGCCTCCAATCCCTGAAGTTTCCTATTTCTACCTGTTAGATGAGGAAAGCTGGTGAAACAGATGCTAAACAGAATTAAAAGCAATGATGAAACAGAATTCAACTCACCCAATGCAAAGTGGCAGGGTAAGGGTTGGCCAAGTCTCCTTAATATGGTCATCTCATCGTTTGTCAATTTCGGCTTCATACCATAGGGAAGAAGGCGGAAAGGTCTTCAGTATCCAGGAACTGTGGCAGGTAGCAGATTGGCATTAACTGGGGGTTCATATTCCCACCAATCAGTAAATCGAGGCCCCAATCCATCTAATAAACGGTCAGCTTCTTCTACAAGTTCTGCCTTGCCTGGTAGCCGAAATCTTACTTTATCTGGAGAACCAACACCCTGTATTATGGCTGGTCGAGCTCTTTTGTCGGTTGGACTTGGTCCAGAAGGTTTTGCACTTACTGTGCCAGAATAGCAACTCTTCATTTCATCAATTCCTTCACCATCCACAGGTTGATTAGGTAAATCATCAGGAGAATCTGTTGAACTCTCATCAGCCAAGAAGTAGGGATATTTATAATTTTCTCCTCTGAACAATATTATTTTACTTCCAGCCCTCCAAATAACCATAACTCCAGTTTTCTTCTAGAAGTGTCAGGAAGAGAAAATCATTAGAACACAATATTTGGGGCCAGACGATAATCAGTAGCCAATGAACTACTGCAAAAAAATTAAAATTTTGGCTGCAATTGAACATCCTCCATTTTTGAGTTCAATAGAGCTAGAACATACGTTTTACAAAATACCAGCATCTAAAATCAAGTTTAAATTCACAGAGATTAGATGATTTCACCAGAATTTCCAACTTCTACAAATACTATATATATATATATATATATCAGCATAGCTTCTGTAGAGAAATTTATCACATTCCCCCCTAAATTTTCAAACTTTATTTCACATAACCTATTATTTCTAGCTCATCAGATTCAGAGCGCTTCAAAGTTAACAAACCACATCAAAAAGTAAAAGAAAGAAAGAATTATACCTCCAACAAATCACGAGTTCTCTTCATACTCAACCTACACAAATCCTCACACACAATCTTCATGACCTCGAAATTCCTCCATCTCTCATGCATTCCATTCACTATCCCCTCCGTAATTCCCCCTTTCCCAACTTTCAACTTCTTCTTCAACCCAATCCCAATAGTCCTCAGCCTCCTCAATTCCTTTGCTGACAATTTCAATTCAGCCAATGTAGGCACCTCTTTTTCTTTTTGGTTTTCCCTCGAATTCTTCTTCTCCAACCACTTCTTCAAGATGAAGCATCATGAAGAAAACCACCTGCTAACTTTCTGGTAGATGCTGGTAGCTGGTAGGGTTCAAAAGTCATCCAAGTTGAATGGAAATGTTTTTAAGTTATGCAGTAGGAAGCATAGGTCTAAACTTTTTGGTAAATCCGTAATGTGATATGAGTACAGATCAAAAGTTCCCCGCAAAATTGTATTTGTAATGTTGGTTATCAAAGAAGATGATGAGCTATGGCTTCCAGCCTTTGTCTGCTTTCTGGGTACATTTTGAAACCAAGAATATGCAGAAAGTTCAATATCAACTTTTTGCGATTGCACCAAATTCTGGGAATCTTGCAACTTTTGTGCCTTCAAATGAATTTTCACCAAAGCAATGATAAATAATCACGAAGTTCTTGTATCTAGATCAGAATTATGCTATTTTGCTAACTCTTGCGACTGCATATTCATCTAAAAACAGTAAATTATCGTTCTTGCCCAATGTGCTCAACTGCAGCCAGGTTTATACGTTGACGAGTATGCAGGCGACTGCATGAATCAACAGTAACACTATCCATTGGACCGAAGAGATATATTCCAAGAGTTTCTTTAGAGCATATGATTATGCACATAGAGTATGATAGACAGCTTCATAAAAAAAACCAATCGATCTATTAACAATTTATTTCTCCCACTGTTTCATGGAATACAACGGAGTTTTTAACATATATGAAACAACAACAATGCAATATGCACGATTGGTGTAAACTTATTTACAGCACGCAATTTGCATGTGCATCCAACACAACCACGCAAGAGGAATGGAGATCAGATGTATTTTGACAGATCAAATGCAGGTTTGTTCCTGCAGATTTGGGACAAGACAATGCATCAGCAAATTAAAAATTCATCACTCAAGTGAAAAAAATAATAAATTTATCATTTTCGGACTGATAATTGGTGTCACAGAATTCACATTACTCTTTTCAGGTATTTCTTCCATTTCATTGCTAATGTGGACATAATACTCTGTTTTATTACTCACATTTTTGTGTGTAGATACTCATCCACTGTGAGAGGTTTAGGCCCACCGAACCAATTAATAAAAAATATGTCTTCAATCTCTAATTTGAAGAACCGGAAATTGTGATTCTTAGGCCAGACTGTTAAAAAAGCAAGTTCAATCAAATAATATATGAGCACAAAAGGAAGGAAAAGATAGCAGGTGGATCATCTCTACTACTATCGTATTTACTCATAGTTACCCTTCATCTCTGGATGCTTTGCAAACAAGGCACTTTGGGCATATTTGTCTTCCTTAGAATTTTTGTCAACTATCACCAACTAACAAACCACAAGATGCATAATTAATTCGATTTAGTCCAAATTAAAGGGTCATGAAACATAATAACGAAAAGAGTAAAAACTTAATGAAAGTTAATTTTTTTCTTTTCTATTCTTTCTTCTCATGTTAGTGTGGGTAGGTAAACTACTAGAGGGGTTAAGGAAATTAAAGTGTACAAACATGAATCAATTTAAAATAAGAAACTGTAAACGAAAGAATGCATAGAGAACCAACAAATTCTGAGGCCAACAAGATAGACCAAAATTGATACATTTTAGCTTGCAGCCTCACCTTTCCTGTGAGTGTAATTTTAGCACAAGTCGGGTTCTCAGGGTCTCGTTTGCCACAAGTTCCAAGAGGGTACTCACTAATTGCTAGTGAAGACCTCTTATCTTTCATTGCATTACTTGCAGTTGGATCAAGAGTTGTCAAATAGAAATAAGGGATGCCGCTACCTTCATTAGGCAGCCCATCGCTAAATGAAATGACATTCCTGCATGCAAAATGGGTCTCTTTTTCAATTTCAAATTAGAAAAGGAAAAAGTTCTAAATGCAAGAGTAGAAGCCAAGTTTTTTGCTGTATAATGAGTTATCATATTGCCAGTGATGTTTGAAAAAGATGATAAAACAACCTACAGATAAATAAGATGAGGCACATCAATATCCCATCGTTACGGAAACAATGAAGGCAAGAAGATTGTTTCTTGAACTTAGAGCCTCATTATCATCCAAAATAAGTTTTCAAGAGCTAAAGGAACAATTTTATCCATCTATGAGACAGCTCATAACAAGATATAGAATTCCTATACTTGGCCAGTAAATACCAAATATATGAGCCAATATTACAATTACTTCCAAATGAAAAGAGTAAAAATTAAAGCAGCTTCAGAATGGAAGAACATGATAGCTATATTGTAAAAATTAGGATAAAGAAATTAATTACCCAAATGGTACTCCTCCTAAGTCGCTTGATATAGTGCTGCAAATTCAAAATGACAAACAAGCCAATCTCAGCTTCTCAACAAAAATATTTTAGTTACGAGCTCATAGCAATAAGATCAACAAGAATGACAACAACAAGGCAATCTACATTTCAACAGTGATGATATGCACTACAGAATGAAAAATCCACAATAAACAGAAGATGTTTTCAACCAAAACAAACTACTAAACAGTAAAGAATTACTGCTGCAAAATTTCTTCAATGTACTCTAAATGACCAGCATCAATCTGAAATCGTCATATTTGTACCCATTAGTTCATCTTCCAATTAAACAAGCAAAGATTAATAATCGAACAGTCTTTCGTCAAACATAAGACAACCCAACACAACTACGCTTCTCTCCGAAAGTCGCATATTAATTAAATAAGCCAACATACCCGTTCATGGAATTCTCCAACAAACACAAACAGAACCAACCAACCAGAACTAAACTTGCAATAAAAAGATCAAAGCATATACAACAGATCAACATAAGCTAAAAGAGAGCGTAAAATTTAAGCAAGAAGATCATACTTTAAGACCCCCCAAGAATTCTGAGAGACCAACCAACGAGCATAGGCAGCAACATCACGTCTGTGAGGCTTTTTTGAGATTGGTAGCAATCTACCCTGAACAGAATTCTGTATGGCCAACACAAAAAACAAGACAAAAGACAATATTTGTAAACAGTGAACCATGCTTCTGTTTTTCGTGCTCGCCTCCTTTTTTCCTGATACAAGTCAATGAAATGCCCAAGAGGAAGCGTGCAGCGCCGATCACAGATTACAATGTCTCTATTTATAAACAACTTTGTGGATATCTACAACTAAATATTGCAGCATAGTCATCGGGTGGATTCAGTTTGACATTCCTTCCCGAAAAGGAAAAGACAACGTCATATTCAATGGAAAGCTTTTGTTTCCTGCACTCGAGGGTACGAGAAGCAAACTTTCCTTCTCTTGAATAGCTGTACATTGGCATAATAACGTTTGGATCTCTAAAGTTAAATGATTTTGGAAATAAAAATACAAAAAAAAAAAAAAAATTATATTCTTATTTAGTGCCTCTTTGCATAGAATAAGTTTGTTTGGAAGTTTTTGATACTTAAATTACTATTTGTCCTTAATTGTAAAAACATAAAAATTTAAGGATCAATATATTATTATGTCTAATTTTGTATTTTAAGGTCTAATTCCATTAATTTTGACTAAGGATACAAATTTTGAACTTTTTAAAAATAGAATTTATTTTTAAATTTATAATATTGTACTTTTGCTTTTATAAATAAGGATATAGTTTATTCATTTACATTAAATCGGTCCATAATCTCTATTAAATTGACCTTTTGTATCCAAGTTGTGGTGGAAAACTTTTGTATGCAACTACAATGTGTCCTTATTTGTAAGAATATAAAAATTTAGAGCTATAATGCTATTAACTTGTTGCACGTTTGAATTTGAAGGACTAGTTTGCCTAACTTTTCCGCCTAACTTTTGACCACATGGTACAAGCATTGAAGCAGTATTTGTTTGATGACTTGCTGAAATGGGTTGCAGGAGAACCTGGAATAGGGGTTAACCACATTAGGGGCTAGAACTTTATGCTTATCAGTCAGGCTCACATGGCCTGAATTGGGGCTAGAACTTTCGGCCTTTTTGAGTATGGCCTTGTTATCAGTCAGGCTCACATGGAAAACCCAGCTTGTAGTATTGTATTATCCAGTTCTGAATTGGCATAAATTCAGAAAAATATAGATGTGCTTTTAGGACTATACTAACCTTTTTAAGTTTATATTTCTATAATTAGAGTACTAATTAAGAATATAAGGAGACACAGCAGGAGAAAAAATTGTTGTCTTAGAGCTTTAAACTAATATTAGGACTGTGAGTGTGAACTATTTTTAGCATCCCCTCATTTGTTTATTCTTTGCTTGTCAAGATTTTTCAATTCATCTTTTAAGAAATTTGGGCATATCAAAGACTATGGACAATAATTCTCTCTCAAAAGAGCTGTTTGAGTTAGATTTTTATTATTAAAAATAAAAAAATAAATTGTGCCATATTATGTCAATTTATTTTATTAAATTTTTGTGTTTAAAATATTAGTATGATTTGAATTCGTTCGAATTTTTGTGTTGTATTTATTTGATCCATTTTACACTTTTAATTTAAAGAATGAGAAGAAATTAAAATTCTAAATTATGTTTTTTTTTTTCTAAATTATGAATATATAATTTCTATACTTGCCTAATCTCAATCACAAAGACACCCACTTCTTAATGGATTAAAAGCATAAGATAGATGTGTTTCCTTACTTACACGCTTCCTTATAGTTGAGCTGTTGGCCCAGCCCAAAGAGTAAAGAGGTCACAGCTCAGGCCATCCCAGTACAAGCCCAAGCCCAATTGAGAGGAGGTTATCTAACAAACAGAAAACAATTGACTTGTCTCTGGAATCGGAATTCTGACGCTGTAGGTTCTGAAAAAGTTTGTCATTCTTTTGACCACTGGAACATGACGATTGACAACTACATAACAAACAAGAAGAACCCGCACCTTGTTTTCTCAGAACATCGAAACCCATCTCGGAACTAACATTCTGCAAATCAAGATCCTTGCTTTTTCAACGGAGAGAATTAGTTATGGGGCTTTTCACATTCACCGCTGCTGGCGGGGGCTTCATTCTGATCGGGGTATTGGAGTCTATCTGCGCGTCAAACCACGTTTCAGACCCGTCTCCAACTCTCACTCAAAGGAACGGTAATGCTGCCGCCACGGCGACGACAACGCTACGATCTTCCGTTTCTAAGAACACAGGAAGAAAAAACCGGTCTTTTTCTTCTTTTAGTTTTGTTTTTATTCTGATCCTTTCGTTTTTCTTTATATTGAACACTTTGGTTTCTGTCTTTAACGCGGTTGAATCGAGTGACAGAGTTGGTTCTGTTCTTCAGTTGCAAGTTCTTGCTATTGCTTCTCTGTTTTTTCTTTACTCAGTTCTAGGTTTGTTAATAAATTTTAGGAATTCGTTCTCTTTGCCTGAGGTGATTCTTGATTTGATTGTTCTTTTTGGTTTTGTGGAAGAATTCTTGCTTTTTTATCTGCAAAGAAAAGATACAAGTGGGATTGAGAATAGATATTATGATCTTCTGCTTGTTCCCATTTTAATGTGTGTGGTTTCAACGATTTTGGGATTGGAAACGTCTAAATCTAGATTGAAATATGCAAGATTGGGCCGTGGCGTTGGGATGGTTTTGCAAGGATTGTGGTTTTTGCAAATGGGTTTGTCTTTTTTCACAAGTTTGATCGCTAATGGTTGCTCTTTACATGAAAAGAGTTTTGGCAATTATACTATAAGGTGCAAAGGACATCAACAATATCACCGGGCAAGAGCTATTGCCACGCTTCAGTTCAATGCCAATCTTGCGTTTCTTGTGATTTCTGCAGTGGGTTTTTACTCGATTATGGCTAAAAAAAATGGGATTCGTGGTGACATTTTGCGGTATAGGCCTCTTGGAGATGAAATGCGGCAAATGGAGATTGTGAGTGATTTCACGTTGGATTCTGACGAGGAGGATGAGATTAAAGAAGAGGACAAGATGGCGAAGTCGAAAGCGGTTGAAGTTGGTGTTAATGGTAATGGTTCCCATGAGTGAGTTAAATGATTAGATGTAATGGTTGAAACATTGTAGTTTATTCTTGAATGATGTTTGCTAGTACAGAGTGCTCAGATTGATTTCGTAAAATTGAACTGAGAAAATGCGTTTCCCCGTTTTGTTGATTTACTTCCAATTGTAAAACTGAACGACGTGTTTTGATGTTATTTTTAGTGAGGTGGTTAAATAAATGCCTTTTTTTTTTTTTCATTTACTATGATCAATGTCTCGTTTCGATCTCGATTCCCGATATTTAGCAATAGATTATTGATTTAGATGCCAATTGTGATCATGTTGATGGGAATACTGATCAATATTTTCAAGTGAATGAACAACTGTTCTTATACCCATGTTTGTTTCTCAGCAATAATACCAGTGAATGTGCAGAGCACGGCTGATCTGGGAAACAGAAACAAAAATGAAATCCATGTTTAAAGAGACAGATCTTAAAATGGTTCTGGTGTACACCCCATAACAGACAGTTCCCATTTCCCTCTGACGACCAAACATACTTTCCCTCCGGGTTGAATCCTCCACTCTGTTTTCATCTTAGTTTTGGTACAGAGAAATCAGTCTACTAATATTTTACCAGGCTACCAATTCAATTTACTATACGTTTGTCAATTCACTCTACCTAATTAAGTAATAATTCCTGTACGATTCAATGTTTATAACAACCGTTAAAATCTATGCAAAAGCTGGAATGTGTGGTGAGGGAAAAAAAGGGCAAATTCCGAGCTGTTTGATTGAACAGATTGCGAATTAGCTGAGGTTTAATTACCAAAGTAGGACCAAGCATAACAGGACCATCTTATTTGACAACCTGTAAGAACAAATATTTCAAGACTAAAACAGAACATATGGACTTACAGGGGGGTTGGTTATACTCTTATAATAAAAATGCATATTGGGATACATACAGTTGTGAACAATGATGTGTTTGACAACACCAGGAAACTCCTCAAATTGTTGCCATTGTCTTAGGGTAATCCAAGCCTTTAGCGCCGCATCAACTTTGGTCCCCGCACAAATCCACCGCTACATTTATTTCATCACCGCCCTCAACTTTGACAAGTAAACTTGAGGACCCCTTGCCGATACTTCGCTAAACTCACAGGAGGTTGTTTGCTTGTATCAAAATATTCAGGCGCCTTGTCATGATTCCCAAATATGAAACTCATTAAGTTGTTGACATCACGTAACTGATACTCATCTAAAATTGTAATCAGATTCAGACTCCTCAGGTCTTTTGGAATTCTAACAGGCGAATTTCCAAGTATCAAGCTAATACGTAGTCAATTATTGACTGACTAAGAAGATTATGTTTAAGGAGAGATTGAAACAGGGAATTGTTCTTTGTCAACTCTCGTATGCGAAACGCACGATCCTTCCCTTTCGCCAATGACCAATTCCCAACTTTTAACTCTATTTTCTGCCGATGGATTATTCGATGCAACTACTTCTTTCAATTGTTTAAAGGCCTCATCGAGAATAACAGGTTTGCACCGTCCCTTGTTTATAATATCAATTGCATCTTTATTTAATGGTATACCTAACCTTTAGATTATTGGAATTTTTATAAAACAACAATTGGAAAGTTTTAAAGCAACCTCAAGAACCAATACTTAATATCTTAATAAAATTTATAAATTAATTTTATATTTTATAATATAAATTAAAAAATTTAAAATATAGCATAAATCGTTCGTTATTAACTGAGCCATATGTTAATATTTGTTTAAGCAAATAAATAAAAATATTAAAAAAAGATCTTAATTTACTAATATTTCATTTAACATATATACCCCTTTAATAAGAAGTTTAATTGAGACTCTTTTGACATTAATAAGAGTTTGAAGAGCAAAATTTATTTATAGTTTTTTCTTTTGTACCCCATTTCTTAATTTATAAGTGTTAGTAGTTAACTTAAGCAATTCAGTGTATTTGTGTAAATAAATAGGGAGGATTTTACTTGCACCAATTATAATAAGGTTTGGTATGGATGGAAACATAAACAATTAATTACAAACTGTCTTTACATATAATTTTTTTTTCAAAATTCAATGACCAAAATGTTATTACCTCCTTTGGATAATATTAATTCATGATGGATATAAAGAGTACTATTTTCATGGGGTGAAAATGGGTAGTTAACGTGCAAATGGTGCATTTTTAAATTGCAAATAACAATATGAACTGATAGCAAAAGGTTTTATATAATCATTTTGTGATGACAGTGCATTCAAACAAAATATGAAAAAAAAAACATGATTATTATATATATCAAGCTGAAAAATACATTAACTTTCCTCCAGATCGTACGCAATCAATATATTTGTTTCTTTCATTTGACACCGATCCAGCTCAAACACTATATAGAGCCCTAATTCCTTGAATATCATCACCATGCAAACCCTTTGTCACTCCAGAAGCAATTGAAGCATACATAATTGCACCCTCAACTGAGCTATGCCCGAGACCAAGGAGATGACCAATTTCATGCAATGCAACAGTTTCCAAATCGAATGCACCTTGAGTTGCACCCACAGACCATGACTCGTCGGCATCGTAATGGAATCTCCCATCTGTTGGTGCATACGCATGAGCTAAGGTCCCACGGGGGCCATCGAAAGGAAAGCCATCTCCGTGATCACCGCTGTGAAAACTGATGATGATATCGGCATTATTGTAATCCTGGGTTTGGGAGAACTTGAAGTGAGTGTTTGCAGCCCATGTCTGAAAAGCTCTCGCAACAGGATTCTTGGCATCATCTCGAGTTCCGGGAAGAAACCCGTAAGTGAGTTGGTATTTGGAAGTTGGCCATTTGGGGCTTCCTGGGAAAAATTCAAAGTGAGCGACTGTATGGAATTGGTTAGATACATGATTTTGCTGTCTTTTCTTGCCAGAACGCATCCGAGTTGCACCATTGACGATATCAGCAACTCCACAACGAGGCTTTGTCATCATTGCTACTGTTTTGGCATCCAAAACCCCAGTGGATTTTAGATGGTAATTGAGCTGGTAAGTTTTGATGGCAGATTCCAATAACTCACCAAAATCATCGTCGCTGGCTTGTTTTTGATTCTCGGAACTGTTATAGTTCAAGTAACCAAACATTTCCAAGTATTTTTTGAGGTCATGGATGCCCTTAACCTTGTCACCTTTGTGACATCCTTTCAAATGCTCGATGAACCCAAATGGCGACGATTGGGTTTTATCATTGGAGTGTGCTAAAACTAAATAATGGGAGAGAAGGGAAAGGAGGAGAATAATAAGGAGAGGAAATGAGAAGAGGGGGCAAGCTTTAGACGCCATTGCAAAATAATAATGATGAACTAGCTGGATTAAGCTTTTTGCTGGTTGTGCAGAATCCCTAATTTGATGTCTCTATTTATAGACTAATTCTTATGACAGAAGAATATTGGGAAGTGAATAGAAGCATAGAACACGATGATTTGCTTTTTAGGTTGAATCTGTCGTCAGATACACGACAGTTGACTTCTACTTTCCATGGCCAAAGGGATTTGTGCATTCCCATATATCATTGAATATTTCTTGTGTATACATGAACTTGCCTCTGAATAACATTGAAAGATAATTGCCTCGCAAATTCCACGAATAGAGAAGAGATGACTTAAGGTTTCTGCCCACAAATAAAATAAAAAAAATAAGACTGAATCAAGTTGGACCAATAATTTAGACTTCTAAGTCTTCTATTGAATTTTCCAGACTACAATGTCATGGTCATTATCAAAGGGAAGACCGCTACCGTGAAGGCGAGAGGTTGCCTGAAATAAGTTTAATTTTCCCAAGAAAGTTCTTGCCTCTGCATTAGTATTCCTTTAAAGCATTGTTATTAAAGAATAATACTACACTTACAAAATTGGGATACAAAATTTGTATACAAATTAATAATTTTAAATATTTGGTGTGTCACTGAATATATTTTATAATTTCTTTTATGTAATTATATGCCATTATGTTTTATCAATCAATAATTATAGCATTTTCGGTATTTATGATTATTCATACATGTATAATGATTACTTAAGACAACGACAATACTAGTAAATTAGAGATTTATAGGTGAAAAAGATGTCAATGTGTTTTGTAATAAAATATAAGAGTTGAAATTTATATTTTGCAGCTTAAATCATTAACTTTCTAACTTCTATCAAGGGACATAACGGTATGGAACTGTGTAAATTATTTTTTACTTTGTTGAAGTTCATAGACCCTTTTTGCGCAGAAATGAGAATTACAAATGGTCTAGGTTTAGCTATGTTGCATTTAATGGCAAATTTGAATTGTCATTTTGAATGATTGCCATTGCTAGCTTAAGATGATAATTTATATGAAAGTTTTAAATGCATTGACGGTTTGATTATTGGTGTGATAGGATCACTTAATTAATATAAAATAAAAAAAAATATTTATTAATAATAAATAAAAAAATTTAAAAAAATTTACCGTTTAATTAGTATAGTAAAAAAAATTTTATAATTTTTTTTATTCACCACTACTAAATAAATTTCTAACACATCATTAATCAAATAATCTTATCATATTAACTATGTTAAAGTGATAGAACTATTTTATATAAAAATTACTCAATTTATACACAATCCATAGAAGGAGATGAAAATTTCGTTAATGCATGCTCCTAGTCATAACAAGTTAAATGAATTTCCACAAATCCTTTGCCATTTCACCAAGAAGATACATATCCAGCTGCCCACAACAAGTACTTCATGTTTACTGTGTATATATGAGCTTTTGGGATCCTACAGGAATTTACTGTCCATGATTATTTGGCTAGGTTTCCATCAGTAACAAATTAATATGCATCATGCATGAAGGCTTTCTATATTGATTTTAATAAAATAGAAGGGTATGAAATTAATTAGAATTATCTGTATGGTTGTGTAAGGACAAGTCAGCTTCTACATCTTTAAAATGCAAATATGGAAATACAAAATTGTGAAGTGTACTTCCATGTCCTTTCCATGGCCAAAGGGATTTCTACGTTCCCATTACCATAGAATGTATGCATGACTTTTCCTCTCAATAACGTAGAAAGAATAATTATTAGACACGAAGACGAGATGAGTGAAGGTTTTCACTTACAAAATATAAAATAAATAATTAAGACTCGAAGTATTATATTAAAGACTAAAAACTTAAATTTCTAAGTTAATATATTGCTAAATTTTAGTGCTCCTTATCAAAAGTAAAATCGATACTCTGATGGTAAAGTTACCTCAAATAAATTTGATTTTTTTAAAAAATTTTTTTTTTCGATATTAAGTTACTCTCAAAATATTATAACTAAAAAAGAATATTACATATACAAAGTTCGTCTTCAAATTAGTGTAAAAATTTAATGTGTTATTTATTATAATTTGTAATCCTTTTTGTTTTCTCATAGTCTATTCACTTCCGAATTCCAATATTCTTTCCTCATGAGAAGTCTATAAACAGTGACAGTAAAATATGAGTTCTACACAAGCAGCAAAGATCTTTCTCTAGTTATTCAATATTGTTTAACAATGGCATGTAAACTTTTAGACTCTTCTCATCTCCCCTACTTATGATTTTCCTCCTTTCTGTTCTCTCCAATTATTCAGTTTTAGCACAGTGACCAAAAACAATTTTCGCCCTTCGGTTTCATCGAGCATCTGAAATGATGTCACAAAGATGGCAGGGTTAAAGGCATCCATGAGGCCAAAAAATACTTGAAAATGTTTGGTTACTGAAAAATTAAAGAAATAGGGTATAATATTCTATAGAATGATATATATTTTTGTATTTCACTGCACCAAGTGGAGTTACAAAGCACTGAAGTCTTTATATACAAGCTGGTGAAGCTTCCAAGATTGCGTACACTCGCTTTCTTTTGCGATTTCTACATCATCTGAGTAATGGACTAGAGCACTGTTTATAATGGGCTTTCTTTGACTACAACTTGGGTCTGACCTGGGAGAACATGATCTTTTCCATGCCCACTTCTTCCAACATGGCTAATTACTTGAACAATAACAGTTCCGATAATCAAAAACATGCCGGGGACGATAATTTTGATGATTTATTGTAATCTGCCAACAAAACTTACCAGCTCAATTACCAGCTAAAATCCACAGGGGTTTTGGATGACAAAACAGTAGGAAAGATGAGAAAGCTCCGTTGTGGAGTTGCTGATATTTTCGTTGGTGCAACTCCGATACGTTCCGGAAAGAAAAGACAACAAAATCAAGGATCTAGCCATTTCCATGCAGTCGCTCACTTTGGACGCCAGCTCATGGATATGTACTAACAGATTGGAGGTTCCATTACGATGCAAACGAGCCATGGGGTGTGGGTGCAAACTCAAGGTGCATTTGACTCGGAGACTGTTCCCTTGCATGAAATTAATTAATTGTTCATATTCTTGGTCTATTCAATAGTTTTTGATACCAAAGAGTTGAAAGGAAACTTGTATAAGTACTTCAATGGAGTCTTGATGTGATTTTTCTGTTCAAGGACTGCACAAATCTATTGTCATTTAGACTTTGGGAGAAACTACGGGGGCAAATTTGATTTAGATCACTAATTTACACATAAGTTAGGAAAAATCATGAATTTAGATTAAAAAATATGTGTGTGTGTGTGTGTAAAATTAGAGATATAAATAAAATCATAGATTGAAAAATTGATCCATCATTTAATATTTAAAAAAGAACAAAATATTTTTTATTATTTCAAAAGTTAGCAATAGAATGAAAATAATTTCACGCCAACATATCACCTTAATATAAAGATGATAATTTTTAACAAGATCTATGAAATTAACACAAACTTCACATAAATTTGTAGGTTCACATTGACATAAAATAATATAATTATTATATAAATAATATAATATGATAAATTTAATAATTATGTTATATTCGAATTTAAAGGTCTTAACATGTAATATGTTTATGATATGATTAATTATTAGATTAATTATAACATGTCATTTCATTATAATTTTATAAATTTTTTTTTTTAAAAAAATTTAGTTCTATTCATTACATTTTAAAATTTTTTAGATATATTTAAAATAAATTTAATTAGCATTTGGTAGAAAGTACCATAAGTAATATAGAAATATAATACAATATTAAAAAAAGTTAAACAAATGGAATGATTATATTTAATCATTTAATAATTATCTGAGTTTAGTTTTTAATTCTTAATACTGTTATTTAATAGATCGGGTTCGAATTATCCTTTATTTGACATTAAATAATATGAATTGTCACATCTGTCTAAATATTTAATAGCTAATTAATATCTTAAATTTTTAATTATTTTATCATGTTTAATAAGATAAAAAGATATAATATAATAACAAAATATTACAAATTAGAAATTATATTCTTTTAATTTAAAATAAGTAAAATTCAGTTGTTTTATTATGTTCTTAATTCAATAGATAACAATCAAAAGCAATTTTTTCGTTGAGGATAATGTAAATTCAAAAATTAATTCTACACATCAAAATGACACTTGTTTAACATTACCTTACCATCAGGTTGTATAATGCAATAATTAGTTATATTCCCTTTATACTGTAAGAATTAATTATGATATAGCGAATTGCTTATACTTCGGAGGTATTTTATTGGTCCTTAAATTAAGCCATCTCGTGTCTGTGCATGCGTGTCCAATGTCTGACAATAATCTCTCTGTTATTAAGAGAAAAGATCACATCAAATGTAGATATTCTGTTACTATTGAAATAATGTAAGAATCGCATAGAATTAATACTACCTTATATCAAACGACAGATTCAACATAGCCAGAAACAAAATTCATCGTATTCCCTATTAAGTATTCAAATCGAATAAATTAGTTGAAATCTATAAATAGAGATATCTTAATATGGCTTCTGCACACAAACAGTGAAGAGAGCTTTCTCTAGTTGTATTGTGTTGTTTAACAATGGCGTTTAAAACTATTATTATTGTCCTACTTTATCTTCTCTCTAATTATTCAGTTTTAGCGCAGCCCAATGGCGAAATACAATCATCTTCATTTGGGTTTATTGAAAATTTGAAAGGATGTCACAAAGGTGACCAAGGTTAAAGGCATCCGTGGGCTCAAAAAATACTTGGAAATGTTTGGTTACTTGGGCATCTTCTTGGACTGGGTCATAGTTCAGTTCAGAGTGCAATTATGTTTCCTTCAATTCCTTCTGGAGCGACAAAGGATTGAATGCAGATGATGCTCAAGGAATTAGGGTTTTATATGGTTCCTGAGGTTTATTAAGTGATATTCCCTGCTTCATCGGAAGCCTCACCTGTAGTTAGAAATATAAATGAATAATTGTATTTCCTAAATGAATGAAAGAGGAAATCAAAGAGAAATATATTAATCTTTATATATACACACGCGCGCGCGCGACTGATATATAATAATATTATTAATTATAGACAATAACTAAATGTAACTCTAATTTAAATACAACAATATAAAATGTCGAATTGGTCAATTTATAAAAATCAAAATTAAGATACGAGAATGAGCAGGTATTGAAGATGCAATCTTATATCATCATTCTTATTTCTCTCTGCATCAGTTTCCTTGTTAGATTTATTCTTATTCTTTTATTACCTTCAAAAACCAGCACCGGAAATCTCCCACCCGGACCTCCCAGTTTTCATTTCTTCGCCAACTTTTTGTGGCATCGAATATCTTTCTTCGAATTCGGACTCGTCATTTCTAATATTCGCCAGAAATATGGTCCGATCATCACCGTAAAACTGGGATCTCAGCCGTCCATTTTCATCGCAGACAACACCCTAGCCTACGAAGCCCTCGTCAAAAGGGGTGCCGTGTTTGCAGATCGCCCAGAAACTACCTTTTCCGATCTGATATTTCCCAACAAACGTAAAGGAATTAGTCTGTCTCGTTATGGAACAACTTGGCGCGTTCTGCGCCGTAATCTCACATGTTCCTCCGGAGTTCTCCACCCGTCTCACATCAAATCATATTCTCATTTTCGTAAACGTGTTTTGAATAATCTAATTTGGGAGTTGAGACGAGAATCTGAATTTGGGGAAGGTGGTGTTTTTGTTTATGGGCATTTTAAGCGTGCAATCTTTTCTCTGTTAGTTCTCATTTGTTTTGGCGATAATGTAGAAGAGAATGAGATTAGAAAACTTGAAGATGCGCAAAATCGGCTTTGTAAGTCCTTCCCTGGAGTTAAAGTCTTTTCTATTATCCCAAATCTGGGGAAGATTTTGTTTAGAAATCGTTGGAAAAAATTTCGTGATATTATCAGAAGTAAAGAGAATGTGTTGGTGGGTTTGATTCGAGAAAGAAAGAAAATTAAGCTAGCAAATGAAGAGAAAGATATTGATTCTGAGTCATATGTAGATACATTATTTGATTTAAGACTTCCTGGGGAGCATAAAATTCTTGAAGAAAGTGAGATAATGAGTTTAAGCGATGAATTTATCAGCGCAGGCACTGATAAAACAACGACAGCATTACAATGGATCATGGCAAATATTGTAAAGCATCCGAAAATTCAAGCAAAGATTTGTGCTGAAATGAATAGCATTCTACAAAAAGGACAACAATGCATTAAGGAGGATGATTTACATAGGTTGCCATATCTGAAAGCAGTGATTCTCGAAGGTTTGAGGCGTCACCCACCGGTCTGTTTACCGGCAGTGCCGCATGCGGTGACCGAAGATGTGGAATTGGGCGGCTACCTTGTCCCGCAAGGCATCTCAGTGAACTTCTTGGTGTCGGATATGGGGCGGGATCCGAATGTGTGGGAAAATCCTTTGGAATTCAAGCCTGAGAGGTTTTTGCTCAGTGATGTTAAAAATGGAGAGGGAAATAATTTTGACATAACAGGAAGTAGAGAGATTAAAATGATGCCGTTTGGTGCAGGGAGGAGAATTTGTCCCGGCCTCGATTTAGCTATTCTGGATTTAGAATATTTTGTGGCGAATTTGATTTGGAATTTTGAGTGGATTGCTGTGTACGGTGAAGATGTTGACTTATCGGAGACAGTAGAGTTTACAATCGATATGAAAAATCCATTGCATGCTCGTATAACTCCGAGAGTTGGTTAATATATTTCATAGCTTTCCTCGATTCACTTGTACGTGGAAAAATTTTCATTTCTTTATATTAATTCTTTGTAATTTATGGCTGTCAGTGGATTGATCCTGATAATAGTTAGTATCCTGAATTAAGTGATTCAGGCATAAAAATAATTCTCGTTTTGCCAGTAAACTTACTCGACAAATTATGAATTTACTCAAACAATTGGTAATCTTACCACTTCTACTTGTACTCAATAAATTTAGCAATCAACAAGTTTTACTTTACTTAAAAAAATTTAAGTTTAAAGATAAACAATTTTATTATAATTCAGTGAAAAGTGTGAGAATCAAATCTTGAGACTTATATTATAGAGGTCATACCATTGTGTAACTTATAAATTCTAATTAGTGATGAATTAATTCATTTTTGTAACAAAGAAAAAGATCAATTAACAGAGCTATCTATGTGTCAAATCCATGAATGAATAATCTGCAGGAAGGCAAATTCGATGAAGAGAGTCACGCAGAGAACAAAATAATAAATTAATGCTAATACTACTCAGCCAGCCTTCATTACTTTGTCATTAAATTTTTCTGGTACAAGTTAAAACCAAGTAAGATGTATGAGTAGTGGACCTTGTGATAGTCAGTGTCGGTGGCACTCATTTCCCTGAGTCATAGTCAGCCAAGTTTCTTCTCCCAACTTTGCTCGCATTAATTTGTAAAAAATTAGCTTGACCATTCACCAAATCCGAATTAATACATCAACTAAATGGGGCTACGATTTGTCCTGAAGAGACGTTTGCATATTGTTAAGATCCTGGCCCCTCAGAAATAAAGACTAAGCTTTTGCTGCAAGCAGAAGCAGAAAAACAAGGCCGGGCCTGTTAAGATTCGGTGCACATGGCCTTCGTCTGCAAGCTTTCCGATATAAGATATCATCTAAGACAGGACAAGACAGCTTCCTAAGTCGATTTAGCTGTTGAGGATAGCACCTAAATGAAACATAATGTTAAATATTTAATATCTATACTGCTTGAGATTATAATTGATGGTGACCTTGTCAAACTTAATATATAAATCGGCTGTCGTCGGTGTGCTTTTAACTAGACTAAGAGCCATCTTAATTGTAAGATAGAGTTTTTATATGTACAAGTTGAGGATACAACATGCAAGAGGTAAGTTAATGAAGTTGATATTGCATCAGAAGACAGTTAATTAAGTTGCAAGATGGGGGGCTTCAGCTTGCTATCTACCAGAACAATTAATCGATCAACATTAATTGAAAATAATTGACTTTATAATAATTACAATTAGTCATCAAAGTTGCTCGGAGTAGGTGCATTATGCACCGCAATTGATTATATTTAACAGGTGCTGATTGCGGCATTTAATTAAATACTCGATCGTTTCTCCAGTAATATCCATCAGCCTTTCAAACTCTGACATGACAATATGGATTGTGAAGACTTGCTTCTAATAGGTTTCATAAGAAATTAAGCTGAATCTCTCTCTCTCTCTCTAGATATATATATATTAATTACAATTAAGCTGCCAATAACATAATGCTGAAAGTGGGCTGAACTAGTCCACAAGATCAAAACCAGCCAAACCGAGGATATAATATACATATAATATACATTGACTTTCGGTGAAGAAGAAGAATCTGTGTGTAATTACTGCAAATGAGGAATTGGCCATTGAATTATGTAGACAATCAATGTAACTACCGGCTGAGCATGTTTTCCAAGTTGTGACTTGTGGGCATCCGATGCAGAGCGTCACCCAGCCATGAGTCAAGTAAGTTGTCACCAACGCCAAATTCTTACACAATTTCAGATTGTTAAATCAATAGTCTCTTGAAAGTAAATGCTCAAAGTGCTTTCTGTGAAGGAAGAAGTGCTTTTGGAAACCACAGCGTTATATAAAAAATGGTGTTGGTGGCCAAATTTTTCCTCATTAAAAGTTGTAGGGGTGACAAAGTGATGCATTGATTACAAAGAACTTTGTTGGAGGAATGAAAATTAATCAAAAGTTAGAAATTAATTATTTGACATGTAATACAACTGAAGCAATTTAATGACACAAGTAAGTATTTGCAAAAAGCAGTGAAGGGAAAGCTGTGCAGCCTGTGGTACTTGGCTTGTCGCTTCGGTTGCCGATCGAAACCATAAGAATTTCCACAACATGCAAAAGACACCACCACCTATCACCTACAGCCTAAATTATATGGTTTTCAAAGTCATCACATCAAGCAAAAGATGAAATGAACGTTCTCGACAATGCAAAATAAATAATAGAGAATGGATCACGAAGTAGGATTAAGTGAATATGTATGAATCAATAATATCCGACATAACATAATTGTTATTGAACATGATAGCAATGTTCAATAGAGACTGTTCTTGCTTAGTGCATTACATAATTGTAATACATTCATTGTATTTAATTTGCCATGTTTAAATAATGCACCAAGCTATACCTAATACATAAACAAATATAGACGTAGGTCGAAGAAGCCATAAAGTATGACCATGAATTATTCAACATGGAAATGTATACTTGATGTGTAAAGATATATATATATATATATATATGTCGAATAAAATAATAAAAATAAACAAAATAAGAATACTAATGAAGCTATATAGATTGCCAATTAATTGCATGCGTCATGCATGCTGAGATAGGTACAATAATTTTTTTATTTTAATTAGTCATAATCTATAGTTATTGTGACACTATATATTCATTAGTCTCTGAGCACTTATGGAAGGACAACGATGAAGCTATAAAAAAAAACAGAAAAGAATATCCACAGAAAGAAATTAATTAATCATTGGAAAAAATATCATCGGATTGCATGGCTAATTGGCCAGTCAATGCACAGGCTGCTCCTAAAAATACTTAATTTAGACTATGACCATGCTTAATTAATTAATTTGTTAAAACATATTTCAAAGCATGGCTGTCGTAATTAAGTTGTGATCATAACATATTTTATGTTATAAATGGCAATTCGAATGGCCATAGAGCAGATTGGTTCTTAATTTATATCCTAGATCATCGATATCTGATTTTAATGGTGTTGAAATTTTAAAATTTAACTCAATATTAATTAAATATTAAATTTAATAAAAATTTACCTAAATTTATTATGATTTACAAATTGATAGCAGCATGCAAGTTAAATTATTTATTATTTGTTTTTTGGTCAAACTCTTACAAATTGATAACATCATGCACGTTACATTGTCAAAACAAAAACAAGTAAGACAATATAAAATAAATGCAAGTGGTTAAGAGTGAAAGCAGAAACAGTAACCATTATTACTGGCTTCATGTTGATGAATGGGACACATGCATTCACTCCCCCTCAAACTCTGACCACTTTTGTACAATAATTATTTAATTTATTAATGTTGACAGATGCAGAGAGTTATGAGATACCGTTTATTTTGGTTTAACACGTCTGGTTTTCTCGATACTCGTGTATATGCTGTGATCTTGTACTTCGGTTACTCATCTTCTCCACGTGTTCTCTCCATTTCTGTTTGATATTCTATTTATTCATTAAATAATTAAATAAATTTGATTCTCAAACACTTTCTTCTTATATATACCAACACGTTTAGGCAAGTATTTACTCCCACTATATTCTAGAATCGGTTCTTCACTCCAGCTCTGCAATATCTGTCAAGTATGGAGAAAAATGGTGATGGGAAAGTAGAGAAGATGGTGATTGAATTGGGAAGCATTGCCAAAGATTCTCTTCAGCTTTGGGGACAAGAGAAGCACTTTTATGTGAATTCCCTAAGCTGCCGTGAAATGGAATCACTTACTTCTCTTTGTGACACCTTTTTACCCTCCATTGATGTCTCCACCTACGTCAAGCCCGCCATCGACAAGGATGTTCTCACTTTCTTCCAGTCCTCCGCTTCCATGGCCGGAACACCGGAACGTGTATGTATTCCAACTAATTTATCCCGGAAGTGCTTTTAGAACAAGCACTTCTGTTTTCTTTTTTTTAACCAAAAAGGAAAAAAAAGTTTTTGTAGTTGCTCATTTGTTGCGTGCATATGTCTGCAGCTAGGAGGGTTGATGAGTGAGAGGCTTGAACATCCGAAGAAAAAGTTGGTGCGTTTGACCTTGTGGCTTTTATCGACATGCATTGGAAGCCTGACATTGTGTGGAAGTGCTTGCATTTCAAGTAAATTTCCATACATTCATAGCTTTCCTCAGTTGTCTCAGCAGAAAAGAGAAGCTGTTGTGCGTTCATGGTCTCTCAGTTATTTCTATCATCTCAGAATGCTCTACAAAGCCGTCAAGCTTCTTATTCTACTTGTCTTCTTCACCCAGGTACTTCTTCTTTCTTTCTTTTCAATTTTCCATTTTGATTACAAAATTGAAATAAATTTCTGAAAACGATTCTCAACCGGCCTTAAAAAAATTACACTATCGACAACAAATTTTTCAGTTTTCGAATACATGGAAAATGTCCACATTCATATAACATCTTCAGAGTAGTTGATAAGGATTTCAATTTTCTTTTGCTCTTAACAAGCTCGATCAGTTATAACGTTTAGGTGAGGACTACAATGCATGAAAGAATCTCAAGTACCAAACTAGTAAATCCACGGTTAATTTGTTATATGAAGCAAGGATTTGGCACCTTGGTGGTGCTATGAAGATTTATGTGCTGCTTTGAAGTTATGGCCACGATATGTAGTTGTCAAGGTTAGGTGTGTTTTGTGGTGAGTATTAATTACGTGCAAAGAACCTTGTCAAAAAAAAAAATTAAGTGTCGTACGTATTACTTGATTTTGATTTATGATTTTAGCAAGCAAACAGAAACCTGAACAACAAATGGTTGGTAATTCAATTGAATTCTTGGCGTTTTGTCTAACATTGGGAATTTGTTGCCATATTGAACGCCAACTACAAATCTACTACAAACTGACTGCAAAAATTAAACCCTGGTTAATGGGCAGGGCTTTGGATATAATATTTTACAATCAAGCCCATGATTTAGCCCAAAAATTATGCAAACCCAAAAACTTGGAGCTCAAAATCTGATCCTTAATTTAAGAAAAAGTCTTAAATAATACATTAATTATCACAACAATACAAATAAATAATAGTGATAATAATAATAATTAAAAAAATTTATTTATTAATAATAAATAAAAAATAAAAATAAATTTTAATTTTAATTAATATAATAAAAAAATTTATAAAATTTATTTTTAATTTTTTTAATTTATAACTAATAAATAAATATTTTCTTTTTTTATAATTTTATCACTGAACTGATATGACAAGACTTTTCACCTTAAATTTTTTTCAATCCAATTGCCATGATATAGAGTGTTAATTGATAGTAAATCTTTTTCAAATATTTTTCAAGTGTTCTTGTGCTCTTTCTATAAATTGCATGTGTGACAATGATCTCTAAATTTCAGGTAGATGATAAGAATGAGAACTTGTCATGGAAGGCAATAGGCTACAAAGGACCGGACCCTGAGTTCAAGACGAAATCCAGGCAATCCAAAGCATTGAACGAAACCAGAAATGAAGGATTAAAAGATGAAGAAGAGAAAGAAGTTGATCAAGAAGAAGAGTTGTATGGACCTCTTTACAAAGGTTTGATTAATATGAAACTCCCAAGAGAAATTGTAGCTTACAGTCTTCGGCAAGTTGGTTTCCCTGTTTCTGTCCGGCAGAAGAGAAATTCATCGGCAGCCAGCAGTATAAGTTCTCCATCTTTAGTTGTCAAATGTGATGCAGTTGTTGTTGGTTCTGGTTCAGGTGGTGGTGTTATTGCCGGTGTTTTAGCAAAAGCTGGTTACAAAGTGCTTGTTTTGGAGAAAGGGAACTATTTTGCTAGAAGCAATCTTTCACTGCTTGAAGGAAAAACAATGAATCAAATGTATTTATCCAGCGGTTTGATGGCCACAGATGATATGGGGGTGATACTCCTTGCAGGTTCTACGGTTGGTGGAGGATCTACTATCAATTGGTCAGCTTCAATCAAGACTCCAGAACATGTTGTTAATGAATGGTGCGATGAATATGAACTCGAATTGTTTGACAGTAAATTGTACAAGGAAGCAATGGAGGTAGTGTGTGAGAAAATGGGAGTTCAATCAGAAGTTGACGAAGAAGGATTTAACAATGCAGTTTTAAGAAGAGGGTGCAAAGAATTGGGTTATCCTGTGAACAAAGTACCGCGAAATTCGCCACCAAATCATTACTGTGGATGGTGCTGTCTAGGCTGCAAGGACGGGAGGAAGAAAGGTACATCAGAGACATGGCTAGTGGATTTGGTGAATTCAGGTAATGGTGCAATTCTTCCTGGATGTGAAGCTGTAAAAGTTCTACACGAGAAAACGAAAGGAAGAAATCGAGATGTTGCAAGTGGGATTGCGTTTGAATTTGAAAATAGAGGAGTGAAAGAAATCTGCATTGTTGAATCAAAGGTGACAATTGTTGCATGTGGTGCTCTGAGTACTCCAGCTTTGTTAAAAAGAAGTGGTTTGAAGAATTCCAACATCGGGAAAAACCTGCATCTTCATCCTGTGACAATGGCGTGGGGATATTTTCCAGAGACATCTTCTGAATGGCCAGAAGAAGGGAAGAAGAGTTATGAAGGAGGGACAATAACGGCTATGTCTACAGTCGTTGCAGACTTTGACAAGTCAGGATATGGCGCAGTGTTACAAACACCAGCATTGCATCCAGGAATGTTCTCAAGTTTGATACCATGGATTTCTGGTGTAGACATAAAATTGCGGATGTGCAAATACTCAAGAACTGCACATATATTTGCCTTGGTGAGGGACGAAGGATCAGGAGTAGTAAGTTCACCACACACAATAAGTTACCAAATGGAAGTTACAGATGAAGAGAATCTGAAGAAAGGATTAGAGAAAATACTAAGGATACTAGCTGCAGCCGGAGCAGAAGAAATTGGAACACATCACTGCAAAGGAAAGACCTTAAATATAAAGAAAGCAAGCTCAGATGAGTTTGAGAGATTTGTGAAAGAAGAGAGTTCAAGGCCATTAAGAGATTTGTCGACGCCATTATGTTCAGCTCATCAAATGGGGAGTTGCAGGATGGGAATTGATCCGAAAACATCAGTAGTCAATCAGATGGGGGAAACATGGGAAGTAGAAGGATTGTATTTGGCAGATACAAGTGTATTTCCAACTGCATTAGGTGTGAACCCTATGGTTACTGTCCAGGCAATTGCTTACTGTACCGCACAATCAGTACTTGAGGTCCTTAGGAGAAAGAAGAGTTAAGTATTGATTTGTCTTGGATGGTTGTGTTATTCTGATTCTCTCTGTTAGTTTTCAACTTCTGCAACTTTATTGAAAAGAATAAAGTTTATGTGACTTTCAAGTGTAGCTTCAATTGTACAGCAGGAATAAATTCTTCTAATCTTCTCAAGGGATTCTTTACTTTAGTGCTTCAAGAATGTGTTTAAATCATTCTTTCTATGGACAAACTGTGAGCTATTGAATAAAATTAACAGAGGCACGACAGTTAATTGTTTCTATCATTATTGACCAGTAAATGAACATTATTGGTGATTCTGTAAAGTCCTAAGAAAAGTCAGAAGCCTCCATGAATGGGTCCAATTCCATGGTGGCCGAAGAAGGGGAGAAGGGGAGGAAAGGCATATTTGTGAAAGAAGCATTTCATAATTTATATGCAAGCTTTAATGAAGATGTTCTTCTGTATATTTATGAAGTTTCTGCAGAGTGTTAGAAAAATAAAGTAAAACAGAAAACAAAAAAATTCTTATCTAAGGAAGCTACCGAGAAGTAAAATTAAAGCAGCAACAACAACATGGGAAACACCGAATCCATGGAAGTAAGTGTATGTTAATATACATATGGAATCCAGTTCCAGCACAATTTGCTCTACTAAAACCTTTTTTTTTCTGCCTGGATGTGATTGTCAAGAGGGCCAAATAGAAATATAAAATATGTCCAAAACCCAGTTGAGTTCCCATCCAAAGGGACTTAGATAAAGCCTTATAGCCATCAAGTTGTCACTGTCTTCTCCCAGATCTCATCCTGGAAATACTCACCAGTCACAACCATTAGAGAAGTTGACCAACTCCTAATCATGTGAGAAGAATTTAGACACACAGAAAAAGTGTCAACAATATTCCAAAACCATCTAAATACAGCTAGGAATGGTATCTCTCCTTCAAAGCAATGAAAGACTTATTTGGAAGAGAGAAGACTCAACCACCACCAACAACAACTCACGGTAAGAAATCAAAACAAGAGAAGAATGACCAGAACCAAAATGATTCCACCACTTTTTTTTTTTTCTTCTACCCCTTGAGTAAGTTTCAAGATTTCTTCTTCTTCTCCTCTCTTAATTCTTTATTTTATCCCCGCCTCTGCAACAACACAAACCCTCCATGGAAAAACAACGTCGATACTGTTTTGCGCTGATTTTCTGCATGGTCATCTCCCTTGGCCTTGTGTCCTTCGTTTCATGTTTCATTGCAGAGACTAAGAAAGCAAAGGTCAGTAAATTTTAGTGACAAAGTATATGAATATATTCTCTTTTCACCGCAAGCAAGAAGAGGTAATAATTTGTCTTTATGTGGCAGAGGAAAGATCTCAAAGTGGACGGAAAGCTGTGTTATTTGTCAGGAAGTCGTGCATATGGATTTGGAATTGCAGCTTTAATCTGTCTATCTATTGCTCAGGTTATTGGAAACATGGTAATTTGCAAAAACTTTTGTTCAAGAGAGAAAGGGAATAGTTCCAACACTAGAAAGCCCAGCATTGCTACGGCTCTTGTAATTTTCTCCTGGTAAGTTGTCACTCTCTTGACGTAGAAATTACACCATGCTATCACCTCAATGAGTCCACATCACGTTAGGCAATAGCTTTCATGCTCTATCCAATCTTATTTCTGGAAACTTTGGCTCAGTTTTCAAACGAGTCCAGGTTGTCAAAGAAAAGTAAGGGCAATAGAGCATGGGACAGCAGGAGATGTTTGAGACTCTTCTGATCTGAGATTCAACACCTGGAAAATATAAATATTATTGAAAACAGAAACATGGGGTTTGATTAAGAATAGAAGGCAATTCTTTGAGTTTTTGACTTGCATTAATGAAACAGGATCAATTTTGGAATTGCCGTGATTTTATTAAGTGGAGCCACGAGTATGAGCAGAGAGCAGCCATATGGAAGAGGATGGTTAGACCGAGAATGTTACCTAGTCAAAGATGGAGTCTATATTGGTTCGGGTGGTCTAGTTCTGGCTAGCTTGGGCTCAACACTGGCTGCAGCCATTGTGACAACAAATAAGAGTCAAGTTGAACAACGTAGAAGAATACATGCACAGATTTGATGAATAAAAGGTGCGTAACACCAAGGTGCATACAGCTGTAATTTTTAAATTTCTTAATTTTTTTGCTTGCAATTTTTTCAAATTGGACCCTAAGAAGCGGCGTAAAATGAGGGATTGTTTTGTTTATATGCAAAGCAGATAGAGTGATAGACGGGGCAAGTTTCAGCTGAGGGGTTGGGTTGGGGAGAAGAAAGAACACCAGAAACAGCTACACCACCTGAAGATGCAAATGCATGATTTCTTTTTTTTTTTGAGGAAATGGTTCTATAATGTCCAAAGGAAATGATAATTATGATAAAAAAGACGACAGATACAGTTCATTTGTTTGTGTCTTATCCACTGAGGTTTGTTGTCGATATCGATATAGACCATTTACCATGGAAATCAAACCATAATGAAAATACAATTAATTATTGTTTTTTTGCATTCAGAAAACCCAATAGACCACTTTTTGTTTATTTAATTCCTACTTTAAAAGAAGAAATGATCATGCAAGTTTTAAATGTCAATCCTAACTCTAATTCCACTCACCAATTAATGCAGCCTATAAACAGGCTGCCCATCAAGGTCCGTGTTGGGCCAAAAGAGACCGGCCGAATTTGCTATCCAGAAGCCCAGAAGTGGATTATAAAATTTCCAAACTGAAGCCATGGGAACACCAGGTTAATAATAGAATAACACGAGTTGTACAAACGCAGCGAAGTGAATCCATTTCAGAAGTTTATATGTGAATAGAAATACATTTCAGTTGTCGCTGGGGAGGAACAGCAGGATCAGCATAAGGCATACTTAAACCGTTTTTTAGACAGCACTAAGTCGGCAATACATGGATAGAAACCGAAAATCTAATATCACTATTCACACAATCAGTTAGCACATGTCAAAGACCAGTTCATGGGGAAAAAAAAAAATCACGAACTAACAATACCAGCTCGTTCTTACCAAACATCTCTATACGAAAAATCTTCGGATAATGTGCATCATTTCCCTTGAGATCAAACTGTGATGGACATGGATATTTGTTGAATGTTAAAACCCATATTGCATTAGTTATGCATGCTTCCACCATGTACCCTTCCACCATAACCATGCCCCCTTCCCCTACTGTATGAAACCCAATAATTTCTGCTTCGTCCAGCAGCATAATCTAGCTATCTCTGTCGGAAGTTGCCAAAAGTCTGTAAAATAAAACAATAATAAGGAAATCAAGGATTCATGAAGCATTACTTGAAGTTGCTCAATTCGGTATTCACATCTCGTAAGTGAAAACAGTATTAAATTTATGTAAGCAAACCTCAGTATCCAGTTTCATTCGTTCAGAGAAACGATTCTGTCCACACTTTGTTCCACGGCTGAGTGAATTGAAGGAAATTATGTCAAAGAAATCATCCTTCTTATACGCAGGCTGCACATAGAGTAACAAAAGCACAGATGTAAGCCTATTTTGAAGAGAACATGTACGTTCATTTAAATTTATGTAACTACATGACCTCAGCCACAAAATCTATTGTCGAAAGCAATTTTCCAAAAATAGGAAAATCTGATCATGTGTAGAACAATTCAAAACCTAGCTTAGGATCGATATGTTTTACCAGGTCGTGAGCTTCTTTGGTCCCCAAGCTCTGATCAGTTGCATTATCCTCAACATTATTAGTTTTACCCCCTTGCTTTGCCTTTCTGAGATGAACCCATACTTCATCCTTTTTGAACTTCTCATTCATTGCTTAAAAATCAAATTCTTCAGTGAACTGTGTAGTAGAGTATTGAGACTGCAAAATCCACAATACTTTAATTAGAAATTTCAGTCAAATTTTAAGAGTCTACATATCTTATCTAAGTGTTTAGACTTCCCATCCTGTCTGTCCTTCCTATTTATGAGAAAGAAATGCAAGGTACCTACCAATTACTCATAAACACCAAATACAAAACATGGCAGATAGATAATCAAAGCTCATCCATCCATCTATGACAGGTTTGGACTTAGGTGGCTTTTGGCTTGCATGTGTAGCGGTGGTCTTGTATTAGATTCTTGCATAAATCAATCATACTGGTTTGTTATCTTTCCTTTATCTAACATTTCCATCTGCTCAACAATTCAGCTTTAAAGGCTTACCTTCAGGATAACCTTCACCTTTATATGATTTAAGCAAAGTCATCTTAAATTTGGGAAATATTTAACTACGAAATATGTTAAATATATTTGCATCCTGACTAAAACAGAACCAAAGATGGATATGTTTGAAAAAAACACTAACATAAAAGCACAACAGAACTATTAGTGCACAACTGTTTAGGAGAGGGGCATTACAAATGGATGTAAAACAAATAAGAACAACTGATTAGAGTCAAGGAATTAACAAATTCAGCTAAAGAATCCGAACCTGTGATGTAGGACTTGGCAATGGCAACAATGGTGGTTGAGTTACTTGAGGAGACACAGTAGTTGGAGGATTAGATTATGTTGGTAGCATAGCACCCATATCCTTCTTATCGGCATACATTGCCTGTGCGGAAGAAAGCACAGGATCTCCAGTTACAGGATCAGAGACAAATTTGCCAGCAATTGGAGCTTCAACAGTTTTGGTTTCTTGGCAAGAAGAAGGAACCTAAGACAAAGTTGGATTATGATCAGTCATATATGCAGCAGTAGATGGAAGAGAGGATGAAAAACCAGGATGCAATTGATGAAGGATCACCAGCAATACATCCAAATGCAGTTTTCAATCCTGGGACTAGAGAAGTGAGGACTCCATTCTGCTCAGTTAAGGGTGATGACACTATGGATGGAGATTGAAAAGGAAGAGGAGTTTTTGGAGGGTAAAAACTATCCATTGATGTTCCATTATATCCTTGCCGATACATTGGCATTGGAAATGATGGTGATGCAGCACTCTGGGTAGCTTGGGGATGATTCAATTGACCAACTTGAGTTGCCGGTTGATGTGAAGGCATTGCAACTGAAATGACTCTGCTAGTCAAAATAGGAGTATCCTGCCATTTCCTTGATTCTATCAAAGTTTTATCAGCAACTGCTACTGATGGTGGAGAATCTATAGGCACCCAGAATACAATAATCGTGAAGGAAAAGCCAAAAAAGGGAAAAAAAAAAAAGGACAGAAGAAAAAGCAAGTAAATTTCCCTTTTTAATGCTGAAAAATCGATATTCGTTGTATATTTCCACATGTCAATACCTGAATACTAGCAGTATCCTTGAAAGTTTGATGTTCCTCTTTCTGTGAAGGAGGGCAGGATTTAACTTCCAAATCCTGAAATGAAAGAAATAATAAGGGATAATACATGTACTTGTCAAACCAACGTATTAACAACATACACAAGTTACTTATACATGTCTGTCTAATCTGCATGCAGGCTTACTTGTAATGACATCATAAAAAATATCAATATCCTGAAAATGATCAGTTATAAGGTCAATGTAAAATGAGAAACAATCACCATGCGGTGCATACCTGAACTACTATAAATACAGAAGAAAATAGAGAAAACAATGAGAAAGAAAAGAATATACAGCTTCAAGAAACTACCGAGCAAATAAATTTTCTGGCATCCTGCTTCCTGAACACAAATTGCCTCAAAGATTGCCCTTGAAATGAAAATGAAAAAAACAAATAGATGCAATAACAAGCAATCACAATCTCCATTACCTTAATGTTGCTTACGCGGAACAGAATGTATTCATAAACCTTCTCAGATGGCAAAACGTGCGGCTCATGCTTCTTTCGCCCCTCTGTACCATAAGATCTTACTGCAACATCATTCAATAGACAAATATATATATATATATATATATATGTATTATCTTTCTATCAAATCATTAAACACATAATTTACTTGAGAAGGAAGCAAGTACCAAAACCAAAGACTATTAGCTTTACTGCCTGTTAAGGCGTGCGTAAGATAAACTAATATATATATATATATATATATATATATATATTTTATGAGAAATGCTTTTCCAAGAACTTATAAGTGCTTTTGCGTGGAGTGATTTTACTAAAAAAGCACTTTTAAACAGTTATCCGTAACATCAAAAAAATTTCCTCAATCCGCAAAACTTCAACAAACTAGCAACGCACTGTAGCAAATAGAGAATAAAATTGATCAAACTAACCTACAATGCATATTTCTAAGTCATTATAATGCTAACACAGTAGAGAAAGACATGAAGGAGAAGGATGAAACGAACCGTTTTTGAGGCCAATGGTGTAATCATTAACATTGAGGAGATACAGGACGCCTTCGTAACGAATCTCGTACTTAGAAATCAAACTAATGAAACTTCCTATGTACGATTCCGGTGCATTTTTTTGTGTTCGAACTCTCCATCTTCTCTCTGTTTTTCTGTGTTTCCGGTAGAATCAAATAACCGCGCTTTTCTGTTTGGCGTAAGGCAAAAGGAAAGGAAAACTGTCGTGTTTGATGGTCAATTGTTCCTACCGTATATAGCAATGGTTGGGCCTGATTCAAATAACCATGCTCAATTGTTTTTCTGTGTCACACCCATCTGCATGCCTCAAATGGCGAGATCAATCCGATCTTGTACCAGCCATACGTTGTAATTGCAAGCTAGTAGCTAGAGGTTTGTACATATATTAGTAACCGGAGTTTGGTTAACGTGCATGGTGGGTTTTTCTAATTCTCTTGAGCAAATAATTGTACAGAGCTCTGCTATCGGCATGAGCAAAGGACCTGTGCTAGCTGCATGCCTGTGCAAAATCTGTTTGCTTCTGCTTCCTGTTGCACTGCATAATTGATGTAAAACAAAAACAAAGCCCATCATCAAAGAAAGCAAGGGGAGATGCATT
>CP135577.1:3911657-4076304 GCA_032401905.1 Swietenia macrophylla
AAACGGAAGATGAAGGAGTACATCATTCGTCTCGTCTACGTCGAGATGCTTGGTCACGACGCATCGTTTGGGTATATTCACGCTGTTAAAATGACCCACGATGATAATTTGGTCCTGAAACGAACTGGGTATTTGGCTGTTACTTTGTTCTTGAACGAGGATCATGATTTGATTATCTTGATTGTCAATACGATTCAGAAGGACTTGAAATCGGATAATTATTTGGTGGTTTGTGCTGCTTTGAATGCTGTTTGTAAGTTGATTAATGAAGAGACGATTCCTGCGGTTTTGCCTCAAGTTGTCGAGCTTTTGGGCCATTCTAAAGAGGCTGTGAGAAAGAAAGCTATCATGGCGCTTCACAGGTTTTATCAGAAGTCTTCTTCCTCTGTTCAGCATCTCGTCTCGAATTTCAGGAAGGTGGGTGTTGATTGTTCTTTTTTTTTTTTTAATTGTAAATCAAATGTAGGTGCAGTTAAAATTTTAATGAATACTGGTATAGTGTATTGCTATTTAATGTATAAACGATAATGTATATACAGTGTTCTATTTTAGCTAGTTTTCACCAATTAGTTCCTGCTAGTTTTGCTGCTCAAGCATTTTGAGGTTTTTATTTTATTAACTCGATGTTCTTTACTTCAGTTTTCTCATGTATTTAATAGTATCGTTTGCTTTGTTGCAGAGGCTTTGTGATAATGATCCTGGGGTCATGGGTGCAACATTGTGCCCTCTTTTTGATCTTATAACGATAGATGTCAATTCTTACAAGGACTTAGTAATCAGCTTCGTAAGCATTCTTAAACAAGTAGCCGAACGTAGGTTGCCTAAGAGTTACGATTACCATCAGCTGCCAGCTCCTTTCATTCAGGTATGTCGCATATTGTGCTCTAATTCTTTTCCTCTTTTACCTGGTTTTGATTCATATTGAAAAATGTGTACTTGTTTGTCTCATGGATTTTTTTTTTTGGGAAAAAAAATGCTACTTCAATGGCTATTTAATTTCCTGGGATATTCAAAAATATATTTGGTAGAATAGAATATATATCACCCTTTGTTTTGTTTTGTTTTTTTTTTGGTATTTTTTAACATTTTAAAACTAATTTACTTCACTTGATTAGTACTGTACTATGTTTGGCATCATTTTGTTTTCCAAGCTTTATGATATGTCTGCTTGACTGTCTTTGATTCTACAGTTATGTTTACTTTCACCTATTTGTCAATCTACTGCTCCTTTTTGCCTGGAGATGTGGTTAATTCAAATCATAGTTTAATTATGCAGATCAGGTTGCTGAAAATTCTGGCATTGCTGGGAAGTGGGGACAAGCAAGCAAGTGAGAACATGTATACTGTTGTAGGTGACATATTCAGGAAGTGTGATTCATCGAGTAATATAGGAAATGCTGTTCTTTACGAGTGCATATGCTGTGTTTCTGCAATATACCCAAATCAGAAGTTATTAGAATCTGCAGCTGATGTTATTTCCAGATTTTTGAAGGTTTGCTCCTAGAGCCTTGTGCATGGTCATTTCTCAATCTAATTTTGCTTCTTTTGTAATGACTTGCATTTATAATATTGTAAACTTGTTGGCAGAGTGATAGTCATAACTTAAAATTTATGGGCATTGATGCGATTGGTCGATTGATAAAGACAAGTCCAGAGATTGCTGAACAACACCAGTTGGCTGTTGTTGATTGCTTAGAGGTGAGGGAGATTATTTTTTCAGATGCTTGTCCATAAAGCTGTTGGAGGTCTTTGTTTCTGTTCCTGTTCTGTTGCCTCCTTACATAATTTGCTTAATTCATTCTGTTGATGTTGCTATATGACATCACCTCTTGGGATTGTAACTATATCATATGTTTAGACTCCATATTGTTATTTTCTTATTTTATTTTCCCATTGGTAAATATGCGTCTTCTTTCTTTCTTTTTTTTTTTTTTTTTTGTGTTTCATATTACTTTTGGTGGATGGGGTGTTGGCTGTTTCCTTTGGAAAGAAAATTGGAACAGTATGGTGTATGGTTGGTTTTGCAGTTACTTTTACTTTTTTGACATACAGTGGAGAGAAAGGGTGGAGGAGAAGAATAAGTGATCCTCGGCCATTTGATTAAGGGAAAGGATTTTTTGGGAGGAATCATTTAGTGGTTTTGCTTGTTGATTGCACTATGTATTTGTTTGGTTTATATACATATTGGCAGCTGTTATATATTTGTATGTATGTTTTGTGAAGGGTTGTGAGATGTATTGCAACTTCTTGTTTGCATATCAAATTTGTCACCATTAGAGGAAGGGAGGGGGAAAAAACTATTGAGCAAAATTGTTCAATTTTTTCTTCATCTTTAGGTGTGCTATTGACTTTATAAAATTTGATTGCAAGTGGGATATCAAGTACTAATGTGATATGGAAATGAAGCACCTCATTCTATGCTTATGTGATCTATCTGTTGCTAGTACTTTTCTATCTGAAAAAGAGAAAATGTATACTGTACGTGGACATGTGTAAATTTGTGTGTTGGGAGGCAAGGGACTTATTAGAAGCATTGATTGGTTAAGCGATCTCTCATGACATATCTTTATGGTTTTCCTTGCCACCATTTTGTAATATATTGTTTCCTTTAAACTTTATTTTGCATGTCACAGGACCCAGATGATACTCTCAAGCGAAAAACCTTCGAACTACTTTATAAAATGACCAAGTCATCCAATGTGGAAGTGATTGTTGACCGCATGATTGATTACATGATTAGCATTAATGATAATCATTACAAAACTGAAATAGCATCTCGGTGTGTGGAGCTAGCAGAGCAGTTTGCTCCAAGTAACCACTGGTTTATAAAGGTAATTATAATGATGGCTTTTCCCTATGCTATTAAATGTACAATATTATTACTTAAAAGTGTTCGTTCAATGTTAGCCATGCCTGATGTATTTACTCTGCAGACCATGAATAAGGTGTTTGAGCATGCGGGAGACCTTGTCAATATCAAGGTGGCACATAACTTGATGCGATTGATAGCAGAAGGGTTCGGAGAGGATGATGATAATGCAGACAGTCAGCTGAGATCATCTGCTGTATGTTTCTTTTGTGGTTTTGCTTGTTTGTACACACACAAACACGTGCTCCTGCATTCATTTATTGCATGCTTCATAAATTTAATTATACTCATCAGAGGCAGATGTGGCATTTTTGGCATCTTGTAGCATCAGGTAAGCTTGCATGTTGAAAATGTAAATCAAGGAACTTTTCATATCAATATTCAACTAATGCACATGAATGTCTAAATTTCTAAATCCTAAATAAAAGATGTGGTCTTTTAGGGTTTGAATGATGTATGGCAAAAGTCATTATTGCTTCTCGGACTATGAATGTCAATGAAACTAGTTTAATATTACTTCCCAACTAAAACAAAAATGTGAATAAGAAAATCTCAATAACACGCTGAGGGAAAATAGTGAGCATCTAATGCTTTGAGTTCCAAATATCAACAGAGTCAAATTCAACACTCTATTTTGATCCTTCAGAGTGAGAGAGGTTTCAACCTAATTAGTTAACAAACAAATGGTGATAAAGTATCTCAAAACCAAAATAACATATTATTCCATTTGTATGAAAAGTTTAAGTTTCATATACACAATGTGATGTCTTAAAATCCTGTCAGAATGGCAGTTTTGATGCTGTTTACGACTAGATTATTCCTTAATATTACAAGATAAATAGAAATAATTCACAATTTATGGATAGATTGTTAGCATTTGTTATCTAGCTTTTCACATTTTTCCAGTTCTTTTCTGTTTGGCGAATGAGAATTTCCTTTTCGTGGGTAGGTGGAATCATATTTGCGCATCATTGGAGAGCCAAAGCTTCCATCTGTATTTCTTCAAGTACGTTCTGTCCAATATAGTTTTACTTCTGTTTGATCTGTGGAAAAAAGAAAGAAAATGTTATTATCGTGTATACTTGCATAATTGCTGAAATTTTGGTAACAGGTTATATGTTGGGTCTTAGGGGAGTATGGCACTGCTGATGGAAAGTTTTCTGCTTCCTATATTACGGGAAAACTATGTGATGTGGCGGAGGCATATTCGAATGATGAAACTGTTAAGGTATCAGTAATCTCTTAGAAAGCTTATTCCGTAATGGGTACATCATATCCGTGCTGCTTCAAAGCTTCATATACGATGGCAGTCATAGTTTGTTTCCAAATTTTGGACCATGCTATTTTCACATTTGAAATGTTATTTTGTTTCTCAAAACTGCATTGAGATTTTAGATGGGAATGTATTTTTTTTTTTTTGGGTTGGGGGGGGGGGATGGATATGTTCTTTTTAAATGCATCATTATTGCATGCATAGGAGTACACGTTAACTACAACTATAATTCCATATGGAAGTGATTACATGATGTGCAGCTCTCCTGTTTCTTATCAGTGTTTTAGATTCATTGTAAAAAATGTTTGTGTCTTGTTTTTTAAGAATAAATACATAGCTGAGGAGGTAAAACTTAAATCATCTTTTGCATTTCAAACTGAATTAAACTATTATACTGTATTAGAAAAACAAGAGATTGTAATACATAACTAAATAATAAACTTAGCTGATTTCCTGTTAAAACTGTTTCTGGATGATAGCTTGTAGGAAATATAAACTACGGAGATGAAATTTATCTACTTTGTGTACCTCAATCAGTCTGTATCACAAATTCATGAATTTGACACAACTCTTTGCTTATCTTGAAGGCATATGCAATTACAGCACTCATGAAAATATACGTATTTGAAATAGCTGCCGGGAGGAAAGTGGATTTGTTGCCAGAGGTAGGTTTTCTCACCTCAACTATGTTAATGATTCCTATAGTAAATGTAGCTAATGCCTTTGAACACTCATGTGAACCATGATCCATCCTTTTGTTTTGAATTGGTTAGTTCATAATATCAAATGAAAGAGTGAGCATGATATCAGAATTTAGGCAAATGGTAAAACACTACCTTTTTGTCCCAAAATAATAGTCAAAGTTTCATAATATGCTCCCCATGCGCATAAGAGATTATCAACTGCAGGTATAATAACAAATGAAATAGAATGGATGCTTTAGCCTGAAATGAAGGCCTATGAAAAGTTTCTTAAGTAACATGTTAGAAAAGAATAAAAGAATTATCAAGTGCAACTCAAGTTAGCATAAAATTAACCTTTACAAATGTCAATGTATCTATCAGCAGATTACATTCATGAAAGTTGAAGAAATTACAAGATCTTTAAAGAAATTGCAAGATCTTTCTCCCTCTCTCTCTCTCATCCCATGTATTTATCTAATTTTTAGTATATTTACTGTTATTATAGCTTGGCTGCTTCTAATGCATTGCTCACTTGATCATATTTTTCTTGACTTTTGATGTATGTGTATTAATGTCAGTGTCTTGTTGGTGTTGATAGAAATTTTATTTTAAATCTGGAAGTTATAACTATATCTTTCCTGCTGCAGTGTCAATCTCTGATAGAGGAATTATCAGCTTCCCACTCAACAGACTTGCAGCAACGTGCATATGAACTCCAAACAGTCGTTGGCTTAGATGCTCATGCTATTGAGATTATCATGCCTTCAGACGCAAGTTGTGAGGATATTGAGGTCATCTATAGATGCAGATCCTATTTATCTCTTTTAATTTTCTGCTTGGCACCTTTCAGGTTTTACATGATTTTGTCTTTGCTATCATTTGACTGATGTGTGACTTCTGTGTTTTCCTTTGTTATTATAGTGATTATCATTATGTTCATCCTCATCCTCTTCTTTTGATGATGATCGATATGTCAATTGGGCTGCTCTTCTACTAGCATGATATTATACCATAAAATCATCATCATTATCATTGTCCTCTTCTTCTTCTTTTAATCATGATGAAGGGATAAATTGGGCTATACTTCTACAAGCATGACGTTATACCATAATATATGGATACCCCAAATGATAGTTCTTGGTCACATTTGTTATATTAATGAACTGTTGTAATTTATAATGATGGACGTGCAAGGTTGGATTGTCAATCCTGTTGTTTGGAATGCTTATTCCATTAGCCAACTCTTTCTCATAAAATAATCCAGAAATTCGTATATGCTTATTGATCTGTTGATTTCTGATTTTGATGTGAGATGTCACAATGGTGTTTTAATTCGTACTAGAAAATTTAGGGTAGTTTACAAAGATCAATGTTCTAGATTGAACCATGGGTTTTAAGGGTTACATTTGAGTTTTTGTGTTTCAAATTTATTTCTAATTCGGTTTAGTCCCTAGTGGAGTATATCTATGAGAGAATTTACCCTTATCGGATGTATAGATAGATAGAATAGACGACATGCTTAATCTGTGCTTGCTTTTTCCAGATTCTTGGTCTGCTATTGTACTGGTTTTGCATTCCTTGCATTAGTTTATCAGAATAATAAATTGTTATTTCCTTCTTGCAGATCGATAAAAATCTTTCGTTCCTCGATGGTTATGTTCAACAGGCACTGGATAAAGGAGCTCAGCCCTATATTCCTGAGAATGAACGTTCTGGGATTTTTGATATTAGCAATTTGAGGAACCAAGACCATCACGAAGCTTTGATGCATGGTCTTAGGTTTGAGGCATATGAGCTTCCAAAGCCTTCTGTGCCATCCAGGGTGGCCCCTGTCCCTCTTTCTTCGGTTACTGAACTTGTTCCGGTACCTGAGCCCTCCTATCCTAGGGAGACACAGAAGTTAGCATCTGTGCCATCTTTATCAAGTACAGATCCAACAGAACTTAAGTTACGACTTGATGGGGTTCAAAAGAAGTGGGGTAGGCCAACTTACTCCTCTTCCGAAACATCTACCTCAACTTCTACTTCAGAGAAAACAGTGAATGGGGTTACAAAAGTAGATTCAGCAGGATCAGTAAACTTGAAAGTACGCGACACCTCTTACGATTCAAGGAAGCCACAAGCTGAAATTCCTGCAGAGAAGCAGAAGCTTGCTGCATCATTGTTTGGTGGTGGTTCATCAAAAACAGAGAGGAGAGCATCTACATCTAGCCATAAGGGTGGAAAGGCAAGCAGCCATGCAATGGACAAGCCTCAGGTGTCAAAAACTTCTGACAAAACTGCATCAGAGAAGACAATTGTTCAACCTCAGGCAGACTTGCTTGACTTGGGTGAGCCAACCGTTCTTAGTAGTGCACCATCTATTATTGATCCATTTAAGCAATTGGAAGGGCTCCTTGATTCATCCCAAATTCCTTCAAATGCGAATCACAGTGCACCTGGTACTAATAAAGAACCTGATGTTATGGCACTATATGAACAGATGGGTGGAAGTGGGCTTAGTAGTGGCGATGATGCAAATCTTTTTTCTGGCTTGTCAAATTTAACTATCAAAAATACTCATGGAGATACAACAACTATGCACTCAACACAATCGACTAAAGTTCCAAATGCTAAAGATTCTCTAGAGAAGGATGCTCTTGTGAGGCAGATGGGTGTGACCCCAACAAATCAAAATCCCAACTTGTTCAAAGATTTGCTGGGCTAAATTGTAACACAGTGGGTTAAGATTTCCGAATTGCTGTCTATTTCACGGGCAATGTTTTGAGTGAAGGTAATACTAGTTACAAGGACCACGACATGTGCCGAGAATGGAGAGATCGACCTCTTGTGCCTTTGATACAAGTTAGTAGAGGTTTGTCTTAATGAGTGAACAATATAAGTTTTTGTGGGAATATAGAAACCAGATTTGGTTAAACATGGAGTGTTTCTCTCGAGCAAATAAGTGCATACTCTGTTACAGCAGCGTCCTGGGTTTGGGATCACTCCAAGGGCAGAGGACTAGTGCTGTGCAAAAATGTTGCTTTTGCTTGCACTGCGTAATGTTGGAGACTTGTATATTTGTTGCTTGTGATACTGCTGTAACAGTTGCGAGTTTATTTTGTGATTTTCAAATTCCTTGTTTATTTGAATTTTGTCCTTGCAAACTCAAAGCATATCTTTCATTTTTAATTTTTTTGGGAGCTATGAGAAGACTCATTATATCAAGTTAGCTTTCGATTGAACATCACTTTTGACTAATAGTATTCTTGCCTTCTTATTGAAGTTGATTGTACTTTTAGCGTTTTGCTTAGTTTAGTATTGGCTGAACTTGAGAGAAAATGCCAATTGGTTCAACTGATAAATTCATTATTATTATTATTATTATTATAGATGGAGTGAGTAGATGATCACTCACAAAAAAATGGTTATCAACGCTAAACAAAGAGGAGAATGATGCTTCAATCATGGGAAACAGATACGTTCATACACATTTGTATTTATTGATGCCATACAAGGAAATCATCTAGTTTGAACGATGTCCTATAATTTAGATTCAAGATCTTCAATAACAACATAATAGAAACCCAAGCACCGGCAATACAAATAGTTTGATCGATAATTGTACAAGTACAAACACAACACAACAAAACATACATATTATATATGCCCTGCTTCATTCCAGATCAAGAATGAGTTCGATTTGCTCAATTTTCCGCTGTAAAATTCTGTTTGATACAGAAAGAAAACAAAAGATGCATATGATATCTACATACCATTTCTTGGAACAATTTTTGTGTGGCAAAATGAAGGATGCCTTCCCAACGCCCTTACTCCTCTGAATCGAGCTCAATGAGTTGTAGTCTTTGGAGCTTCGGTGTGCTTAAGACTCCCCGAGAAAAGATCTTCATTTTTGGGCGCTTTTTCACCCACACACGTTCTAATGATGGGAATTCAAATGTGTGATTCCCTAAACAAAAGCTTGCAAGGCTTGGAGTACCAAGGATTGTAGTCTGTTGAAAACAATACAATCCTTCTTCACTTCTTCTCCAATCTGTCGTTGTATGATTTCTTCAATCATTTTGCAATCATTTACGTCCATTGTTCTAAGGTTTACCAGACTTTTGGCTGTCGAGAGTGTCATCAAATTTGTCAACCCATCGCACTTGAATACCTCCAGTATACATAGATATTTGAAAGTCAATGAAGAAGGCACTAATTGTCTTAACATGCGACATTCTGATATTTTTAGCTCTTCCAAAACTACATTGCTAGGATGAGAATTTTCCTTCCATATGTGCAACAACTTGGGCAGTTTAGACAATCTTAACTTACGGAGTATGTCGAATGCAACCTGTAAAACAAGCATATTAGTTCCATGGAAAAACATTCAATAATTTCTTTTCAAGAAATTTAATTTGGGGAAGGAACCTAAAATATAAATTAAATATAATATTCTGCACACATATCTGTCATATCTGATGCCAAATTCTATACGAAATAAGGAAAGAGAAACACAATCGTACAAGGTTATTCACATTATGTTTCCAATCATATAATTAGATGATCTTTTTGTATTTAAGATTCAAAAAATAGTCAATAATTGCATTAATGCTATTAATTCAGAGATAAGACAGAACAAAAAGGATAGGTTGTTTTAGAGAGTGAGTTACCTTTTCGTGGAAGAGAACTTGGAAATCAGTTAGGAAGTTCTCCTCCGAGGTCATTTCTTGAGGTTCTTTGTTTGCCATCACGTCTGCAGGTGCGGAATTGAAGATGAATGTTTCCATATTTGGGCAATTCTCAATCCACAGATCGAATGAACATTGCAGTTTAATTATATGCCCAGTGAAGTTACAGAATCTTTTGAGTTTAGGAAGATCTACTAGCTTCAAAGTCCCAAGTTGGGGAAACACCTCAACTTCATCTGCATTCAGGTCTTCCAAATGAAACACCTCTTCTACTGAATCACAGTTCCTTACTTCCAGATTCTTCAACTTGTTCAAGAACCGTAGCAGATTGGCTGGAATGGCAGTAGTCGACATAAACGTGCAGTCATCCACCACGAGCGATGTTAAATTGCTGAAGAAGCTGACAGGAAGTGCATGGCCATCCCATATTTCTTTTACGCTTGGAAATTCTGAGAGTTTCAAATGCCTTATACCACAGAATCTAGCCTGCCGAACAAAAATAATATTCCAGTTAAAAAATAAGGATATATATGTGGAATAAAGCCTGTGACACACAAACCCACCCAGACACACCCACCCCCACACCCCCCACCCCAACCCATTGTTTCTGGAATGCACAAGACTAGACTTGTGGATCGAGCAATGGCTAATTGTTTGTACTACTGAGTCAACTGCTTCGCCTATAAAAAGGAAAATAAAAAAATAAAACTGCACAAGCAAGGTTGAAGCTAGCATGAGAAATATAGGTAAATAATTGAAAACATACCATTCCTCTGAACAATTTTTGTATGGTGGAATTAAGGTTGCCTTCCCAATGTTCTTCCTCTTTTATCAATTGCACTTTGTGCAGCAGTGGTGTAAGTAGGACTCCCTGAGAAAAACTGTTCATGCTTGGGCACCCACTCACAACTACTTGCTCCAAGTAGGGGAATTTAAGAGTGTAATTTCCCAAACAAAAGCTTTCAAGTCTTGGTAAATTATCAAGTTCCAAATATTCCAATTGGCTGAAAACAACAATAGGATCCTCCTTCACTCCTCCTCCAACCTGCATCTCTATGATTTTTTCTATCATTTTACAATCAGATATCTCCATTCTTGCAAGTCTCACTTGACTTTCAGCTGTCAAAAGTGTCACCAAATTTCTCAAACCATTACAACCTATTACTTTGAGAGTCTTCAAACTGGGGAATGCAACCTGAAAATATACCAACTATTACTCAAATAAAATAAAAGGCGGCATATATTCAGCCATGTTAAATGAGGTTCATCTAATATAATTGGTACGTGGGCAAATTAGCAAATCATGAACAAGTCAGTACATATATTCCAAGTAGAATATCAGTTTTCAAATTTGGAAAAATGTCTTTGAGAGTATTATATGAGAATATCAGTTTTATCCGATTATGATATCCATACTGCTAGCTATCATTATTTAATTTGAGACCTTAATCTATTGCTTTGAATCCCGCTAATCTAAAAGTTGTTAATGATTAATTTTCTGACATTGATATATTTAGTATTTACTGCCATAAAATTACGAGATCGTTAAAAATTGAGAGAAATAAATAGATTAATTAGTACAGTAACTGGCAACAAATTAAATACATGAATATGACGCATGCATTCATCCAATTAATTCATAATGTTTAAATAACCACATAGAAAATTAATTAATCAATCAAAATTAAGCAATATCATTTCGTACCTTACAATGATCAATCAAGAACACGGGCTTATGGCTCTCTGTCTCCTGGCTTAATGATTCCGATTCTGAAGAAGCAAACAATATTTCCAATTTTTGACAACCACGTATTTCTAAATCTTTCAATGTTGGCCATTCTAAAGTGTGTATGCCTTGATACATGCTTTTGAGTTTTGGCAGCCGCCATAGTTGCAGATTGATTAATTGTGGAAACACGTCAAACCTCCTTCTTTTAGTGCTAGGGTTTGTTTCTTCTTCAACTATCTCTTCCATTGAATAACAGCATGACACTTTCAAAAACTCCAATTTCTCAAATCTTCTTTCCATAATAAAATTTGATGAAAAGACAGTTGTCAATTTATCGCAAGAATGTATCTCCATTCTCTTTAATTTACTGAAAGAATCCGGAGTGAGTTGGTGATGCCACTGCAATAATTCAATTCAATTTGCATTTCTTAATAGCTAACGACTTTCAATTAAAGATATTAATTAAATTTAAAATTTAAAATTAAAGGATTAAATTGAAAAAAAATAGTTAATTATGAGAAAAAATTTAATGAAGTACGGGGAAAAAATAAATAAATACCTTTTCATCAAATAGAGTTAGTTGTATGCCAGTTTGGAGGGTATTATTTTCTTCTGAATTTGATGAGCTCATGGACATAAATCTTGTAAGTTTCGGAAGATATCGGAGCTCCAGATACTCTAGTTTAGGAAAAATCACCAATTCAATCATTTGCTTTTCATCTCTTGCTAATCCTGTGATGTCTATTACTCTTTCCATTGACTCACAATTTCTTATCACAAGTCTTTGGAGTTGCACAAGACTATTAACCATTGAATATGAAAACAAGTATTCCAAACGAGTACATTTCCCCACCGTCAAATTTATTAAATTTTGACAAGAAGAAGTAGACATTGTCGAAAGCTGATCAGACCATATCTTTCCCATGTTAAGGGAGCACAACTCCAACTTCTCCAGGGTCGGAAAAATGACCTGCTAAATCTAAAAGAGTTATTGCTCTTCAAAAAACTATTCTATCCATGTTCCTTCCAAAGATTTGGATAAAAGATGCAAAAACTTATATAACCACAAAATGCAAAGGAGAACGGGCATACCTTATCATTAAAGAGTACTGTCATGAAATCCTCGCGATCATCCTCTGCAACAATTTCTTTGAATGCTGGAGGAGTTGCTCATAATGTCCGAGATATCTCCTGGTCGTATCCTGAGCTTGTAACCTGTGGTAACTCTCTTAGTTTTAGGGACAGCAATTGAGAGAAGTTTATACTTTCATTCTCACGGACAATATGGTTTTCATTTTCCACACCAACAATCGATTTTAGGTTCTTGCAATCAGCCACGTGTATTTCCTGAAGTCGAAAACAGTTTTTGGCCATGGAGAATGAGAAGAGATGCTTTAGTCCATGACATTGTTTTACGTCAATGATTCTTAATTTGCTGAATGATTGATCCTCCCTGAGTTGGCCTTGACAGACGTTTTCCAACTTTATCAAATTATCAAGAAACAATGACTCCAAAAATGGCAAGACAATATTTCCCACTGAATTGATAATGTATGAAATCTCAGAATCATTTTGTACATGGAGATGCTTCAATTGTTGGAAATCTTCCCTATCATGTAATTCAATAACAACATTCTGAAAACCATTCAATTCATTTAGATATAAATATTCAATATTCTTCAACAATTTTTTCATTCCACTTCCCCAGATAATGATTTTATCTAACCCGCAGAGTTTCAACGATCTTTCATAAGTTCTTATGGTTTTCCGATCCCTCCTGTTCCACGTATCTCCGATACATATTTTATATCTTTCCAACTCCACAGAGACAAAATCCTGAGGCATAACTATGACACTCGGAATATTTATATCTAAAGTAGTTAATTTGGGCAATGCTTTCAACTCAACAAGACTGGCATTACTTCCTCCTTCACCCTTCTCCCAACGAGTAAAGCTATTATACAAATATAGTTCTTCTAACCGAGACAACTTTGAAATCACATTCGGTGCTATTACCTTAAGATTCTGACAATCTCTCAAATCTAACAGCTTTAACCGCGTCAATTGTCCAATTTCCAAAGGCAACCGCTCAATATTGGAATCCCGTATCCTAAGAATCTCCAATTTCGTTAGCTTTCCAACAATTGCTACATCTTCTAGTGAGTTGAAAGAGTCCAAAGACAACGTGTGAAGGTTAATTAGGCAACCGAGTGACGAAGGTATGGAAGAAAAACGAATTCTAGTTAAATGTAAAACTCTAAGTTCTTTCATTCCTTCGAAAAAAAGGTCTGAGATTTGCAAAGAGTTTCCATTATGTTTTAAATTTGAAAACAACAAAAATAACCTGAGTTTTGGACATTCCAACCTTTCAGGAAGCTCTTCGTCACCTCCATATTGTAGAGAAATAGCCGCTGAATTTTTTGTTATCGCATTTTCTTGTTCTTCCAGCAAGTCGTCAACGGTTTTAATATTAAACATAAGCTCATCTGCAGCAATTGATACAGCAACAGCATGAATGATGTCATGCATTTTAACCGAATGTTTATTGTTACCATCCAACAACAAACATGAAGTTTTGAGATTCTCGATCAAGGCATGCACTCTATTTCTTCCCTCTTCCAATGTGTAAATCTTCTTAAACCAACCCAAACCCATACCATACATCACCAAGAGAATAATTGGTATTTGACTACCAGCATTTTTTAGAGCACAGAGTCGAAACAGAGACTTGGCTTCCTCAATTTCCAAAAGATCATAACTCAATTTTATGGTCGAGTATACATTTTTCGCCATTCCAGGGATATCTTTTGGATTGGAATTTCTCAGCTGATTCAACGTATCCTTCCAAGTGGAAAGATTCTTATTTTTCAGGGCATTTGCAATTGTTTGAATTGCAATTGGTAAACCTCCCCATTTTCCAACAATCTCAACTGCTAAATGTTGAAAATCAGACGTTTGTGTAAAGTGATCACCCACAGTCTTCCAAAACAAACCCATTGCTTCTTCATCAGATAAAACTTCAACCAAGAAATTCATCCGAGAATTCATCTCATTGCGCAATACATGTGGACTTCTAGATGTCAACAATATTGTGCAGCATTGTCCCTGCTCATCACCCTCACAAGGAATCCCAACAGTCTCCAAGTCAAGTTTCGCCCAAATGTTATCCAATATTACACGGACCCTATTCTCGTTCTTCAACCTGCTGCATAGCCGACCAGCTCTTACGTGTACATTCTCATGCATGTCAAATGTGAGGCCTAAATCATAAGCAATTTTGTCTTGAATTGTTTTCGGGTCTGGGGTTGGTGTTACCTCAGCCATAACGACCTCATGAAATAATTTTTCTTCCATCGCTTGCCTTCCAACTTCCTTGACTAGAGTGGTTTTGCCCACACCCCCCATTCCATACACCCCAATCATGTTGACCTTTGAATCCTTCAGCGCCTCCATTACATCCTGGAAAACTTTCACTCTGGAATCAAACAGCTGGTAGCTTCTGACATCATTCTTGAATTCCGTCCTCTGTGGAGCAGGACGGTAGGAAACATTGCTGAAGTTGCCCGTTCCCAAGAGGTTAGCACCGTCTTTTGCTGCCTTAACTGCTTTCTTGCTGAGATCGTAACGCTTTAACAAATTTGGGCACAGCCCTCTGAAACAGCGATTCTTAGCCTTCTCTTCATGTGCACTGATGAAATTTACAGCCCCTTGAGTGAATTCATTAACGCTAATTAGCCAAGTTTCAACTCCCTCGTAAATCTCATCCCCCTGTGTTCTAGCATGGTTGACAGGTACTTCCACCATTTGTCTTCTATACCCAAGCTCCTTAACTTGATTCTCCAGTTCATCCATGTAGCTCTGGTGCTTGGACACATAAGATATCTTCCGTTTGATGGTATCAAACGCTGACTCTGCAACTTTTGATGCCACGCCCGCAGCAGCAGCATTAACTAGTTCTGCTGCCATTGCCTGTTTCTTATGAATATATAATCTTCCCTTTTTTTTTTTTTCCTTTTTTTTTTAACAGAGTAAACAGAAAACTAGTAGTCAGAAGGAAAAGGAAATTTAAAAAATGTATATATAGAGAAAGACAGACAACAAAACAACCAAACTGTAAATAGAAGTCTAGTAATCCACGAATTCAGCAAATATTTCAAAACAAAAGTTTAACGATCAAGCAAGCAAAGTCTTTCCGCAACAGATAATAACTGAAACAAAACTAAGAAAAATTAAAACAAAGACAAGTCGAGAGAGAACAAAACGAGAAAACAAATAAAATAAACTGTAATTTCGAAAGCGCTTAGAGCAAGTGCACCTGATGATATGAAAAATAAGATTGATTGATTGCAAATATGTTTCAGGATGAACAGATGTAGCTAGAATTTTTCCCTCTTCTTTTTTTTTTTTTTTCTTCTCTTCTCTTAGATGAATTACTTTACTGTTCCATGACTGAGCACTCAAATTAGGTATTAGATTAAGAGTCAACGCCCAAGTCCATACGATTTCCTTAAACAAAACAACAGCATTACGTACTTCGGCTGCCATTGGCCTTTTTCTTATGGATGTCAATTCTCTCTCTCTCTCTCTTCGTTGGTTTAACTTTTCGTTGGTTTAACTAGAAGCGTGTAAAATCGAGATTATGAGTCCATGTGAAATCTAAATCTAACCCATTTAATAGAGTATTTTAGTTTTTGATTTCGCTTTATTCTAATTCGATTTCAATTCTAAAATAGAATTTTATTTATTAATTATTTTAATTTTATAATTTTTAATTTTTAAAAAAAATTCTTAAAAAAATTTATATTAATAATATTAAATTATAAAAATAATAAAATATATAAATAAAAAATTAAATAATTAAAAAATAATTTATAAAAAAATTAATATACGATAATTTATTTAAAATATATTATATTATTACTTGACTTAATATTATATATCACAAAAAAGAAAAATTTATTTTTTGATAATATATTTATATTTTTAATAATATTATATCGTACATATACTTATTTATAGCAATTATTAATTTATTCGATAATTTTAAATAAATATATATACGTCACAATTTTATTAAATTATTATATAAATAATATCATAAATTAAGTTGAATAAAATATTATAAATATATTAGTTAATTCTTTTTATGTAGTTCAATGAATAAAAAATGTTCTTTTTTATAAATTATTTATTTAATTAAACATAAACATATATTATATAAGAGTTATTTTTATATATATTTAATAATAAATTTTAACATTACATGTTATGTTTGGGTTTGAAGTGTTTATTTAAAATTAATTTTTTGTAATTTTAATGAAAATTTTAAATATTATTATTTTATTAATTGAATAATTTATTAAATATAAATTAGTATTTATTATTTTAAAGTATAAAATAAAATCAATAAATAATTTGTAATTTCTAAAATTAAATTAGTTCCTCGGTTTGGTTCCGGTTCTTCGATCTTTGGAACCGAAACCTATTATAAAAAAATTAATTTTAGCTCAAAACTTTTTTTTTTCGATTTGATTTTTGGCGGTTCCGATTTTATCTAGAACCGTTACATACCTTTAATTTAACAAAATAAAGCCAAACAACCATTAGGTAGAAGGAAAGGAAATAAAAAATAAAAAATACGGACAAGACAATAACCGAATTATGAGTTAATTTATTCTCATTGACTAACAAATATTTAAGAGGAAAGTTCAATGATCAAGCAAGCAAAGTATTGTAGAAAATGATAAGAAATAATAGCAATAGAAAAAGAAAGTATTGCTGAAGAGCTTAGAGCAAGTGCACCTGATGGAAAGTAAGATCGATTGCAGAGCCTTGTTGAGGATGAAGATATTAAGATTATTTTTATGATTTAAGAATTGAAAAGTAATAAGACCCACGAACAATAATTTAGATAGCATTACTGTTGTATGGCTAAAGACCCGAGTAAGAGACAGACTAGGAGTCAACAGCATCTCTTTAAATAACTGTCCTGTTGTACCGATTGCAGTATTCAGGTTGTCTTTCCAACTGTTTTTCTTCTGCCAAATGCACTAATTTTGTGCAGCTTTGGCGTCCTGGAGAAAACATTATCATCTTTGAACAGCACCCTACAATTACTTGTTCCAACCAAGGAGGGAATTCAATTCAATAGCATACCTGTTTCCTCTGTCGTTAACGTTTGTAGCTCAACGAACACAGCCGAATGCAAACAGTAGAGCGACAATGATTTTTGGGCCTCCTGATTTAAAATAAACTTTGTTTTTTGAATTTTCGGAAAATGGATGAAAGATGTCAACATCAATTTTTTTTTTATTGTCAAAATGGAAGCAAACCAACTTAAACTAGTAAGACGATGGAAATTAACATTGAACATAATACAATACAAATGAGTGAATAATTGCATAATTATATATACGAGTAAACTGTATTTTGTGTGAAAATACTTGTCCTTTAACAGCAATGGATTCAAATGCGTCAAACAAATTAATACAAATATTTTTGCAAGTCCACGGATCGAGGACCCGCCACTTTTAAGAAATATTTTTTCCTTTCTTTTCATGTAAAGGGTATTTTTAATACAATATTCTAAAATTAAGTAAAATTATTTATAAATATAAATTTTTTAAAAAAATAATAAAAAATATTTTTCAATAATAAATTTATTACGTGTTTGATTATTAATTAATTAATTAAAATTATTTTATATATAATTTTAAATATTTTTTTTAAAAATTAAAATAAAATATTTTTAAAAATTATTTTTTATATTTTAATATTTAATTTAATTTAATAAATATACATAAATTAAGTACTAACTTTGATAATATAACACTGCAATTACACCGTGAAATAACTTTTCTTCCATCCTTTGCCCACACCCCAATCATGTTGACCATTGAATCCTTCAGCGCCTCCATAACATCCTGGAATGGGGATGTTTGATATTAGCAATTTTAGGAGCATAGACCGTCATATTATGAAACTTCAACTCTGGCAACTCTGGTACTTGAACACGTAAGATGTCTGCTGTCGAATGAGATCGAACAATGACTCTGCAACTTTTGATGAAACGCCGGAAACAACAGCATAACCTACTTCTTCTGCCATTGCCTGTTTCTTATGAATGTCTATTATTATTATTATTATTATTATTTTTTGGTGAGTTTAACAAAATAAAGCCAAACAACCATTGGGTAGAAGGAAAGGAAATAAAAAATAAAAATTACAGATAACACAACAACCGAATTATAAAGTAATGTAATCTCATTGACTAAACAAATATTTAAAACGAAAGTTCAATGATCAAGCAAGCAAAGTATTTCTGCGACAGATTACAACTGGACAGATAAATTGATATCTGAAACAACACTAAGAAATGAGAACAACAATGAACAGCAGTTTAAGTTAATAAAATTAGAAACAAATATTGCAGAAAATGATAAGAAATAATAATGAAAAAAATGAAAGTATTGCTGAAGAGCATAGAGCAAGTGCACCAGATGGAAAATAAGATCGATTGCAGAGCTGTTTGAGGATGAAGATATGAAGATTATTTTTATGAGCTAAGGATTGAGAAATAATAAGATCAACCAACAGTAATTTAGATAGCATTACTGTTGTATGGCTAAAGACCCAATTAAGAGACAGACTAGGAGTCAACACCATCTCTTTAAATAACTGTTGTATCAATGGCGGTATTCAGGTTGTCTTCTCAACTGCTCTTCTTCTTCCAAATGCAATAATTTTGTGTAGCTTTGGCGTCCTGGAGAAAACATCATCATCTTTGAACAGTCCCCGACTTTTACTTGCTCCAACCAAGAAGGGAATTCAGTTCAATAGCATTCCCGCTTCCTCTGTCGTAGATGTTTGTTGCTTAATAAACAAAGCCGAATGCAGACCAAAGAGAAACAATGATTTTGGGGGTTCCTGAATTAAAATAAACTTTGTTTTTGAATTTTCGAAAAATGAATGCAAATCAAAGCTTAACAAGATGAAAGATGTCACCATCAAAAGATTTCTTTTATTGGAAAAATGGATGCAAACCAACTATAAGCTAGTAATATGATGGAAGTTAACACTGAACATAATACAATACAAATGAGTGAATTATTGCATATGTATACGAGTAAATAATATTTTGCATAAAAGTACTTGTCCTTTAACTGCAATGGAATCAATGCATCAAACAAATTAATCCAAATAGTTTTGCAAGTCCACAGATCGAGGGCCCTTCACCGTTCAATAATTGAAGAGATTGTGTGTGTGTGTGTGTGTGTATAATTTGATTACCTTTTTCCATATTCTAATTTCTACCCCAATGCATTCAGAAAAGGGGTGTAATCAGTATATTAATGAGGTAGTGCTGGCATCGTTCAATCTTCAATTAATTAAATTAGCATACCATCGCAATCCATTGCAGTTGCCAAAAATAAATTTACCGTTCATTAAACAAATGCAGTAGTATCATAAGACTCAACTCAAGGCAAAAAATAACATAATCAGAAATTCTGAAGGCAAAACAAAAATCTTTCTAATTATTTCTGAAGAGATACAATGTGCTGAATTCACAATATTCCGCAGAATTCTTGTTTTAATATTCTGTATATTATTGATCTTAGAGTCAATGGAGTATTAATTCATACATTGTCGACTAGGAGCAGTTCTCCCCGTGGAATTCTTCGGGGCTCAAACTCAAGCAAATATTTCAACTTTGCTACATTTTTCTCCGAGTTTTTCTTGGAGCACCAAACTACACAGTCCCACCTGAAGAATATTTCAATTCTCTACGTTAATAGATTAAGCAATATTAGTAACTGATAAGAAGAAATTAAAGATAACCGACGAATTAAACAGAAAAATGTAAATCAGAAAATTAATATATAACTTAGCAAATGCAAGGGAGATGCATATACACACCATTTCTTCGAACAAATTTTTGTATTGTAGAATTAAGGCTGCCTTCCCAACGCTCTTCATTCTCTGATTCAGTCAGTTGTAATCTATGCAGCTTTGGTGTGCTTGAGAGTCCCTGAGAAAAAATCTCCATGTTTGGACAGTCTTTCACAATTACTTGTTTCAAGGACGGAAATTCAAGTGTGTAATTTCCTGTACAAAATCTTGTAAGACTTGGCAATCGATCAAGTTTCAGATATTCCAATTCGTCGAAAATAATACGATCCTTCTTCACTTCTTCCCCAACTTCTTGTATGATATCTTCTATCATTTGGCAATTACTTACGTTCATGCCTGTAAGTTTCACCAGACTTTCAGCTGTTGAAAGTGTCAGCAAATTTCTCAACGTGTCACACTTTGATACTTCTATAGTCGTTAGGTTTTGGAAATTCACCGAGGATGGCAATAATTCTTCCAACTTACTACATTCAGATATTTCTAGGGATTCTAGATTTTGAAAAGCTTTGCTGGGATGAGAATTTTCCTTCCACAAATGCAACAACTTGGGCAGTTTAGACAGCTTTAACACTTCCAGATTGGGGAATGCGAACTGAAAATCAACCAAATTGAGTTTTAAATGCAAATTTCTAATCTCAGTAGTGTTCTAAGGACAAAATATCCAATAACTTATTTTAAGTGATTTAATTTACGGAAGTAACCAATAACATAAACCAAATCAAATACACTTGAAATATTAATCAAATCTGAAGCTAAATACAATATGATTTAGGAAAACAGGAATGCAATTGTTCATGTTATAGTTCACATTATCTAATTAATTAGGTCATGACCATTTTATATTCATATTGAAAAATTAGTTTATAGTTGCATCAGTACCATTAAATCACACAAGAAAACAAAACAAAAAGAGAGGTTGTTGGGGAGTGTCAGTTAACTAAGAATCACCTTTTTGTCAAAGAGAGGTTGCCCATCAAGCAGGAAGTTCTCCTCTGAGGCCATTCCTCGAGTTTTCTTGTTTGCTTTCATGTCTACCTGAGTAGAATTGGAGATGAATGTTTCCATAGTAGGGCAATTTTCAATAGACAGATAGGACAGGGAGGGCAATTCAATTGTATTCTCAGTGATGTTGCAGAATCTTATGAGTTTTGGAAGATCTTTGAGCTTCAGCATGAAAAGTTTAGGAAGCAGTGGCCCCAAACGTTCATCAGCATTTAGCTCTTCCAAATGAAACACCTCTTCTACTGCATCACAATTCCTTACTTCCAAAATCATCAATTTGTTCAAGAACCGTAGCAGATTGGCTGGAATAGCACTAGACAAAATGTTGCAATCATCCACCACCAGAGATCTTAGATCGCTGAAGAAATTGACCGGAAGTGCTTGGCTGTGCCATATTTCTTTCACACGTGGCAATTGTGAGAGTATCAAATCCTTGAAGCCACAGAATCCAACCTACCAAAACCAAAATATTGCAGTTTAAATACATGAAAAAGTACAATAAAGATTATAACATGTGTTAGGAATATACATAGAAGGGAACAAGACTAGTGGAGAGCAATGACTGTACTATGGTTTATGTGATAGGCCTGTCATTCTATGTTAAATTCAGAGTCGTTTTATCTAGGGGATAGAAAAAGAAGTATATGATAAAGTTGAAAATATGACAACACTCCAAGAGTCATGCATGACTGCTTGTGTACTTGACTAAGGCAACCAACAAGCTAAAACCAATATTGAGCTAAATCAAAGTAGCTCAAGAAGCAAGAATCTCTCATAACGGCTAGAATCGTTTGTCAATATGGCAAGTATTTCCTAGAATCATGTAATCATATTTTCACAGTACTTTCTTTCCACATTTCGAGCAGCTTTCTTTTGTATATATTTGCAAATTCATACATGTTCAATATAAAAAAGAAGCATATATTCTTTAATCCGCGTGCAAAATTTAAAGTAATATTTCCAATTTCTATCAATATAACATATTAATAAAAATATCAAATATATATGTATTTGCTGGGGATTGTAGTGGTGCAGTGCTAGGTTTTTGTGCCAACTGAGACAACTGCTCCAGCTAAATGAAGGGGAAAAAAATGAACAAAAGAAAACAAAACCGTGCAAGAACAAGGGGGAAGCATGAAAAATTTTGGTAAATAAATAACTACCATTTGTTCAAACAGTTTTTGTATGGTAAAATTAAGGTTTCCTTCCCAGCTTCCTTCTGTCAATTGTACTTTGTGTAACTTTGGTGTGTGTAAGGCCCCCTGAGAAAAAATCTTCATGCTTGGGCACCCAATCACAGCTACTTGTTCTAAGTGTGGGAATTCAAGAGTGTAATTCCCCAAACAAAAGTTTTCAAGCCTGGGTAAACTATCTAGTTCCAAATATTTCAGTTGGTCAAAAACAATATGATCCTCCTTCCCTTCTTCTCCAGCTTGCAACTCTATGATATTTTCTATCATTTTGCAATCAGTTATCTTCATTCTTGTAAGTTTCTCCAGATTTCCAGCAGTTGAGATTGCTGCCAAATTTTTCAACCTGTCACAGTATGTTACTTCCAAAGCCATCAGACTGGGAAATGAAACCTGAAAATCAACCACATCAACAAGATAAAATAGGAGTTAGTACCATGTCAGGTTCAAAGTATGTTTAAATCATACAGTTGCTACATGAACACATAAATAGCAAATCATGAACAAATCGAGTATATACATTCCTAGCAGAATATCAATTTTAAAATTCTAAAATATGTTTGTTAGAATAGTTTTGAAGAAATGTCCAGGAAAGCAAAGATAATGAAATTATTTTTTTATTGTTGGATATTAAATATACCTCCCATAAAGTTAAGGGAAATCAAACATAGAGACAAGTTTTGTGAAAACAAACAGTGGTATTGAATGTGGCATGCGTCCATGTTTAAATAACAAATATATACGGAAGTAATTAATTAAGAACAATGGTATGGGGCTAATTAATTTCATTTCATACCTTATGATCATCAACCAATAACAAGGGTTGTTTCCTCTCCGTCTTCCTGCTTAATAATTCTGACGAAGCAAATAATATTTCCACAGTCTCACATTTAGATAACTGTAATTCTTCCAATACCGGCCATTCTAGAATATGTATTCCTTGAGAGATACATTTGAGTTTTGGTAGATGCCATAGTTTCAGCGAGATTAATCGAGGAAACACATGAAACCTGCTAGCCATAGCAAACTCCTCCTTCCTGAAGCACTTATTGCAGTTATAGCTTGTTTCTTCAATTATCTCTTCAATTGAATTACACCGATTTACGAACAAATACTCCAATCCCTCAAGTCTTCTTCCCGTAATCATATTCGATGGGAAAATATTCATCAGTTTGCCACAATCTGCTACTTGCAAGTTCTTTAATTTGCTGAAAGAATCCAAAGCAAGTCGGTGGTGCCATATTTTTCTCAAGTTATCCACTCTTTCAATACTTAATACCTCCAAACTAGGAAGTCCTACCTGAAGTGCAAGTACTCAATTCCATTAATTTATTACATTAATTAATGACTAATAACATTCACTTGGACTTTTTAATTGAGTTTAAATTTAACAACCAAGAGAGCAAATTAACAAAGAATTAATTAGAAGAACAAATATTGAAAATCAAATTTAATCAAGTAAATTAAAAAATATAAGTACCTTTTCATCAAAGAGAGATTGCATGCCAGTGTCAGTGTGATTGTGGAGGATATTATTTTCTTCTGAGATGAATGTTGCAAGTCTTGGAAGAAAAGAGAGCACCAAGTAATCTAGTTTAGGAAAAACCGGTAATCCAATCCTACGTTTTTCGTATCTTCCGAGCCCTGTGCTGTTGATTACCTCTTCCAAAGAATCACAACTCTGTATTACAAGTTTTTGGAGTTGCACTAAACTAATAACCATAGAATATGAAAACAGAAATTTCAGACGACTACAATTCTCCACTCTCAATGTCGTTAGATTTTGGCATGTGGACATTGCCAAACACTCATCAAGCCATATTCTTTTGATGTTAAGTGAGGACAATTCCAGCTTCTCCAAGATTGGATAAAGGACCTGAAAAAAGAGTTATTGTTCTTAAAAAGCAGTTGGATCAATATTTTTCTGATGATTGAAGAACAAAGTAAACAGAAACATGTAAACATATATATTACCCAACAAATGCAAAGGAGAACACACAAATACCTTATTATTGAAGAGTACTGTCATGAAATCCTCGGGATCAGCCTCTGCAACAATTTCTTTGGATGTTGACGGAGGTGCTGATAATGTTCGAGATATCTCCTGGTTGAATCCTGAACTTATAAGCTGCGGTAAACCTCTTAGTGTTAAGGAGTGCAATCGAGTGAAGTTAATGCTTTCATTCTCATGGACGATATGCTTTTCACTTTCCTCACCAACAATCATCTTTAGGCTCGTGCAGTCAGTCACTTGCATCTCTTGAAGCCTTAAGAAGTTTTTGGCCATGGAGAATGAGAAGAAATGCTTCAGGCTATGACATTTTTCTACCTTAATGATGCTTAACTTGCTGAAAGATTGATCTTTCATTACGTGGCCTTCACATATCTTCTCCAAGTTTATCAAATTATAAAGAGACAATGACTCCAGCAAGGGAAATGCATTACAATGAATTTGTCCCATTGAATTGACAATATATAAAATCTCATAATCATTTTGTACATGTAGATGCTTCAATTGAGGGAAACCTTCCCCGCTATCTAATTCATGAACAACATTCTGGAAACCATTCAGTTTATATAGATAAAGTTCTTCTGTTCTCTTCAACAACATCTTCATCCCATTCACCAAGTAAATGCTTTTTTCTAGCCCATTGAGTTTCAAAATTCTAGAGATTTCATTTTTACGAAACCTATCCATCGAGCCCCACAAATCTCCTACAAATATTTTGTATCTTTCCAACTCCACAGAGACCAAATCCGGCAGCATAATTTGGGCATCCCCAATATGTATATCTAAAGTGGTTAGTTTCGACAGCTTCTTCAACTCAACAAGACTGGCATTACTTCCTCCTTCAGCCTTCTCCCACCGAGTAAAGCTATTACCTATATATAGTTCTTCTAATCGAGACAACCTTGCTATGACATTTGGTGCTATTACCTTAAGTCTTCTACAATTGCTCAAATCTAACAACCTTAACCGGCTCAATTGTCCAATTTCAACAGGGAACTGCTCAAGATTGGAATCCCGAAAGCTAAGAATCTCCAATTTCTTTAGCCTTCCAACTATTGCTACGTCTTGTAGTGGGCGACATTCCAAAGACAATGTTTGCAGGTTAATTAGGTAACCAAGTGATGAAGGTAATGGAGGGATCAAATTTCCAGTTAAGTGTAAAACTCTAAGTTCTTTCATCCTTTCAAAAAACAAGTCTGAGATTTGCAAAGAGCTATCACACTTTGTAAACAACAAAAATAACTTGAGTTTTGGACATTCTAACCTTTCAGGAAGCTCTTCAATTTCTCCATAAGGTAAAGAAATAGCAGCTAGATCTCTCTGTATGGGGTTTTCTAGCTCTTTCGTCAAGTCATCAACATTATTAAAATTAAACATAAGCTTATCTGTGGCAATTGATACAGCAACCGCATGAATGATGTCGTGCATTTTAACAGCAGCTTCGGTGTCTCCATCCAGCAATAAACATGAATCTTTGAGAATATTGATCAACGCATGCACTCTATTCCTTGCTGCTTCCAGTGAATGAACATGTTTAAATAAACCCAAAGCCATACCATATCTTACAAAGCTGTCAAACATTATTGCACTACCATCTTTATACAGACCACATAGTAGAAATAGTGACTTTGCTTCCTCACTTTCCAAAAAGTTGTAACTCAATTCTATGGAAGAGTGCACATTTTCATCCATTCCTCTGATCTGTCTAGGATTGGAATTGCTGAGCTGATTCAAGGCATCCTTCCAAACGAGAGTACCCTTATTTTTCAGAGCAGTTGCTATTGTTGTAATTGCAATTGGCAAACCTCCGCATTTTCCAACAATCTTAACTGCTAAAGCTTGAAAATCATAAGTTTCTGTTGAACGATCACCCATAATATTCTTAAACAAACTCATTGCTTCTGCATTACATAAAACTTCAATGCAAAAATTCTTCTGAGAATTCATAACATTGCACAATACATGTTGATTTCTAGATGTCAATAATAATGTGCATTGTCTTTGATCATCATCCCCAAAAGGAATCCCAACAGCCTCCAAGTCAAGTTTGGCCCAAATATTATCTAATATTACGAGGAACCTCTTCTCTTTCATCAACCTTTGACGCAGTCGACCAGACCTTTCAAATAAACTCTCATGCTGGAGAAATGTGAGGCCTAAATCATAACCAATTTTGTCTTGAATTGTTTTCAGGTCTGGGGTCTGTGTTACCTCAGCCATAACCAGCTCATCAAATAGCTTTTCTTCCCTCACGTTCCTTGCAACTTCTTTGACTAGCATGGTTTTCCCAACACCACCCATACCATACACTCCAATTATGCTGACCTTAGAATCCTTGAGCGCTCCCATAACATCCTGGAAAATTTTCATTCTTGAATCAAACTGTTGGTAGCCTCTGACAACATTCTTGAATTCTGTCCTGTCTGGAGCAGGACGGTAGGAAACATTATTAAAGTCTCCTTTTGCTGAGAGATTGGTAGCAACTTGTGCCATAGTCACTGCTTCTTTGCTAACATGGTGAAGAGTCATAAAATTGGGACACAACCCTTTGAAACAACGCTTGTTTTTGGCTTGGACTTCACCCTCATCGGTGAATTTCTCTACTCGTTCAACGAACTCGTTCATGTTAATGAGCCATTGCTGAACTTCATCATAAATCTCTTCCCCTTGTCTTTCGGCTTCCTTAACGGTTTGTTCCAGCCTTTGTCTTTTGCTTTTGAGATGCACAACTTGACTCTTTAGCTTCTCCATGTAACTTTGGTGCTTGAACACATAAGATATATTCCGTAGAATGGGGCTAAACAAAAACTCTGCAACTTTTGATGAAACGCCGGAAACAGCAGCAAAAGCTACTTCTGCTGCCATTGCCTGTTTCTTATGGATGAATATTTTTTTCCTTTTTTTTATTTGTGAGTTTAACAAAGTAATGCCAAACAACTGCAACAACAGGAAAAGGAAAATAAAAATAAAAAATACAGACAAGACAACCCCAAATTATGAATACATTCCCAAATTATAAATTAATGTATTCTGATTGACTAAGCAAATATTTAAAACAAAAGTTCAACGATCAAGCAAGCAGGTTGTGCAACAGATTACAACTGAACAGATAAATTAACACCTGAAACTATAATAAGAAATGAGAATAACACTGGACGGCAGTTTAAGCTAATAAAATGAGAAAAAAATATTTGTGAAGAGCTTAGAGCAAGTGCACCTGATGGGAAATAAGATCGATTGCAGACTCTTTGTTGACGATGAAGAAATGAAAATTGTTTTGATGAGCTCAGAATTGAGGAGTGATAAGACCAACCAACAATAATATAACTAGCATTACGGTGCGCATGGCTGAAGACCAAAGTTAGAGATAGACTTGGAGTCAACGCCCAAGTCTTTCCAACGCCAAATTATAAATTAATATGTTCTGATTGACTAAGCAAATATGAAATTATCCTCCACTACTCCATGCAAGTAATAAAATTGAATATCTGTATATTTCGTTCTAGAACGAAAGACTGAATTTCTTACGATATACAAGGCACTCTTATTCTCACAAAACAGAACCATCTTTTCTTTTTTGTATCTGAGTTTCTCCGTAAACTTTCTAATCCAAATTGCTTCCTTGCATGCTTATGTAGTTGTCATGTACTCTACTTCTGTTATAGATAATGCTACTATAGTTTGTAATTTTGAAACTCAACTCACAGCTCCTCTTGTAAGTGTAAACATATAATCCGTAGTAGATCTTTTTTTATCAAGATTACCTGCATAATTTGAGTTTATGTAGCCTCTGACAATAAAATCTGATCCTCCGTAATATAATGCAGTATCTGAGATTCTATTGACATATCTCAAGAACTTTTTCACAGTATTCCAATGCTCTCTACTAAGATTTACCATAAATCGACTAACTGTTTTCACTGCTTATGCAATATTCAATCTTGTACATATCATGGCAACTATTAAACTTCCCACTGCTAATACATATGGTACTTGAGACATTTCTATCCTCACTGCTTCATTGTTAGGACACGTAATTGAGGATAATTTGTAATTCACAAGAAGAGGATAAAGATTGACCTACAATCTTGTATATTGAAGTATCGCAATATTTTATTTAAATAATTTTTCTGAAAAAACTAAATCTTTTTGTCTTTTTTATCTCAGTAAATCTACATCCCTAAAATCTTATTTGCTGGTCCCAAGTCCTTCATATCAAATTTTCTAGCTAACTTTACCTTCAATTCTTTGATTTGATCTTTGTTCGGGCATGCTATTAATATGTCGTCCACATATAATAGTAGAATAATGAAATTTCCACCAAATTTTTTGAAATAAGTACAATGGTCTGAGTGTAATCTGCTGTATCCAAAGCTAACGATGAACGAATCAAATCTCTTGGTGCTATCATCACTTTTCCTTTGTAATTTATCTTCTATAAATATAACATCCCTACTGATAATTAGTTTATGGGTAGTAGGATCCCACAAGCAATACCCTTTTACTTCATCAGTATATCTCAAAAATATACATCTTTTAAATTTTGGATCCAATTTTGTTATTTTTTGAAAATTATACATCACATTGACAGAACTTTCAAATGTATAGAGGTTAGAGTAGCCAGCTAATTTGCCAGTCCATATCTCCATCAGTGTCTTCAACTCAATTGCTATTGATGGTGACATGTTTATCAAATATTAGGTAGCATTGACTGCTTTTGCCTAAAATGATTTTGGTAATTTTGCAGTTCTCAACATTACTCTTATTATTTCTAACATGGTTATGTTCATTCACTCTATCACTCCATTCTATTCGAGAGTGTATACTGTAATAAACTGTCTTTTAATGCATTCTTGCTGATAAAATGCATCAAATACATTGTTAGTAAATTTTTCTTCATTATCAATTCTGAGACATTTTATCTTTTTTTTTTTTTATATTTCAGTTCCACCTATACTTTGAAGACATTAAAAATTTCAAACACATCTACCTTTTTTTTTATTGGATACCCTCAACATTTCCTAAAGTAGTCATCAATAAAAGATACAAAATTTTTTGGTCCCCTCAAAGACATAACCAGTGTTTGCTAAACATCTGAATGAATTAACTCAATAATGTTTTTGCTTCTAAAATTAGATGCGCTGAATTTTAATCTGTGCTGCTTACTAATAATATACTCCTCGCAAAATGATAAATATACCATTTTGAGACTTGGAAGTAGTTTCTGTTTTGAGAGAATCTTCAAACCTCCTTCTAACATATGTCCGAGCTTTCAATGCCACATCATCGTTGATTCTTCTCTGAAAGTTGTTGATACAACCAATATCCCTACTTCCTACACTATTTTTTCTTGTAGCATATACAAGTTTGCAGCTATTTTTTCTGCTTTCATGACCATGAGTGCACCCTTTGTTATCTTCATGATCTCATTTTGAATCTAAGTCTTACATCCAATCCCATCCAATTGTCCTAAAAACAATAAATTTTTCTTGAGGACTTTCACATGTCGTACCTCCTGAATAATGCGAGTCACACCATCATACGTCTTTAAGTTGATGATCCCAACACCAGCAATCTCTAAGGCGTGATTATTTTCCATAAATACAGTTCCTCTAGAGACAAGCTTGTATTGATGGAACTGTTCTCTTCGAGAGGTCATGTGTCATGTTGCTGCTAAATCCATGAGCCAAACATCAACAAACTTTCTTCTGCTTTCAGTAATTATTACCGCCTCATTATACAAGATTTTTTTATTTTCACTAGTACTTACCATATTTCTTTGAGAGTTTGAATTTGCTTCTACATTCTTTTTATTTTTTCAACACTACTTTTTCACGTGCCCAACTTTACCACAATTGTAGCATTTAACTTTCTTTTTACTTTTAAATTTTGATCCACTATGATTTTGACTCCTACTAGAACTATGTTCCGTTGATCTTTATTTCGTCACTGAGAAAATCTCCGCTTGTTGTGAGCTCACCACCCTATCTTCTTTATTTTTATGCCTGTTTTTTTCTTTTAATATAATAGTTGCTATATCGTTGAAAATTAAGTTGTCGAAACAGGTGCTTTGAGTTATCAAATTGGTGATGAGTTGATTATATGAGTTTGGTAGAATTTGAAATAAAAGTTTCGTATATTCATTTTTCTTTATTTTATGAACAAACATTGTGAGTTGAGAAAATAAAGTTTTTAAGATGTTTATGTGTTTTGTCACAGTCATTGATTCTGACATTTGAAGAGTGTACAACTTTCTCTTGAGAAAAATTTTATTGTGAACTAATTTTGTCTCATATAACTTTGTAAAAGTATCTCAAATCTCTCTTGCCATATTCTTTTATTCAACGTTTAATAATATTTCATCAGTTAATCCTAAGTGTAGATTAGCCATTGCATCTTCATTTATTTCATTCCACTTCTTATCTATGATAGTTATCGTTCTATCTTCAATAGTTATTAGACACTTATTTTTTCTTAGAATTGCCTTCATCTTTATCTTTCATGACGAAAAATTACTTCTTTAAACTTTTGAATTTCAAACTTTGTCGCCATTATCCTAATCTACTCGAACTAGCTCTCGCTATTTCACGTATATGTGAACAGTGTCACGTACTTGGATAGTACCTCTTTAAACGAGTGCAATAACCTGACTATGATACCACTTATTAGGATAATTAAGAGACTTTTAATTATAATTATCGATAAAATTTATAATAATTGTTATGTGTGTAGGAGATTTGACTTTCCATAAGTCTATTACTTTTATTACTGTAATAATATGATAGGCACTGCCACTTAAATATGATAGAAAATTAAATTTCCTACTTTTATTATTATAATAATATGGTAGGTATTAACTCTTAAGTATTGTGGAAAGTTAAATTTTTCGTTTACATTATATTTTATTATTGTGTTTATATAATTTGTAATGCCACTTAAATTATAAAAGATTAATCATCTTACTTGTATAATAATTGTTTTGAATTTTATTGATAATTATAATTAAAAGTTAATAAAGTATTCTGACAGTACGTATGTTCCCCGTTACAGTTGTTGGGTGATATAAATGTTTGCATTTTTTTTAATTTACTTTGTTTTTCAATCATAAAAAATATGGATGGAACAGTTTTTGAAGATTACGGTAACTCTCTCAGGTCCTTTTTCCAACCCGAAGAAGCTGGAAACTTAACATCAAAAAGATATGGCTTGATCAGTTTCCGGAAATGTTTATTTTTCATTGTCAAAAACGAAATTGGCAGTGAAGGAAGGTAGTCTGAAATTTCTGTTTTCATATTCTATGGCTAATAAAATTTAAAGAAGCAAATATACATAGTGTGTGTGTGTCTGTCAACAGAGTAATTGTATTTCTTCCTGCATTAAATCATTTTGTCAGCTGGGCATCAGCTTAATAAATATGCTTCAAAATCTTGTTCGCATTGATCAAGGCATTCGGTTGAGGGAGTCCTATCAGAGCAGTGGCTTTTATTGAACAGCCTCTGTGGCAATACTCTATTGGCACAAGGAAACCATTATACAAATTTCTCGTTTTGGAATTTGACATTAGTGAAAGCTTAATAACTCTAGACTGTATTTTTTAAAATTCGAACTGTTTTTGGGACAGGATAAGGATGGGATTTGATAGAAACATCCGAGCGCCTTTTTCAGACAAAACTACGAATCTATCAACGGTAACATTCAATAATGAAGGAAGAACACGTATTTTCGTTTCGAAAGCTAGGTTATCATCAAAATCAGACGTTTAGCTAAGATTTTCAAGTTATGTAATTTCAAAAGGGAAACTATTGCCCTTCTGGTGATGTTGATTTGAAGTGATTACTTATTCTATGGATTGCATAATTAAGAGATAAGTGTAGATTTTTCACTGATTCTCTGTTTTCCAGTGCTTGAAAATTGTTACTACGGTTAAGTCTCTTGACTTGCCAAAATGTAATGTGTCCAGATCCAGCCAATATTATTTTGAAATGGTCTGCTGGGCCCGTTAAAAAAGGACCATTCATTCAGAATTGTGGACAACTTTAGGGAATTCAAAAAGCTTTATATAGCATATCAATCTATAGTAGAACGATTGAATACTTAGAAAATGTAACGGAGAATTGTAACTACGCAACAACTGCTGTCTAAATCTTATCAAAATTAGCAGTGTTTTGCTTGAAGTTTTTGCATTTGTTCATACACTTAATTTGTCGGCACATGTTGGAAAAAGGAAGCTCAATTCATTGCCATATCTTAGAAAATTCAGAAGCGTAATTCTGGCTTTTGCTTTTCTACAGTCACCAAGTTACCAATCGCCTGTTGTGGTTTAGGAAAAGCGCTCTTTGGAAAAGCTGTCGTATCTATCACTTCCGTCTAAAATTACCCCATGTGGGTGTGTACGTGAGAGAGAGAACAGAATAATTAACTTTCTTGACTCTTGTTCCGGTTTTTCATGTTTATACATTTCTTCCTGCATTAAATCATTTCGTCAGATGGGGGTTAGCTTAATAAATATGCTTCAAAACCTTGTTCGCATTGATCCGGGCATTTGTTTGAGGGAGTCCAATCAGAGTAGGGCCTTTTATTGAACACCCTCTCTGACAACGCTCTGTTGGTACAAGGGAACTTTAATTAATTCGTTCTGTAAATATATATTTTTTATTTTATTAATTAAATAATTTTATTAAAATAATAATATTAATTTAATAAAATTTTAAAATTTTATATAATAAAAAAATTAAAAAATAATTTTATTATATTAATATTATTAATGAAATAAAATTAGTTTAAATAATAAAATAAAAAATATATTTATTAATATTAAATAAAAAAATTAATAATAAATTTTAGTATTTAATTAGTATAGTAAAAAAATTTAGATTAATTTTTTTATATATTATTAATAAATTTATTATTATTATTTTATTAATAAAATAATTTTATTAATATTAATACAGTAGATTTTCTGCATGGAACGACAGTGAAACAGATGAATACTTTGGAGACGTTTACGTCTTTAATTAATTAGTTAATTAGTGGTCCATTTGCCATTCAGCACTCTCTAAAGAAGAAGACTTGAACACTATCTATTTGCATACAAGTACCCACCACCATTATTTTATTATAAACAACAAGAAACATCAACACACTACATTATTTGACAAATATTACACAAACTCTTATTTAACTAAGCATAAATATAGTCAACAGTCTCTTAACCAAATTAAGCACACAGCAGAAACCTTTCCCCCCAATCTGTGCGCAATAGCACTTCATGCATACTCTGCAAATCGAAACAAAACATAGTCAGATCAATGAGTAGTATTAATAAATTGTAAACTCAACAAGATTAAGAAGATACTGTATTTACAAAGGGAGAGAGAGAGAGAGAGTTCACTAACGAACCGAGGGTTTTAAGCTTTCTGACAAACTTCTCCCTCACAGACCCATCCTTCTCTGGACTTTTTAATCTCCGCCAAACGTTCTTGGGTAAAAGGATAAGCATCAGCTCCATGTTCTGCAATCATATTTCTGGCTTCTCTTGTGAGAGTACGGCCATCTTTTCCAAGTGCAATTAGCATTGGAATTCCATACACTTTGAACCTTCGACTCAATGATGCCTTTCTTGGATCACCAAAGGGAAGTGCAAGCCATGGCATTTCTGAATATAATTCATCAAATGAAGCCTGGTCCCTATCACTAGAGATAAATATCACTTCAACTTCTTCTTCCCTTTCCTTGATCTTTTCGTAGGCTTCTATAAATTTAGGCAGAAAAGCACGGCATGGAGGACACCAACTTGCTGAGAAGTAGAGAAGGATGATCTTCCCAACTAAATCAGACACTGGAATTTGACTTCCATCTTTTCCAATCACGAAATCTCGATCCCCAGAAACCAAAACTGATTCCAGGGTTTGAGACTTCTCTTTCGCTTTTTCTATTTCAGCAATCTTTTCTGAAGTGAATGGGAATGCTTCAATTCCGTGTTCTTCGATTGCTTCCGCAACATTGGAATTGAGAGTTTTCCCATTTGGCCCAATAATGACCAGAGTTGGAAGAGTGGAGAGTTCAAAGTATCGAATCAACTTCTTGCAGCTCTTGTCTTTGCAAGGCAACGCTAACCAAGGCATGTTTCCAAAATATTGCTTGAAAGATTCTTCCTCTTCGTCAAGAGAAATCAAAACGATCTCAAAATTTTCTCCATTTTCTTTCAGTTTCTGATAAACCTCCAAGAGCTTTGGCGTAAAATTAGTGCATGGTTTACGCGAAGACACCGAGAAATAAAGACCTACAGTCTTCCCTTCCAGTTCCGAAACAGGAATCTGTTTGCCGTTGGAAGAGACAACAAAGTCACGGCAGTTGGAGACCAGGACAGATTTTAACGACTGTTCCCTTTTGGCTATTTCTTCTTCCTCTTTCATTTGCTCAATCTTTTCTTCTGTAAACGGATATGCTTCAGCTCCATACTCCCCAATGATTTCCACACCTTCGTTGCTTAAAACTTTGCCACTCTCATCAAGTAGAACAAGGTGGGGAATTTCCGTAACCCTGAACACTTTATCCAAGCGAGTACGCGTTTCCGAATCTGAAAATGGAATTGCGAGCCACGGCATCTTGGAGAAGTAGCCATCGAAAGATGCATCATCTGGATCGCCAGAGACAAAGATGATCTCAAAATCACCCTTGGGAGAGAGTTCATTGTACACGTCCGTCAAAATTGGCGTGAATCCCCGGCACGGAGGGCACCATGATGCTGAGAAATACAGCCCGAATTTCTTCCCCTTGAAGCTGTCAATTTTAACCTGATCACCGTTGTTGCGAATAAGAAAGTCTCTTTCCGGAGAAAAGAGAGAGTGAACATCGAATGAATTTATTCCAGCACCGTTGCTAATTTCTGCTTCTGCCATCTCTTTTTTTCAGTGTTTCTGTTTTCAGAGTGGATTTTATTTGTCTCTAGCTTATCGTTTATCTTCATTAACATAGCCTTCCAAATTTCTCACCTTTAACCAATCACTGTTTTCTTCCAGCCACGTGTATGGTTGAAGTCTTTTTATTTATTTATTATAGTAACTGATAATGTTTTGCAAAAAGTCATGCATTATTATTAAGAAATAAATTTGCAAAAAATTATGTACCGTCCACGTGCTCTACTTCGCAGACAAAGTAAAAATACTTACGCTGAGAAAGTTTTGAGTGGAGTGCTTTTATTATACGAACACAATTAATTTAGTTATATTATTTATTTATTAATATTAAGTAAAAAAAATTAAATTAAATATTATTATTTAACAAAAAATTTATAAAATTTTTTCCTTATTTTTATCTAATTATTAATAAATATTTTTTATTTTATTAATTAAATAATCATATTACATAAATAATAAAATTATTTTATTTAAATTTTTTTTCTGTGCATATATAATCTTTTTCAATTATCATTTATTACCAAAAATAATTAAAATATCCAATTTCATGAAATTAATCCTATGCTGAATGTTTGAGAGAAAGTATGGTCAATTCAATCTCTCCATTTTGATTTTGGATATCATTATTAGTTGCTTCTTAGAAATTTTTCGTATTTTTAAGGGTTTTTTTTTTAAACAGTCCAATTTTAAGATTTGTTCGTAATTATGGCCCAACACAACTCCTTTTTATATTTATTTTTTTTGGTTAAAAAATACATTTTTTTGGATAAAAATTACCATTGATTTCTAATTGGTGGATAATAACAAATACTTGGGCTGAAGACGGGGGAAATGCTACATACCTTCCTTTCTTGTCAAGTTGTTGTTGACACAAAACAAAACAAATGCTTCGAGGATGGTGAACTGAACCGAGATGTTTTGTGTTCATTATTTACCTAACGTAACCTGGAAAACTTTTTTTCAACAGTGACGAAGCATTAAATGTTTTGTACCAGTCACATTCACATGCGTGGATACATATGACAATTTCTTACTAAAAGCCATGCTGGCTCGCTCTCTCTCTCTCTCTCTCTCAAGCAAATTTGTGACAGAAAATATGCACCATCTATCCTCCTCGAAAGTGAGAGAAAAGGATCTAAAAGATTGAATTTTCAACCTTCAATATCTACTGCCTTGCCCCACAAGTCATGTGTTGTTGTTGACTTTGAGGATCCTGGAAATTAATTAAGCTTTGGAACCTTGGAGTAAAGACGTGAAAATTTTCTACTCAGCATGTATTAAAACAAATGACCGAGAAAGTTGAATTACCCGTAAGATGGAGGGAAAAATATAACATGTCTTTGCTCACCTAACTCGTCATCAAGTCAAGATAAGGCATGTGTCAACCTCATCTATAATTCTTTAAGAACATTCCTGACAATGGAAAGACTGTTGTTAGTCGTTAAAGAAACTGTTTGCAACTACAACTTTCTCCCTGGCCTGTTCCCATGTCCCAAGCAAACATTTTTCAATCCTTATTACGATCGTATTACCACGCTTCTAAAATTAAAATTTGTAAATTAGAATTTAATGGAATAAATTAAGGTAGAATAAAAAAATTAAAAATATTTCGATAAAATTTTACTATATATTAATAATATTAACTAAATTTATAAATACAAAATTTTGTAATATTCCGAATAGTTCACATAAAATTTCATTTCAGGCTATACAATATCAATTATATTAAAATTTAAGACATTTATTTATTTAAATAACAATCATCCTCTTACAATGTTCTTATAATATTCTAACAACACAACATATATAACTAATCATCACTTCAAAATATAACGAGTCAAAAAGACACTATCTGCTCTACGTTACTTATTTTTATTAGTTTAATATGGACCTGAAAAATAAAGAAGTGAGTTAAAATCCAGTAAGTATTTATACATATAACTGAAATTTTTAAATGAAAGTAAAAATATATATACTTTCACTTAATTACATCATAAATAATAGTAATTAAGCATAAAAGCTGATCGTTCAATAATCATATATTTTGGTCATCACTATATGTTATGCATGGTTTTGGATACTATTTCCAAAGACTGTCATCAAGGAAACGTGTGACCTGCGTACTTTAGGGGTTCTATACTCAGGAACTGCTGCCCATGATTTCAAGTTTATGGACTTTTATTGTATGACTGAAATTGAGTTCATAGTCATCGATACTAACAAAAAGACCATACACCATTTCACAATTGAACAACACACAGTAATAATAAAACAATTTATACATACTACTCACAATAACATCAACATTGGAAGCATAATTTTAATAATTGCATTTCTAAAATTATAGAAGAATATGTATGAGACAAGGTAATATAATGAGCATATTTATGAAAAATAACTTTTTTTCTTAAAATTTAAATAACATCTTACTTTTTAATTTTTAAAACATTGAAATATTTAGTTATACGTGAAATACCCACTTGATCAAATCAGAGTGTATACTTGCCAAAACTTTAAAAATTCTCTTTTTTTTTTTTGTTGTTACTACCTATCAACATTTTACAAGAATCGATACAATTTACTAGAATAAACTACTAACTTGTACTATTTATAATAAAATATAAATAAAATTTTAGTTCAAATTTTACCTAAAATTTGATCAATAAATTTTAAAATTTTGAATTTGTAAAATAAAAATATTATTAATAAAAAATTACGAAAAAATCTCTATAATATAAATAATTACAAAAATATTTCAATAATATTTATACTTATAGCTTAAAATTATTAAAAATTATTTTTTACACTAATATTTTAAAAATTTTTATTTTGACCTTCAAACTAATTAAATTTCTAATCTCACCTCAAAATTACTATAATTTGTATCTTTACTTCAACTAAAAATTATATAAATTTTTACCTAATTTTTAACAATTCTTGAAAAATTGGTCGATTAAACTATTTTGTTAAATTCAAAATCAGTAGATTTAGTGTCCAAGAAATCAAAATAAAAATAATATTAACTATAAACTATTATAATAAAATCTATTTATTACCCTTAATTTCTAACAATTTTTACACTAAATAAATGAATTTTTTTCAAAATTAAAAAAATAAAATACTGTCCTAGCTCCTTACCTCTCTTTCCCAATTTTTCCTCTTCTCTTTCTTCTCCTTCTTCTTCTCTTTCTGCCTTGTCTCCTCTTCCCTTCTCTCTTTTTCTTTTCTCCTTTTTCTCTCTCTTTCTCTCCCCTCTTCTTTTCTTTCTCCTTCTCCCGGTTTTATAATCTTCTAACTTAATTTCTTCAATTTTATCCTACCTTGCATAATATATAAAGCAAGAAAAATGGGCCCAACATTAAAGGATTTATGGGCTAAAGAAAAGAAAACAAACACGGCCCAATTTTTCATTTGCTCTTTTCGGCCAGATGTCACGTGGATATACTGCCACTAGTACTAGATTTGATCAAAAAGAAGATTAACAGTGTTGTGTTGTTCAAGGACAATTATCATGTCTTATGAAAAAGAACTAATAAATCAATGAGGGACCTCAGTGACTAATATCATAAACTGGATGACTAATGTTATATTTAAACAAAAAGGAGTGACCTTTATGTGTTCTGTTTAATTTGCTCCTGTATTTGCTGTCAATCAAACACCACGTCTTTCTAACCATCTCTTCTCTTCTTCACATACACTCTGCTTTTCTGTTAGCTGCATCTGTTCTGAGCCCTCCTTGTTGGTCCCTAATCTCTATTTGCTGTCGTTTAATCTGTTTCCTCCGTCGTTTTTCTTTTTCTGATCTTCTTCCTTTTTCAATTATCAACTTAATTTGCTACCAATATTGCATCCAGAAAAAACAAAAAAAAATTGCAAATATTCCATTTTCTTACTCTCAACTTTTCTTGCTCATTCTCAGTCTTGTCAGTTCTCTTACTGGCTTTGTTTTGATTACAGGACACAGGCAATGGCTGCTGAGTGTGGAATCGCAGTGGGCGCTGGCCTCGTAACAGAAGGGGCAAAGTCATTATATCGAACCATGAAACAGGAGATGTTTTACGCCCTCAAAAATAAGAGCTACGTCGACGACCTGAATAATCAAGTGCTGCAGCTGAGACATAAAAGAGAGAGGGAGCAATTGCGTGTTGACCATGCTACAAGGCAAGGGGACGAGATTCATAGAGATGTTGAAGAATGGCTGGCCCAAGTGAATGAATTCATGTTGAATGAGTTCATTAAACAGGTTGCGGATCCGAACAGTCCCGGAGATGAAGGGCCAGCAAAGATTCCCTGTTTCAATTTGATGAAACGTTATAAGGTCGGCAAGAAAGCAGTGAAAGCGGCAAAGAATGTTTCCAATCTCTTGGGAAAAGAATATCAAGATGTTGCTCACCGTCCTGCTCCGCAGAAGACAGCATCCATGTACGTCAGAGACTACGAAGCCTTTGAATCGCGAGAGTCAACTTCAAAGGAAATCATGGATGCTATGAAGGATGCTAATGTCAACAGGATTGGTGTGTACGGGATGGGTGGTGTGGGTAAAACCACACTTGTCAAGAAATTTGCCTGGCAAGCCATCGAGGATAAGTTATTTGATGACGTGGTCATGGCTGAGGTTACACAGAAACCAGACTACAAAAAGATTCAAGAAAAAATTGCTTGTGATTTGGGTCTGGAATTTGGACAGCGTGAGACTGAATTTGAGAGAGCACAACGACTGCGCAACAGGTTAAAGAAAGGGAAGCGGGTTCTGGTCATATTGGATAATATTTGGGCTAAGCCTGACTTGGAGGCTATTGGAATTCCTTTTCGAGATTATGAGAAAGAAAGTTCTCTTCATAAAGAAGGCTGCAAAGAGATAGATATTGATGTTGATCAGAGGCTTTACAAAATTTTGGTGACATCTAGAAGCCTTGACGTGTTACGCAATGATATGAATATTCAGAAGAATTTCCCCGTTGAAACTCTGTCTCCTGAAGAAGCAGAAAATCTGTTTTGGAAGATTGTGGGTGATTATCATTCAGCAAAAAGTTCGACTGATTTTCAGACAGTAGCTGAGATAGTTGGAAAATGTGAAGGTTTGCCACTTGCAATTGCAACAATTGCAAATGCACTGAAAAACAAGAGTATGGATGCCTGGGAAGATGCTCTGTATAAGCTAAGAACTGCTAATCCAAGAAGCATACCTGAAGTGGATGAAAGAGTGGTATCAGTCTTAGAATTGAGTTTTAATCTTCTGCAAAGTAATGAAGCAAAGAAACTCTTTTTGCTTTGCAGCCTCGTTGATTGCGGTCATGGTATATCTCACGATTATTTGTTGAGATATGGTATGGGTTGGGGATTGTTTCAAAATGTTTATACATTGGAAAACGGAAGGAGGAGGTTGCACATGTTAATCGACAATCTCAAGGCTTCGTGTTTGTTGTTAGATGGTGACACTAACACTTGGGTCAAAATGCATGAGTTCGTTAACGCGGTTGCCGTGTCAATAGCAGCAACAAGCAATCTTATGTTTACCATTCAAGATGTCCCTGACCTGAACAGAGTACTGGCAGAGAAAATATCCGGAAATCCAACTGCTATCTCTTTGCCTTACAGAGATATTTGTGAGCTACCTGAGAGATTAGGGTGTCCGAAACTTGAGTTATTTTTCTTGTTCATGGAATCACCTTCTTTACAAATCCCAAACAACTTTTTTGAAGGGATGAAGCAACTCAAAGTAATAGACTGTGGTTGCATTAATCTCCAGACACTACCTTCATCATTTGGCAATCTAACCAACCTTCAAACATTGTGCTTGGATGGTTGCCTGCTTGGCAATGTAGCAACAATCGGGGAGCTAAAGAATTTAGAGATTCTTAGTTTTTCGCGTTCAAGTATTGACAAGTTGCCTAAAGAAATAGGAAAATTGAATCGATTAAAGTTGTTGGATTTGAGCGGATGCTCTGAACTTAAAGTAATCGCACCAAATGTCATCTCAAGTTTGTCTCGATTGGAAGAACTATATTTGGATAACAGCTCTGTGCAATGGGAGAATGGACTCGATCATCATGGTAGTAGTAATGCTAATCTTGATGAGTTGAATCAATTGTCTCACCTGACCACTTTAAACATATGTTTTCCGGATGCTCAAATTGTACCACCAAATTTGCTCTTTCCACATTTGAAAAGATATAGAATATTGATAGGAGATGTAGGAGATGTGTGTTGCTGGTCTGATAGAAATGAAGTCAGCAGAACATTGAAGCTCGAGCTCAACAACGGCTGTTATTTGGGTTACAGGCCCATTAAATCATTGTTGGAGAGAACTGAAGATCTCTATCTGCATGAGTTGAATGATATTCAAAATGTTCTTCATGAACTGGATGAGGAAGGTTTTCCGAATTTGAAGCATCTCCATGTCAAAGTGTGCAGTGGTAATTTTGAGCTTCTACATATTGTTAACTCAGCAGGAAGGATTGATTACTGTGCCTTTCCGATGCTGGAGATATTATGTCTTCATAATTTGTTTAATTTGGAGAAGATATGCCACGGCCCACTCAAAGATGCGTCGTTCAACAAATTAAAATATGTTACAGTAAACAAATGCGATGGATTGAAGCATCTTTTCTCAGTCTCCATGGCCAAAAGCCTTTCACAGCTCCAAGATATTGAAGTGATTGATTGTGAGAACCTAAAAGTGATTTTTACTGAGGAAGATGACCAAAGCCGTGTCCCCGTTGAGAACGAGACCAATAGTAAATTTGAGTTTGCTCACTTGCACTGCCTAACCCTACAGCGGCTGCCACAATTCACAAGTTTCAGCACTACACATGATGATCACGAGAATTTCAAGACATTATTCGGGAAAAGTGTATGTTCTTTGTATTTTTTTAAAAATATATTTCGATAACTACCTATTATTGAAAATAGATTTTATCAAGTAACAATTGTAAGTAGTTAATGGAGAAATAATTTGTTCATGAAATAATGAACTGCATTTTCAGGTTGAATACCCAAGCTTGGAGAACTTGAAACTGTCCTCAATTAGCATTGAAAAGATATGGCCAGAGCAACATTTGTCGATAGCTTCTTACTGTCAAACTTTAAAAAGCTTGACTTTAGAGGATTGTAATAGCTTGAAATTCCTGTTTTCATCTTCTACGGTAAAAAGTTTTGCAGAGCTCCAACATCTTGAGTTATGCAACTGTGACTCAATGGAGCGGGTACTTGACACAAAAGGACTAGGAGGAGAAGAAAGCATCAGTTTTCCTAAGCTCTTTTGCCTGGAGCTCAAAGATCTTTCAAAACTCACAAGATTCGGCAACGGAAATATAATTGAATTTCCCTCCTTGAATAAACTTAGTATTGAGAATTGCCCTAATTTGAGAACATTCCTTTCCAATAATACATGTACAGATATGACAGTGAGTAATGAAACCGAGGAAATGAAATTAGTGGAGAACGTCCTCCAGGCTGACAAACAACCTCTCTTTGGTGAAAAGGTACATTATGCTCTTATAGATATAGATTTTGAATTAAGTCTATTATCCTTTTTTTTCTTTTTTCCTGTGTTTGATTATAAATGCTGGTTTCAATTGTGATAAAAATTTTCAGATTGGACTCCCTAATTTGGAGGCATTGGTAGTCTCCCAAATGCATAACTTGAGAAGAATATGGGACGACCAGCTAAATTTGGAATCCTTCTGCAAACTAAAAATTTTGAGGGTTAATAACTGCAACAAGTTACGAAATATTTTTCCATCTGACATGCTTGGAAGACTCCATAAACTTGAAAATTTGGAAGTCATGAGTTGTGATTCACTAGAAGAGGTGTTTGAGCTTCAAGCACTCGATGGCCAGACGAAACCTGCTATAGCAGTCGCTCAACTGGGGGAATTACATCTTTGCCATTTGCCAAATCTGAAGCATGTATGGAATATGGATACTCAAGCAGTTCTATCATTCAAGAATATAATTAAAATAAGTGTCCATAGTTGTGGAAGTCTGAAAAGCCTCGTTCCAGCCTCCATTGCAAATGGTCTACTTAAACTTGAAGAGCTTGATATATATCATTGCTCACTGGAGGAAATTATTGCCAAAGATGATAAAGTTGAGCCCCGGTTCAGGTTTCCTCGATTAACCTCAATGACGTTACACGGCTTACCAGTGCTCAAAACTTTCTATCCAAAAAAACATATTTCAGAATGGCCTGCATTGAAAAAGTTAGAGGTGTCTGGATGTAAAACAGGGTGTGGTGACCTGAAGATGTTAGCTTCAGAACTGCAAAGCCAACTTGATCATCTACAACCCTTATTCTTGGTTGATAAGGTATGTGTACATTTTCTTTTAGGTACACATATATTTGTTGTCAATATTTTATATAGCTCATCTTTTTTTTTTTTTTCCCTACTGTTAATTTAATTGATTTCCTAGGTTGGATTTTCAAGCCTGGAAGAATTAAAGCTGTTGAATCTGCCTGAACTGTTGCATTTGTGGGGGGGGAAATCCTCAACCTAGTAGAGTTTTCCAAAATCTAGCAACTCTAGAATTGTCAGCATGTGCAAAGTTAAAGACTTTATTGCCATCCTCTTTATCTCTTCGGAGTCTAGAAACTCTGGATGTATCAGGGTGTGACGAATTGATGAGCTTAATGACACTCTCAACAGCTAAAAGTCTGGTGAATCTTACAAGTATTAATATTTTCGGTTGCAAATTGATTGAGGAAATCATAACACACGTTGAAGACAAGGAAAATAATGATGATCAGATTGTTCTGAAGCAGCTAAATTATTTAAGACTACATCAATTACCAAGTCTTAGAAGTTTCTGCAGCTTGGGGAACTATGCTGTTAAATTGCCGTCCTTGGGAAAAGTAATTGTTGGACATTGCCCAAAGATATCGATGTTGGGGAAAGTGCATTTGAAAGAGGGAGATGATTGGGGGCATTGGCAAGAAAACCTTGATGCCACCACACAACAGTTGTTCAAAGAAATGGTCCGTGTACATGTATTCATTGTCCATGTTTGTTTTGTTTTATTCCATGTTTTTAATTTTTTCTTTATAAATAATAATATATATTTTGGGGTTTAGCAGGCTGGATTTAGAGGAATAAAATATCTGAAAATATCCGAATTTCCCCAGTTGAAACAAATATGGCACAAGCAATTACTTCCGGGCAGCTTCTTCGCCAGTTTATCGTCACTGGTAGTGGACAAGTGTGCCGATATGTCCTGTGCTATTTCAGCAAATCTTCTCCAATTCTTGAACAATTTGGAAATGTTGGAAGTACAAAATTGTGATTCACTAGAACAAGTGTTTAGTTTGGAAGAGCTAAGTGTCGACGGACATCCTGGATTGTTGCCCCAGTTAAGCCACTTTTACCTCATTGATTTGCCCAAATTGAGTCATATATGCAGAAGAAGTCATGAAAAGATTTTGGGATTTAAAAACCTGAAATTTCTTGAAGTTCAAAACTGTGGTGGCATGAGATATATATTTACTGCATCTGTCTTTTCGGGTCTCAAGCAACTTCAAGAAATGAAAATAGTAAATTGTGCTACGTTGGAGGTGATCATCGCAGATGAAGGAGAGGAGGATGCAGCTGATAAAATTGTATTACCACTGTTAAACTTCATTATTCTTGAATCTCTGCCTGACTTGACAAGTTTCTATTCTGGGAGCAATATTCTGGAATGTCCATCCTTGAAAACTATTATCATAACCAACTGCACAAAATCGGAGGCACTTGTTTTCACTAATTTGAAGGACCTCGATCTTCATACTCCATTTTTCAGCGACAAGGTCAGTTCAATTATCACAATTTTATATATTACAGTAATTTAAGAATGCTAATTCAACAATTAAGGTTCAAAAATAAAATTTATCTCCAGGTTGTGTTACCCGCTTTGGAGGAGTTAGGACTGTCCTCAACCCCAATTGAGATGATGTGTCAAAGCAAACTTCTGGCAACATCTTGCATTCAGAATTTAATAATCATGAATATAGATGGCTGTGATAGCTTGAAATATTTTCCATCATGCATTTTTAAAAGTCTTGCCCAACTCCAGCAGCTTAGGTAAGCAAATGTATATCTTTGGAAGCGGTTATATTGACGGAAGAAGAAGGAATGAGTGAGATGACGACGTTTCGTAAACTAAGTGTGTTGAGGCTCGTAGATCTTCCAAGCCTCAAAATGTTTTGCAATTGCACGGGAAATTTAACTCAGTTCCCATCGTTATCAGATTTGGAGATTGATGAATGCGTCAGTATGATAACATTCATCTCCAAATCTATATTTGCAGAAGCTGAAGGTTCCGAGGAAAACCTCCATTCTGATACACCAATCTTTGATGAAAAGGTGATCTTTCTGCCCTTTTGAAATGTATATAAACGTTGCTTCATATATATAGCTCTGTGTCTTATTTCTAGCTGTTTTTAGTAATAAATTAGTTATAATAGGTGTGGTATTGATGCGATTAAATTGAACTCTTCAGGTAGCTGCACCCAATTTGCTGGAGTTGAAAGTTTGCAACATGGTTAACTTGAGAAGAATATGGGACGACAAGCTGAACTTGAATTCGTTCAGAAATTTACAGAACTTGAGTGTAGAGTATTGTCATAATCTTGTGAATATTTTTCCATCTATTATGCAGGAGAGACTGCAAAAATTGCATACTTTTGCGGTAGTGGGTTGTGAATCACTAGAGGAGATTTTTGACGCTCAAATGTCAGGTTGCGGGAGGACAGATGCTATTGCAGTCGGTCAATTGAGAAAAATACATTTATGTAAATTGCCAAAACTGAAGCATGCGTGGAATTTGGATGCACAAGCAATTCTATCTTCTGAGCATTTACATTCAGTACAGGTTCACTACTGTCCCAATCTGAAATTCCTCTTCCCAGCCTCCATAGCCAGGGGTCTTTGTCAGCTTAAAGAGCTAGAAATAAAATCTTGCACGGTAGAGGAAATTGTTGCTAAAGAGGAATTAGTTGTAGAAACTGTTCCTCGGTTTGTGTTCCCTCGGTTAACCTCGTTGTCACTGAAGGAGCTACCAGTACTTAAAAGCTTTTACTCTGGAATACATATTTCGGACTGGCCAGTTTTGAACAAGTTGGAGATTTATCAATGTGACCAAGTGAAGATACTTGCTTCAGAATTTCAGAACCATGGTGAGAGCGGACATGATATCCCAATTCAACAAACCTTGTTCTTGGTTGATAAGGTAGAAGCCAAAGTACTCCACAGAATATTTATACACACACTTATGTTTTCAAATAAAATGCTCTATGAAACAACGTTCTTCTATATATGCAGATTGTGTTACCCTCCTCGGAGGAAAGATAAATTGTGTATAAGTATTTTACACTCTGACTGATTTCCTAGGTTGGATTTCCTAAGCTAGAAGAAATAAAGCTGAATGATCTACCTGAACTGTTGCATTTGTTGGGAGAAATATGTCAAGCTAGTGGAGTTTTCCAAAATCTGGCAACTCTAAAATTATCAGAATGTGGCAAATTAAAAAGTTTGGTGCCATCCTCGGTGTCACTTCAAAATCTAGAGACTCTGAAAGTTTCATATTGCCATGCATTGAAAAACTTGGTGACTCTATCAACAGCTAGAAGTCTGGTGAACCTTACAACAATGAAAATTGCTAACTGTGAAATGATTGAAGAAATCATAACACACGAGGGAGATAAAGCAGTCAATGATGATGATCAGATTTTCTTCAAGCAACTAAATTATTTAATACTTCGCAAGTTACCTAGGCTTTCATGCTTCTGCTCGGAGAATTATGCAATCGAATTCCCACAATTGGAACAAGTAACTGTTGGGCAATGTCCAGTGCTGGTGATGTTTTCTCCGGGAGTCTTGACGACGCCAAAGCTACATAAACTGAATTTTAAGGCGCCAAAGCTACACAAAATGAATTTGACAGAAGAAGAAGATGATGATGATGATCATGAAGATGTAGAACACGAAGAAGAAGAAGATGAAGAGCTTTGGGAAAACAACCTTAATACCACCATACAACGTGTTTTCAAAGAAATAGTGACGGTATGCATTTATTAACCAGATTTCCTCATCTCCCTTAATGTTGGGATGTATACTTTTGTTTCATTTGTTTTTTTTCCTCTAAATTTAGAAAAACAAAAACAAATGCATATATATGCTCTGCTCTGGTACTCATCAATATTCAATACGAATGCTTATTGTTACAGAATGCCAAGTCTTCTGAAGCAGATTAAAGGATGGTGGAATTTGGTTTCCAGTCTTGGTATATATGTTGCAGAGTTGCAGTCCTCTCAGGATTTATTCAATGACTTCTCTGTAGAATTAGAATTTACACTTGATTCAGATTCTGTATTCCAGATTAAACGATGGTGGGCTATGGTTTCCAGTTTTAACCATCAACAAATGATGTGTTCCAGCCATTCTATTTTCTTGTTCCGAATTGATAAACTTTCATTGATCGGTTTCTAGATTGCTGCCTTTGAAGCAAAAATTTATCTTCAGCCTTCTGAAATTTCTTGAGCTAATTTTTTAAGTTTGTCGTCATTTAGGGGAGGAGAGAGGTTTTTCTTAAAAGACGAGGTTGTCTTGCAGAAATCTCTCATTTTGCTTTGTTGTAAGTGCCGTCTGGGTTTGTTCTTATATGGCCTAGCGATGGAGATTGATCCCTGAGTTTGTTCTTATGTTGCATAAAACCGTTTTTCCTTTTTCAAGAGTGTAGGTTTTGCCATTTTTCCATCACATTGGAGACTTCATCAAAGTTTTAATCTTCAAGCAAAATGCAATACCATATGCTACAACAATTAGCAATAATCAACATAATTAATTAAACAGTGGTGCTTATATATGAGGTAGACTGAGAGACAGATAAATTCCAAGGACTTGGGTGTTGACTCTCGGTCTATTTAATTTGGCTCTTCAATCTTTAGCCAATCACTCTTATTTTACAGCAGGATCAGGTACACTTTCTCCATGCACTTTGGAAATACATTCTTTTCTTTCTCCAATATTTGTTTTTTCATGTTATTACCTAAAACAGCTGTCCAGTGACGACTGCTATTCTCTCCTTTTTTTCGTTTTTCTTACAGCATTGTTTCAGATATTAATTTATGTGTCCAATTGTGATCTGTTGCTGAAGGAATTTGTTTGCTTGATCGTTCATTTTGGTTGTTTTGTTGTCTTGTCTATATATTTTTGGTTTTTATTTTCCTTTTCCCTCCAACTGCCGTTGCGGTTGTTGAACTCTCTACATGCGCACACGTTCATAAGAAACAGGCAATGGCTGCAAAAGTAGGTAATGCTGTTGTTTCTGGCGTGGCATCAAAAGTTGGAGAGCCATTGTTTGATACTATTAAACTGGAGATATCTTATGTGTTCAAGTGCCGAAGCGATATGGATGACCTGCAGAATCGATTTTGTAGCTGATTGGTGCACAAGGAAGTGAAGAAGAAGAAGTCAATTTGGCTTCCAAAACAGAATTTTTGAAATCAATTCAATTGGAAAACATAGGGCAGCCGTAATTGAGCAGTAAGGCAGCAATCAAAATTAATTTTGATTGGATAATCGGTACGGTAGGTTTTCACCGAAAATAGGTGCGACTTTTCACTTTATTTTTTATTCGTTTCATTCAATTTTACTCTATCTCAATTTATTTATTTTTTTTATAACTTCTTATTTCTCTTAAAATATTATCAAAATTATATTTAAATATATTTTCAAAAATATTTGATAAAGTGATATTGAATAATAAGTTATAATATCACTTTTTATAGTAAATTCTTCTACTTTGTTTAGAGTTTTTATTTTAATTAATTTAAAAATTTTTAATATAAAATTTGTGTTATTTATCTTTTATTTTCTATTATTATTATTATTATTATTGCGTGTTAGACACTGCAACTTAAATATAATAAAAATTTAAATTTTCTATTTTTATTATTGTGATTATATAATAAATATTGTCTACTAAATATTACGAACGACTAAATCTCTTATTTATATTATATTTTATTATTATATTCGTATAGTTAGCAACGCCATATCAATTATAAAAGACAAAATTTTATATAGATATAATAATTATTTTAAATTTTATTAATAACTATAATTAAAAGTTTTGAAATATCCTGATTTAAAGAGCTTGGCTGCAGAAGACAAATGGCCGAACAACCTGTTAACCATGCTATGCTAGAAGACAAGGGGATGAGATTTATAAGGATGTTGAAGACTGGCCAATTAGCGTTGATGAATTCACTCGAGGGTTGTAAAACCCATCATTGAAGATGAAGCAAAGAAGCTCTGTTTCAAAGCTTTGTGCCCAAACTTGTTAAAGCATTATAAACTTAGCGAGAAAGCAGTCAAGGCAACAGTTACTTATTTCTCTACCTTATAGAGACATTCGGGAGCTTCCCGAGAGATTGGAATGCCCAAAACTAAAGTTATTTTTGTTGTTTGAAAAGTATGATAGCTCTTTGCAAATCCCTGACCGTTTCTTTGAAGGGATGAAAGAACTGAGAGTTGTGAACTCAAAGTTGAGATCACATTTGTGCGAATATTTCAAGCTTTGAGCATCTGCTCAAGTATAAGAACTGTAACCCCATCAATGGCCCAATTTCTCAGGGCAACCGTTTAATATTTGAACTTGAAAGGCTGAGAATTGTTAGAATTACTGCAGAAATTACTTGGTCAAAATATTGCTATGTTATTTCTTATTTTTCATGTTTTTAGTTGGTAAATGGGTTCTTTATTCTAGGAGATTAGTTACACATGCTTAGTTGGTTTAGTGGGTCTACTTTTACTGCAAATTTTCTGGGATTTCTTGTACTTATATAAGCTATTCCGTTCATGAATAAAGTGTGCTCAGTTTTCAATTTTCAGAATATACTACCTTGTTATTGTTTACCTCTCTTATCCTCACAGTTGCAGAGAGAAGACTTTCTAATTAATGCTGCAAACCAGATTAACAAGAATCCCAAAATTCTTTAGCTCTCCAATGGTTGATATGTCTCCTACGGGCATTCATCCCAGCAAATTGTTCCTAGGTTCGTTAGATGGCAAAATGATGAAGGCAGTGACTGGAGATTAATGCAATCACAATCTATTGCTCTGAGCTTCTTCGTTCCTTCAAAAAAGCTGTCTGGAATTTTCAGAGAAGGAGAATTCATGAACAAAAACAAATAGCTCGAGTTTCGGACACCCCAACCTCTCAGGTGGCTCAGAATATCTCTACAAGGCAAGATAGCAGTTGGATTTTCGGATATTTTCTCCTCGCAGTGCTTGATTCAGATCCCAGATATCTTGAATATTAAACGTAAGATTGCTCGTTGATGCTATTGATATGGCAACTGCGTGAAAGAACTCATGCATTTTAACCCTAGTGTTAGTGTCACCTTCCGACCACAAACACGAATCCTGTAGATTTTCGATTAACACGTGCAGCCTGTTCCTTAACTTTTTTCCAATTTATAAACATTTTGAATCAATCCCAACAGGTAATCATAAGATGTACCGTCACAAGAATTGTTGAGTTTTTGGCTCATATTTAATAACCATTGCAGTACACGGAAACAACGGTGGTCGAGCTGACAGAAATTTCGATTGCTGCTTCTTTTCTCGGTTCTGAATTCATTCATTCTGCCTCTGGCAGTCGAAGCTTCCCCGTTTTCGGCGCACTTTACTACAAATATATCATTTGCCAATCAAGCCCATTTCGGCCGACATCGGCCCGTTTTAGATAATACTACCAGTTATAGCGTTCCCTCCACTTGCTCCTTCCGTCTCTCTTCTCTCGGTTGTTAGCGTGATGGCGTGAAACGGAAAAAACGGGTCGAGGCAACCGGATCGGGAAAAGTCCTTCAAGCTGGCTGTTCGTTCTCTTCTGACGACTTGCTCCAAGGGAGGTAATTTTTGGAGTTCTTTCTTTCTACAATCATTAGGCTTCAATTTTGAACTATTTCCCGCCGAAATTCGCTCAATGTTTTGTCATTTACTGATAAATTCAATTTTTGTTGAAAAAAAAAATTAGGATATATAAATGTTGTTCAATTTTCTATAGTTATTACTGCCTTGTTGATTTGTCGTCACTGTTTTTCATAGATCTGTCCCATGTAGTGGGACATGGGCACACTGGATGAGGATCCGTAATTGTCGAGCATGTACAAATGTTTTACCTTGCTCATTGCATATTAGTTGCTGCTCTATTGTCGTCCCAAATTGCAATCACTTTTACAGGTGGGAGCGGCTCTTTATACTGTAAAGCAACTTGTAGAAGAGCCAAGTCTGGATCCCTTATTTTCTAAGAAGTAGGTTTATCTACCCCGCCGGTGATACCACAGTTATGTGTACAATGACTTTTTCTCACTTCTTCCTTAGGACCTGGTGTTAACCTACTCTATAAGAATGATAATAAGGTATAGAAAATACGAACTGAAGATAAAGAACCACCAAGAACTGTTGATATCATATGTTCTCCGTTCCTGTTATTCATAGTTTTGATGCATTCGCGGTTGTGTGACCTTATATAAAACACTTAGGACTATCTAACTCCATTGTTTTGTGCTGTAACTGATTTCCATGACCTTCGATTTCTGCTTGATTAATAAACATTTCATCTTATATGTTGCAATTTCTGGGTGCCTGATTCTATGGATGACTTGTGTCAATTGCCATGACTCACAGGCAGGACAAATGCAATGGATGTTGCATGTGATCTATCAACAGCAAAAAAGAATGAGATCCCCTACTTGACGAGTATGCTGGAAAGGGTGAGTAATGTTGAGAATTGCATCAATTTTCTCCTTTTAACAATTATTTTTACAGCAGTCATCTACTTACAAGGTTAATTTACCATGCATTCATACACTTAGCTGAAAGTGATGGAATCAGCTTTTCTTGGGTGGTCGGTTAAAGAGGTTTTAGGTCAAGTAAGAGTCGGACATCTCCTTTTTTTTTTTTCCCAATTTCAGGACCAATTTCTGCATTGTATCTTATAGAACTCCTGCAGCAGAAATCAAGATTCTTAGGGTCTTACAACTCATAATTTTCCTTTCCTTTTGCTTCCCCTCCCCCCCACCCCCTATTCATGGTGTTCCTGCAGTTGCTATGCTCATTAAAACTAATAAAAATAGACCCTCACTGGAACCATTACTGAAGTCTAAAAAGTGCAAATTCAGAAATCAGTTTAATCAGGAGTCACTCATGATGATTCCAAAACAGTGTTAATATTTTGTCCAGCTTCTCCCAGAAAAAAGTGATAGCTGGCAATGAGTTGGATTGATAAGACAAGTTTCTCTTTTTTGTTGGAACATGACAAAACAAAACAACTCATGTAATTCTATATAAGTCTATATTATTTATCTGGGAAAAATATAGCAGAATTTGCCCCACTTGAGAATTGCATTGCACAAAACACAAATCAAAGTTAATTTCTCATGCCTTTTCTTTCTTCCTCACTTTTGTGCAAGGCTTTACCAAACCAGGACATAGCAACATCTTCAAACTTCCAACTTCATTCCATTGCATGGTCACCACAATTCTATAGGTACAGATGTGCAAGAGATTTAATTTCATTTTCTAAGAAATAAATAAATAATTGAATACAGAAACAGGACAGAACAAAACAAGAGAAAACAAACAGCAGAGAAATAATTTAATTTTGGTAGTTTATAGTTAGAAATGAAGCAGATTCAAGGTGATAAAAAGGGTCCAATTTAGTAGTCATTTTCAATTTCCAAATCCAGAACATACAAGTCATCTTCAATTGCTGACATTAACATATTTGAAAGAAATATTCACTTGTTCATGAATCTCTGCTGCAATCTGTACCAAGACAAATATTCTCGTTTTGAGATTTGACATTCGTGGAAGCTACCACCAAACTGAACAAACAACCATTATCGAATAACCAAAATAGTCAGCTAATAAGTCTCTCTCTCGCTCGCATGCAGATGTCTGTATTTTCTAACATTCCAACTAATAACTCTGTCTTTGGAATAGGATAAGTATGGGATTTGATAGAAACATCCGAGCACGTTTTTACGACAAAAATATGAATCTATCAACGATAACATCAAATAATGAAGGAAGGACACGTATTTTCGTTTCGGAGGTTAGATTATCATCAAAATCAGAGGTTTGGCTGAGATTTTCAAGTTATGTGGTTTCAAAAGGGAAGCTGTTGCCCTCCTGATGATGTTGAGTTGAAGTGATTACTTATTCTATTGATTACATAATTAAGAGATAAGTGTAGATTTTTTATTGATTCTCTGTTTTCCAGAGTTTGAAAATTGTTATTTTAATTAGTCTCTTGACTTGCCAAATATAATGTGTAAAGATCCAGCCAATATTATTTTAAAATGGCAACTCCTTCGGTCTGATGGACCTGTCAAAAAATGACCATTCATTCAGAGTTGTGGACAACTTTAGAGAATTCGAAAAGCTTTGTAGCATATCAATCTAAAGTAGAACAATTGAATACTTAGAAAATGTAACGGAGAATTATAATTAGGCAACAACTGCTGTCTAAATCTCATCAAAATTAGCAGTGTTTTGCTAGAAGTTTTTGCATTTGTTCATATGCTTAATTTTGTCGATGCTTGTTGGAAAAAGGAAGTAAAGTTGATTTCCATACCTTTGACAATTCATAAGTGTAATTGTTGATGGAGATTTGATGGTGAATTCGCAGTAATCTTGAATGATCTACAAACAATGAACACTAGTGCAAGATAATTATAGATAATTAGAATTTGATCATTGAATATTTTTATTTTTTGCCTTGCGGCACATTATATCTATAAACGGTTACAAAAATAATCCCAAATTAGGGATCATCAACCCACTTGCAGTTACAATATAATGCTCTAATCCCATCTAAAATTTCCTCTCTAATAGTTGAAAAATTAAGAAAAATGAACATAATTTACGTGCAATCTTTTTTTTTTTTTTTTCCTTTTTTCTTGTGGGGATGCTGTGGAAACCTATTCTTTACAATTAGGTTTGCTTTGTTTTGGTATGCTCTAATCTTTAAAATTTCGTCCCTTTTGTCACCTTTTGACCAAAAAAAAAGAAAAAATAACGAGTTTTTATCACTTTCTCTGCTTTTCTCTTCATTCTTGCTTTTGCTTTTCTACAATTAGAGAGTTGCCAATCAACTGTTGTGGTTTGGGAAAAGTGCTCTTTGGAAAAGCTATCGTGTCTATCACTTCCTGCTAAAATTAAAATTGGGCCTGTAAACGTTCAAAAACCCCATTTGTGTGTGTGTATGTGAGAGAGAGAGAGAGAGAACAGAGTAATTGGTCTTTCTTGACTCTTGTTCTGGTTTTACTTGTTTATATATTTCTTCCTGCATTAAATCATTTCTGAGTTTATATATTTCTTCCTGCATTAAATCATTTCGTCAGATGGGAGTTAGCTTAATAAATATGCTTCAAAATCTTGCTCGCATTGATCAAGGCATTTGTTTGAGGGACTGCAATCAGGAGCAGGGGATTTTATTGAACACTCTCTCTGGCAGTGCTCTATTGGTACAGAGGAACTTTAATTAATTTGTCCTATACTGTATATATAATGGAATGGTGAGTATGATAGAGAAACAGATAAATACTTTGGAGACGTTTACGTCTCTAATTAATTACTTAATTAGTGGTTCATTTGCCATTCAGCACTCTCTAAAGAAGAAGACTTGAACACTCTCTATTTGCATTCAAATACACACCACCATTATTTTATTATACGAGAAGAAACATCAGCACACTACATTATTTGAGAAATATTGCACACAGCAGAAACCTTTCCGCCGAATCTGTGCGCAATAGCACTTCATACATACTCTGCAAATCGAAACAAAACATAGTCAGATCAATGAGTAGTACTAATAAATTCTAAACTCAATGAGATTAAGAAGACACTGTATATACAAAGGGGGAGAGAGAGAGAGAGAGAGAGAGAGTTCACTTACGAACCGAGGGTTTTAAGCTTTGTGACAAACTTCCCCCTCACAGACCCATCCTTCTCCGTACTTTTTAATCTCCTCCAAACGTTCTTGGGTAAAAGGATAAGCATCAGCTCCATGTTCTGCAATCATGTTTCTGGCTTCTCTTGTGACAGTACGGCCATCTTTTCCAAGTGCAATTAGCATTGGAATGCCATGGACTTTGAACCTTCGGCCCAATGATGCCTTTCTTGGATCACCAAAGGGAAGTGCAAGCCATGGCATTTCTGAATATAATTCATCAAATGAAGCCTGGTCCCTATCACTAGAGATAAATATCACTTCAACTTCCTCATCCCTTTCCTTGATCTTTTCGTAGGCTTCTATAAATTTAGGCAGAAAAGCACGGCATGGAGGACACCAACTTGCTGAGAAGTAGAGAAGGATGAACTTTCCAACTAAATCAGACACTGGAATTTGGCTTCCATCTTTTCCAATTACGAAATCTCGATCCCCAGAAACCAAAACTGATTCCAGGTTTTGAGAATTCTCTTTCGCTTTTTCTATTTCAGCAATCTTTTCTGAAGTGAATGGGAATGCTTCAATTCCGTGTTCTTCGATTGCTTCCGCAACATTGGAATTGAGAGTTTTCCCATTCGGCCCAATAATCACCAGAGTTGGAAGTCTGGAGAGTTCAAAGTATCGAATCAATTTCTTGCAGCTCTTGTCTTTGCAAGGCAATGCTAACCAAGGCATGTTTCCAAAATCTTGCTTGAAAGATTCTTCCTCTTCGTCAAGAGAAATCAAAACGATCTCAAAATTTTCTCCATTTTCTTTCAGTTTCTGATAAACCTCCAAGAGCTTTGGAGTAAAATCAGTGCATGGTTTAAACGAAGACAGCGAGAAATAAAGACCTACAGTCTTCCCTTCAAGTTCCGAAACAGGAATCTGTTTGCCGTTAGAAGAAACAACAAAGTCACGGCAGTTGGAGACCAGGACAGATTTCAACGACTGCTCCCTTCTGGCTCTTTCTTCTTCCTCTTTCATTTGCTCAATCTTTTCTTCTGTAAATGGATATGCTTCAGCTCCATAGTCCCCAATGATTTCCACACCGTTGTTGCTTAAAACTTTGCCACTCTCATCAAGTAGAACAAGGTGGGGAATTCCCATAACTTTGAACAATTTATTCAAGCGAGTACGCATCTCCGAATCTGAAAACGGAATTGCAAGCCACGGCATCTTGGAGAAGTAGCCATCGAATGATGCATCATCTGCATCGCCAGAGACAAAGATGATCTCAAAATCACCTTTGGGAGAGAGTTCATCGTACACCTTCGTTAAAATTGGTGTGAATCGCCGGCACGGACCACACCATGATGCTGAGAAATACAGGCCGAATTTCTTTCCCTTGAAGCTGTCAAGCTTAATCTGATCACCGTTGTTGCGAATAAGAAAGTCTCTTTCCGGTGAAAAGAGAGAGTGAACATCGAATGAATTTATTCCAGCACCGTCGCTAATTTCCGCTTCTGCCATCACTCTTTATCACTGTTTCTGTTTTCAGAGTGGATTTTATTTGTGTCAAGGGTGGTTTCAGAAGAGAATTACTGGAAGGAATGTGTGGATGCTGTAATGGAAATAAGATGGAAGAAGGGCCTCCATCAGTTTACCCTGGAATTCTCCCGTAAGAGACAAATTTGTTAAAGTGCCAAAAAAAATAAAAAGATAAATAAGAAATACAACTTGAGAACCATAGAACAAGAATATTCCACCATGAAAGCTCCTCCCTTCTATCATAAGTTTGTTGGATCCAACGTGAGCCACACATTATACAGTATTTTTGTTGCTTTTTTTTTTTTTTTTAATAAACTTTATTTGATTGCATTGCTTTATCTCTAGCAAATTTTTGACCTTTTACGAACCATTGTTTTGTTGGAGCCACGTGCATGTTTAAAGTATTTTATTTATTTATTGTAGCAATGGATAATATTATACAAAAGGTCATGCCTTAAGAAATAAATTTGCAAAAGGATTATACACCGTCCGCATGCTACTTGGTAGACGAAGTGAAAGTATGTATGTGTGGTCCTTCTTAATTACCTCTTATTGCAGGAAACGATTAGAATATCGAAATTCATGGAATTAATCATACATGTAAATCTTTTTATGTATTCTTGTCATTAAGGTTTAAATTATCGTTAGTCTTACATTAAGTGTATTCTTGTCATTAACATGTTTCATTGATTGGTAGCAGTTAGCATGCCTAAAACATTGATACCCTTGGCCTTCCGTGAAAATTTGAACCTTAGAGAATGAAGACATGAGAAATGCTTCATGCCTTCCTTTCTTCTCAAGTTGTTGACAAGTGCTTGGTTGGAAGACGGTGAACTGAACCGAGATATTTTGTACCAGTCACATTCACATGAATGGATACATATAACAATTTCTTACCAAAAGCCATGCTCTCTCTCTCTCTCTCTCTCTCTCTCTGGTAAGCAAATTTGTGAAAAGACGTATCCTCCTTGCGAGTGCGAGAAAAGACATGACAATTTTCCACGCAGCATTTATTAAAACAAATGAGAGAGAAAGTTGAATTCCCGGACAAGACGGACATGAAAAAAGATAACATGTCTTTGCTCACCAAACCATCGTGAAGTGAAGATAAGGCATGTGTCAACATCATATATAATTCTTCAACAACTCTCTGCAAGTGGCATTAAGTTTTTCTTTCTTTTTATTTTTTCTCATCAATATATTAATTTCGGGGTAATAGCGTACGAATCCCTATATTTTAGCGAAAGGCATTATTTACAATTATTTTCAAAAACATTCCTAGCATTGGAAAGACTGTTGTTAGTCGTTACAGAAACTGTTTGCAACTACAAATTTCACCCTAGCGTACTCCCACTTCTCACACAAGCATTCCCAATTCCAGATTCTAACCATAGATTTACTGCTGCTAGTACTAGATTTGATCAAAAGGGAGGTTAACAGTGTTTTGTTGCCCAAGGTCAATTGTGATGTCACATGAGAGAAATATGACTGATGAGTAAACGAGGGACCTAGGTGACTAATATTATAAACTGGATGACTAATGTTATATTTAAACAGAAAGGAGTGACCTTTCTGTGTTCCGTTTAATTTGTTTCTGTATTTGCCATCAGTCAAATACTACATCTTTCTAACCCTCTCTGCTCTTCTTCTCAAAGACTTATGCTTTTCTGTTAGCGGCATCTGTTCTAAACCTTCCTTGTTGGTTTCAAATCTCTATTAGCTGTCGTTTTAATCTGTTTCCTCTGTCGTTTTTCTTTCTTTCCTTCTTCCTGTTTTCAAGTATCAACTTAATTTGCTTCCAATACTGCATGCAGAAAAAACAAAAAAAAATTGCAAATATTCCATTTTCTTGCTCTTTCTCAGTCTTGTCAGTTCTCTTACTGGCTTTGTTTTGATTACAAGACACAGGCAATGGCTGCTGAGTGTGGAATCACAGTGGGTGCTAGCCTCGTAACAGAAGGGGCAAAGTCATTATATCGAACCATGAAACAGGAGATGTTTTACGCCTTCAAATATAAGAGCTACGTGGAGGACATGAATAATCAAGTGCGACAGCTGAGACATAAAAGAGAGAGGGAGCAGTTGCGTGTTGACCATGCTACAAGGCAAGGGGACGAGATTCATAAAGATGTTGAAGAATGGCTGACCCAAGTGAATGAATTCATGTTGAATGAGTTCATTAAACAGGTTGCGAATCCGAACAGTCCCGGAGATGAAGGGCCAGCAAAGATTCCCTATTTCAATTTGATGAAACGTTACAAGGTTGGCAAGAAAGCAGTGAAAGCGGCAAAGGATGGTTCCAATCTCTTGGAAAAAGAATTTCAAGATGTTGCCCGCCGTCCTGCCCCGCAGAGGACAGCATCCATGTACGTCAGAGACTATGAAGCCTTTCATTCACGAGAGTCCATTTTGAAGGAAATTTTGGAGGCTATGAAGAATGCTAATGTCAACAGGATTGGTGTGTACGGGATGGGTGGTGTGGGTAAAACCACACTTTGTTCAAGAAAGTTGCCTGGCAAGCCATTGAGGATAAGTTATTTGATGATGTGGTCATCGCTGAGGTAACACAGAAACCAGACTACAAAAAGACTCGAGAAAAAATTGCTTGTGATTTGGGCCTGGAATTTGGACAGGATGAGACTGAATTTGAGAGAGCACAACGACTGCGTAACAGGTTAAAGAAAGGGAAGCGGGTTCTGGTCATATTGGATAATATTTGGGCTAAGCCTGACTTCGAGGCTATTGGAATTCCTTTTCGAGATTATGAGAAAGAAAGTTCTCTTCATAAAGAAGGCTGCAAAGAGATAGATATTGATGCTGATCAGAGGCTTTACAAAATTTTGGTGACATCTAGAAGCCTTGACGTGTTACGCAATGATATGAATATTCAGAAGAATTTCCTAGTTGAAACTCTGTCTCCTGAAGAAGCAGAAAATCTGTTTTGGAAAATTGTGGGTGAATATCATTCAGCAAAAAGTTCGACTGATTTTCGGACAGTAGCTGAGATAGTTGAAAAATGTGAAGGTTTGCCACTTGCAATTGCAACAATTGCGAATGCACTGAAAAACAAGAGTATTGATGCCTGGGAAGATGCTCTGTATAAGCTAAGAACTACTAATCCAAGAAGCATACCTGAAGTGGATGAAAGAGTGGTGTCAGTTTTAGAATTGAGTTTTAATCTTCTGCAAAGTGATGAAGCAAAGAAACTCTTTTTGGTTTGCAGTCTCATTGATTGCGGTCATGGTATATCTCAGGATTATTTGTTGAGATATGGTATGGGCTGGGGATTGTTTCAAAATGTCTATACATTGGAAAACGGAAGGAGGAGGTTGCACATGTTAATCGAGACTCTGAAGGCTTCGTGTTTGTTGTTGGAAGGTGGCACTAACACTTGGGTCAAAATGCACGAGTTCGTTCATGCGGTTGCCATGTCAATAGCGGCAACAAGTAATCTTATGTTTACCATTCAAGATGTTCCTGACCTGAACAGAGTACTGGAGGAGAAAATATCCGGAAATCCAACTGCTATCTGTTTGCCTTACAGAGATATTTGTGAGCTACCTGAGAGGTTAGGGTGTGTGAAACTTGAGTTATTTTTCTTGTTCATGAAAGCCCCTACTTTGCAAATCCCAAACAACTTTTTTGAAGGGATGAAGCAACTCAAAGTAATAGATTGTGATTGCATTAATCTCCAGTCACTACCTTCATCATTTGGCAATCTAACCAACCTTCAAACATTGTGCTTGGATGGTTGCCTGCTTGGAGATATAGCAACAATTGGAGAGCTAAAAAATTTAGAGATTCTTAGCTTTTCGCGTTCAAGTATTAACAAGTTGCCTAAAGAAATAGGAAAATTGACTCGATTAAAGTTGTTGGATTTGAGCGGATGCTCGGAACTTAAAGTAATCGCACCAAACGTCATCTCAAGTTTGTCTCGATTGGAAGAACTATATATGGATGACAGCTCTGTGCAATGGGAGAATGGACTCGATAATCAAGATGGTAGTATTGCTAATCTTGATGAGTTGAATCAATTGTCTCAGCTGACCACTTTAAGCATATGTTTTCCGGATGCTCAAATTATACCACCGAATTTGCTCTTTCCACGTTTGAAAAGATATAGAATATTGATAGGAGATGTGTGGAGCTGGTCTCATAGAAATGAAGCCTCCAGAACATTGAAGCTCTAGCTCAACAACAGCAGTTATTTGGGTTACAAGCCCATTAAATCATTATTGGAGAGAACTGAAGATCTCTATCTTGATGAGTTGAATGGTATTCAAAATGTTCTTCATGAGCTGGATGACGAAGGTTTTCCGAATTTGAAGCATCTTCACGTGTGCAACGGTAATTCTGAGCTTCTACATATTGTTAACTCAGCAGGAAGGATTCATTACAATGCCTTTCCGATGCTGGAGGTATTATGTCTTTATAATATGTTTAATTTGGAGAAAATATGCCACGGCCCACTCAGAGAAGCGTCGTTCAACAAATTAATAAGTGTTCGAGTAAACAAATGCGATGAATTGAAGCATCTTTTCTCAATCTCCATGGCCAAAAGCCTTTCACAGCTCCAATATATTGTAGTGACTGATTGTGAGAACCTGAAAGTGATTTTTGCCGGAGAAGATGATCAAAGCTGTGTCCACGTTGAGAATGAAACCGATTGTAAATTTGAGTTTGCTCAATTGCAATCCCTAACCCTACAACGGCTACCACAGTTCACAAGTTTCAGCGCTGCAGATGATCACGAGAATTTCAAGACACTATTCGGGAAAAGTGTATGTTCTTTGTTTTTTTTTTAAAAAAAAATTTCAATAACTGCCTATTGTTGAAAACATATTTTATCAAGTTTATCCCCTTACATTACTTTTATTGTTTTAAAAAAATAAGGCATCAATGATAAGTTGTTAATGAAGAAATAATGAACTACATTTGCAGGTTGAATACCCAAGCTTGGAGAAATTGGAACTGTCCTCAATTGGCATTGAAAAGATATGGCCAGAGCAACATTTATCGATAGCCTCTTACTGTCAAACTTTAAAAAACTTGTCTTTAGAGGATTGTAATGGCTTGAAATTCCTGTTTTCATCTTCTATGGCAAAAAGTTTTGAACAACTCCAACATCTTGAGATATGCAACTGTGAGTCAATAGAGCAGGTACTTGAAACGAAAGGATTAGGAGGAGAAGAAAGCATCAGTTTTCCTAAGCTATTTTACCTGGAGCTCAAAGATCTTCCAAAACTCACAAGATTTGGCAACGGAAATATAATTGAATTTCCCTCCTTGAATGTACTTATTATCGATAATTGCCCTAATATGAGAACTTTCGTTTCCAATAATACATGTGCAGATATGACAGTGAGTAATGAACCTGAAGAAATGAACTTAACGGAGAACGTCCTCCCAGCTGAAAAACAATCTCTCTTTGGTGACAAGGTACATTTTGTTCTTATAGATTCTAAATTAAATATACTATCTTTTTTTTTTTTGTCTTTTTCTTTTATATTGTCTGTGTTTGTTTATAAATGCTGGTTGCAATTGTAATAAAAATTTTAGGTTGGACTACCTAGTTTGGAAGTATTGAAAGTCTCCCAAATGCATAACTTGGGACGAATATGGGACGACCTGCTAAGTTTGGAATCCTTCTGCAAAGTAAAAATTTTGATGATCAATAAATGCAATAAGTTAGTAAATATTTTTCCATCTGATATGCTTGGAAGACTCCAAAAACTTGAAGATTTGGATGTCATGAATTGTGATTCACTAGAAGAGGTGTTTGAGCTCCAAGCACTCAGTGGCCAAATGACACCTGCTATAGCAGCCGCTCAACTAGGGGAATTGCATCTTTGTCATTTGCCGAACCTGAAGCATGTATGGAATATAGATGCTCAAGCAATTCTAGCCTCCGAGAATCTAATAAAAATAAGAGTCCATAGTTGTCGAAGTCTGAAAAGCCTCTTTCCAGCCTCCATCGCAAATGGTTTACTTAAACTTGAAGATCTTGAGATACGCAGTTGCTTACTGGAGGAAATTATTGCCAAAGATGATAAAGTGGAGCCCTGGTTCAGGTTTCCTCGATTAACCTCAATGACGCTACATTGCTTACCGGTACTCAAAACTTTCTATCCAAAAAGACATATTTCAGAATGGCCAGTATTAAAAAAGTTAGAGGTGTCTGGATGTGAAGCTGGGTGTGGTGACCTGAAGATATTAGCTTCAGAACTGCAAAGCCAACTTGATCATCTGCAGGCCTTATTCTTGGTTGATAAGGTATGTGTACGTTTTTCTTTTAGATAGACTTGACTTTCATATATTTGTTGTAAATATTATATATATCTCATCTTTTTTTTTTCCCCTACTGTTAATTTAATTGATTTTCCTAGGTTGGATTTTCAAGCCTGGAAGAATTGAAGCTGTTGAATCTGCCTCAATTGTTGCATTTGTGGGGGGGAAATTCTCAACCTAGCAGAGTTTTCCAAAATCTAGCAACTCTAGAATTATCAGTATGTGCAAAATTAAAGACTTTATTGCCATCCTCTTTATCTCTTTGGAATCTAGAAACTCTGGTTGTATCAGGGTGTGACGAATTGATGAGCTTAATGACACTCTCAACAGCTAAAAGTCTGGTGAATCTTACAAGTATTAATATTGCTGGTTGCAAATTGATTGAGGAAATCATAACACACGTTGAAGACAAGGAAAATAATGATGATCAGATTGTTCTGAAGCAGCTAAATTATTTAAGACTACATCAATTACCAAGTCTTAGAAGTTTCTGCAGCTTGGGGAACTATGCTGTTAAATTGCCGTCCTTGGGAAAAGTAATTGTTGGACATTGCCCAAAGATATCGATGTTGGGGAAAATGCATTTGAAAGAGGGAGATGATCGGGGGCATTGGCAAGAAAACCTTGATCCCACCACACAGCAGTTGTTCAAAGAAATGGTCCGTGTACATGTATTCATTGTCCATGTTTGTTTTGTTTTATTCCATGTTTTTAATTTTTTTTTTATAAATAATAATATATATTTTGGGGTTTAGCAGGTTGGATTTAGAGGAATAAAATATCTGAAAATATCCGAATTTCCCCAGTTGAAACAAATATGGCACAAGCAATTACTTCCGGGCAGCTTCTTCTGCAATTTATCGTCACTGGTAGTGGACAAGTGTGCCGATATGTCCAGTGCTATTTCAGCAAATCTGCTCCAATTCTTGAACAATTTGGAAATGTTGGAAGTACAAAATTGTGATTCACTAGAACAGGTATTTAGTTTGGAAGAGCTAAGTGTCGATGGACATCCTGGATTGTTGCCCCAGTTAAGCCACTTTTACCTCATTGATTTGCCCAAATTGAGTCATATATGCAGAAGAAGTCATGAAAATATTTTGGGATTTAAAAACCTGAAATTTCTTGAAGTTCAAAACTGTGGCGGCATGAGATATATATTTACTGCATCTGTATTTTCGGGTCTCAAGCAACTTCAAGAAATGAAAATAGTAAATTGTGCTACGTTGGAGGTGATCATCGCAGAGGAAGGTGAGGAGGATGCAGCTGATAAAATTGTATTACCTCTGCTTAACTACGTTATTCTTGAATCTCTGCCTGACTTGACGAGTTTCTACTCTGGGAGCAATATTCTGGAATGTCCTTCCTTGAAAACTATTATCATAACCAACTGCACAAAAACGAATGCATTTGTATTCACTAATATGAAGGACCTCCATCCTCATACTCCACCATTTTTCAGAGACAAGGTCAGTTCAATTAAAACAATTTTGTATATTATAGTAATTTAAGAGTGCTAAATCAACAATTAAGGATCAAAAATAAATTTTATCTGCAGGTTGTGTTACCTGCATTGGAAAAATTAGGACTGTCCTCAACCCCAATTGAGATAATATGTCAAAGCAAACTTCTGGCAACATCTTGCATTCAGAATTTAATATTCTTGAATATAGATGGCTGTGATAGCTTGAAATATTTATTTCCATCATGCATGATTGAGAGTCTTGTTCGACTCCAGCAGCTTAGGATAAGCAAATGTAAATCTATGGAAGCGGTTATAATGACGGAAGAAGAAGGAATGGGTGAGATGATGATGTTTCGTAGACTGAGTATGTTGTGGCTTGTAGATCTTCCAAGTCTCAAAATGTTTTGCGGTTGCACCGGAAATTTAACTCAGTTCCCATCATTATCACGTTTGGTGATTGATAAATGCGGCAGTATGACAACATTCATGTCCAATTTTTTATTTGCAGAAGCTGAAGGTTCCGAGGAAAATCTCCTTTCTGATACACCTCTCTTTGATGAAAAGGTGGTCTTTCTGCCCTTTTGAATTGTATATAAACGCTCCTTCATATATATAGCTCTGTGTCTTATTTTTAGCTGTTTTTAGTAATAAATTAGTTATAATTGGTGTGGTATTGATGCGATTAAATTGAACTCTTCAGGTAGCCGCACCCAATTTGCTGGAATTGAAAGTTTGCAACATGGTTAACTTGAGAAGAATATGGGACGACCATCTGAACTTGAATTCGTTCAGAAATTTACAGAACTTGAGTGTAGAGTATTGTCATAATCTTATGAATATTTTTCCATCTATTATGCACCAGAGACTGCAAGAATTGCATACTTTTGCAGTGGTGGGTTGTAAATCACTGGAGGAGATTTTTGACGTTCAAATGTCCGGTTGCGGGAGGACAGATTCTATTTCAGTCGGTCAATTGAGAGAAATACATTTGTGTGGTTTTCCAAAACTGAAGCATGCGTGGAATTTGGATGCACAAGCGATTTTATCTTCTGAGCATTTACATTCAGTACAGGTTCACTATTGTCCCAATCTGAAATTCCTCTTCCCAGCCTCCATAGCCAGGGGTCTTTGTCAACTTGAAGAGCTTGAAATAAAATCTTGCACGGTGGAGGAAATTGTTACTAAAGAGGAATTAGTTGTCGAAACAGTTCCTCGGTTTGTGTTCCCTCAGTTGACCTCGTTGTCACTGAAGGAGCTACCAGTACTTAAAAGCTTTTACTCTGGAATACATGTTTCGGACTGGCCAGTTTTGAACCAGTTGGAGATTTGTCAATGTGACAAAGTGAAGATATTGGCTTCCGAATTTCAGAACCGTGGTGAGAGCCAACTTGACATACCGATTCAACAAACCTTGTTCTTAGTTGATAAGGTAGGAGCCATGGTACTCCACTGAATATATATAAATGAACATACATTTTTTTTCAAATAAAATGCTTTATGAAGTAACGTTCTTTTATATATGCAGATTGTATTACCCTCCTTGGTGGAAATATATAATGTGTATAAATATTTTACACTTTGAATGATTTCATAGGTTGGATTTCCTAATTTAGAAGAAATAAAGCTGTATAATCTGCCTGAACTGTTGCATTTATGGGGAGAAAGTTGTCAAGCAAGTGGAGTTTTCCAGAATGTTGCGACTTTAAAATTAGCAGAATGTGGCAAATTAAAAAGTTTGGTGCCAGCCACGGTGTCACTTTGGAATTTACAGACTCTGCAAGTTTCATATTGCAAGGCATTGAAACAATTGGTGACTCTATCAACAGCTAGAAGTCTGGTGAACGTTACAAGAGTGAAAATTGCTAATTGTGAAATGATTAAAGAAATCATAACACACGAGGGAGATAAAGCAATCAATGATGGTGATCAGATTGTCTTCAAGCAGCTAAGTTATTTAAGACTTCGTAAGTTACCAAGGCTTACAAGCTTCTGCTCAGAGAATTATGCAATCGATTTCCCACAATTGGAACGAGTAACCGTTGGGGAATGTCCAGTGATGATGATGTTTTCTGCGGGAGTCTTAACGACGCCAAAGCTACATAAAGTGAATTTTAAGACGCCAAAGCTACACAAAATGAATTTGACAGAAGAAGAAAAAGAAGAAGATGATGATGATGATGAAGAAGACAAAGAATATGAAGAAGAAGATGAAGAGCGTTGGGAAAAGAACCTTAATACCACCATACAATATATTTTCAAAGAAACAGTAACTGTATGCATCTATTAACAAAATTTCCTCATCTAGCTTGGTCTTGGGATGTATACTTTTGTTTCAGTTTTTTCCTCTAATTTTTTTTTAAGAAAATGCATATATATGCTCTGCTCTGGTACTCATTAATATTCAATGCGAATGTTTATTGTTGCAGAATGCCCAGTCTTCTGAAGCAGATTAAACGATGGTGGAATTTGGTTTCCAGTTTTGCTGTGTATGTTGAAGAGTTGCAGTCCTCTCTGGATTTATTCAATGCCTTGTCTGTAGAATTAAAATTTACACTTGATTCAGGTTCTATGTTCCAGATTCAACAATGGTGGGCTATGTTCCAGCATTCTATTGTCTTGTTTCAAATTGATAAACTTTCTTCTATAGGTTTCTTGATTGCTGCCATTGAAGCACAAATTTGTCTTCAACTTTATGAAATTTCTTGAGCTAATTTTTTAAGTTTGTCGTTATTTGAGGGAGGAGAGAGGCTAGTCTTAAAAGACGAGGTTGTCTTGCAGAAACCTCCCATTTGGTTTGCTGTAAGTGCCGTGTGGGTTTGTTCTTATTAAGCCTGGCCCTGGAGATTGATCCCAGAGTTTGTTCTTATTTTGCATAAAACTTTTTTTCCTTTTTCAAGAGTGTAGGATTTGTCCCTTTTTCCATCACATTGGAGACTTCATCAAAGTTTTAATCTTCAACCAAAATGCAATACTGTTTGCTACAACAGCCAGCAATAATCAACATAATTAATAAAACTGTGGTACTTGTATAAGTGGTAGGCTGACAGACAGATAAATTCCAAAGACTTGGGTGTTGACTCTCGTGCTATTTAATTTGGCCTTTCAACCTTTAGCCAATCACTCTTATTTTCCAGCAGGATCAGGTGCACTTTCGAAAGACATTCTTTTCTTTCTCCAATCTTTGTTTTTTCATTTTATTACCTTAAACTGCTGTCCGGTGACAGACTGTTATTCTCTCCTCCTTTTTGTTTCACTTATAGCATTGTTTAAGATATAAATTTATGTGTCCAGTTGTGATCTGTTGCTGAAAGAATTTGTTTGCTAGATCGTTCATTCATTAATTTTATAGAGTTTGGTTGTTTTGTTGTCTTGTCTATATATTTTTATTTTTTTTTATTTTCCTTTTCCTTCTTAACTGCGGTGGTGGTTCTTAAACTCTATATATGCACACACATACACAACAACAGGCAATGGCAGCAGGTAATGCTGTTGTATCTGGCGTGGCATCAGAAGTTGCAGAGCCATTTTTGATACATCAAACTGGAGATATCTTACGTTTTCAAATGCCAAAGCGACATGAATGACCTGGAGAATCGATTAAGGAGCTTGGCTATATAGAAGACAAATGGCCGACCAACCTGTTAACCATGCTAGAAGACAAGGGGATGAGATTTATAAGGGTGTTGAAGATTGGCTGATTAACCTCGATGAATTCACTCAAGGGGTTGTAAAACCCATCATTGAACATGAAGATGAAGCTAAGAAACCTGTTTCAAAGCTTTGTGCCCAAATTTGTTAAAGCATTAAAAACTCAGCAAGAAAGCAGTCAAGGCAGCAGTTGTTAATTTTGTTGTTTGAAAAGTAAGATAGCTCTTTGCAAATCCCTGACCTTTTCTTTGAAGGGATAAAAGAACTCAAAAGAGTTTTAAACTCAAACTTGAGATGACATCTGCGCAATTATTTTAAGTTTTGAAATCTGCTCGGTTATAATAACTGTTACCGCGTCAAATGTCCAATTTATCCAGGCAACCGTTTCGTATTTGAACGTGAAATCCTTGGAATCTCAAAATTCTTTCGCTCTCCAATGGTTGATATGTCTCTAATAGGCATTCATCCAAAGCACAATGTTCATTCCTTCAAAATGATGAAGGCAGTGACTGTAGATTAATGCAATGACAATCTATTGCTGTTAGCTTTTTCGTTCCTTCAAAAAAAGCTGTCTGGAATTTGCAAAGGAGAATTCATGAACAAGAAGGAATAACTCAAGTTTCGGACACCCCAACCTCTTCTGTAGCTCAGATTTATCCCTGCAAGTCAAAGAGATGGCAGTTGGCTTTCGGATATTTTCTCCTCCAGTGCTTTATTCAGATCACAGTCATCTTGAATATTAAACATTAAGATTGCCTGTTGATGTTATTGATATGGCAACTTAAAGAGTAATAACAGGCTGCATGGCTCAATTCCAAGTTCAATCTTCGAACTTGTGAATCTGGCTGATCTCACACTTTCTTCAAACAATTTAAGCGGCTTTACATGTTTGTGAAACTCAAAAATCTTGAAAGACTGAATCTTTATCATAACAGACTGAAACAAGTAAATATCGAAGAAATTTGCAAATTAACGCGTGCAACCTATTCCTTACTTCTTCCAATTTATAAACATATTTGAAACAATCCCCAACCCACACGGTAATCATGAGAAGAATTGTTGAGTTTGTGGCTATATTTGATAACCATTACAGTATATTAAGACACCCGGAAGCAACGGAAATTTCGATTTCTTCTTCTATTTGCGGTTTTGAATTTGGTCACTAACGGGCAAAGCTCCTCGTTTATGGCGCGCTTTAAAACAAATGTATCATTTGCAAATCAGGCCCATTTTGGCCCATTTGATTTTTTTCAAATACCATTCCTAGCGTCCACTCTGCTTACTCCTTCCGTCTCTCGTCTCTTCTCTCTTGTTGGCGTAGTAGCGTCGAATGGATGAAACGGATCGGGTAACAGGATCGAGCAAATCGGATCTGGAAAAGTCCTTCAAGCTGGCTGTTTGTTCTCTTCTGACGACTTGCACCAAAGACAAAGAGGTCATTTTTTCAGTTCTTTCTTTCTGTAATCATCAGGCTTCAATTTTGACCAATTTCCCGCCGAAATTCGTTCAGTGTTGAGTTATTTACTGATAATTTCAATTTTTGTTGAAAAAAATTAGGAATTTAGCAAAGCATTTAGTAGCTTTACTAGTTTCGAGCATGACTGTCTCCACCGCCTATTTATCCAGGTCTGCTCTCCGCAAATTTAACTTCTTTACTCTAAAGTTTTGGATTTTTTGCAATAATTTGAACTGTGAACTAATGCGTCTTTTGATTTCGGATGCAAAATTTCAGGTATACTTCTTTGCATGAAAATTTAGAGGTATATATAATTCCTGCTTTTTCTTGTTTCATCATCCTGCTAAGATAATCCGGATTTTTTTTTTCTTTTACATATCTTAGATGCTGTGATTGGACTATTCAATGGTGTGTTGTAATTATTCTTAGGTTGCAATTGTAACTGCGAACAAATCACATTGCTATGATTTTTGTAGTGCAGTTAATGGGATTACTTGCCTTGTGTTTGATTATGTAAATTTTCTATTTTTCTTTTCTGTAGCTTGTTTTAGCAAAGCAGCATATGATAGGGGAAATGCACAGTGAACCTTTTACCTTTTTTTTTTGTTTAATTACTTCCTTGCTATTACTCATTATGTATAAGCTACTGGAAACCAACAGGTTCATCTTAATGTTAACATGTGTTTTGTGTTACACAAAGCGGAATTGAAAGTTTAAGCTTTTGGGTGTCAGTCCGGCTCTATTATATAAACCCATCGCAAAATGTATTTCCAAGCTAATTTGATTAAGCTTGTTAGTTTCTGCTCATTTAAAAGTCTAATGTTGCCTCTCTGCATATCGCGGGATGAGTTTGAGTCTTTATGCCTTGAAACACAGGTACATTTCCATAGTTAGTACTGCTTTGTTGATTTGTCGTTGCTATTTTCGTAGATCTGTCTTGTATAGTGGGACATTGGCACTCTGGATGAGATCTGTAATTGTAGAGCATCTATAAATGCTTTTCCTTTCTCATTGCATATTAGTTGCTGCTGTGTAGTCATTTCAAATTATATTCACTATTACAGGTGGGAGCCGCATTTGATACTACAGAGCAACTTGTAGAAGAACAAAGTCTGGATCCCTTATTTTCAGAGTAGGTATATCTAATCCATCGGTGATAACACAGTTATTTGTGAAATGACTTTTTTCTCAGTTCTTCCTTAGGATTTGGTGTTAACCTACTTTATAAAAATGCTAAGAAGGAAAAGAAAATAGGAATTGAAGATGAAGGACTGCCAAGAGCCGTTGATAGCATATGTTTCTCCATTCTTGTTATTCATAGCATATGTCTCTCCATTCCTGTTATTCATAGTTTTTGATGTGTTCACAGTGGTATGACCTTAGGATAACACTTAGGACTATCCAGCTTCATTGTTTGTGCTGGTAACTGGTTTCCATGGCCTTCAATTTCTGCTTTATTAATATACATTTCATCCTATATATTGCAATTTCTGGGCGTCTGATTCTATGGATGACTTGCATCAATTGTCATGACTCACATGCATGACAAATGTAATGGATGTCACGTGTGATCTATCATCAGTGAAAAAGAATGAGATCCGCTACATGATGAGTATGCTGGAAAGGGTGAGCAACGTTGAGAATTGTATCAATTCTCCTTTCAACAGTTATTTGTGCAATAGTCATCTACTTCAAGGTTAATTTACCATGTATTCATGTACTTATTAATGAGTGCCAAAAGAGAAGGAATCAGCTTTTCTTGTTTTGGTTAAATAGGTTTTTGTTCAACTAAGAGTTGAATAACTCTTTTTTTTTTCTTAATTCAGACCAATTTCTGCATTGTATCTTATTAATAAAGGATTATTCCAAATCAATTCTGGCTTGAGTCAATCTTATTTTGCTTCTTCCAAGTTAGAATGTTGCTTGTTCTATATTTTTTACGGTTTTGTTATTTTCCAACGATACTAATGTAGTTTTTGAATTGGCGTCAGTAATTGGAGTCTTATCCTGATTTAGCAGTTTCATATTCTGCATAGCCATGCTTCTTTCCTCTTAACAGATTCTCCTCCAACTTCTTTTATTAGGCTGAATAACAGAATTGCCACCTCCAAACACATCTAGAACTACTTAAGAAAGAAAGGCAAGGTGTTTCAGGCATGACAGATGTCGTCAGGAAGGTAAGATGCCTTGTTGGATGTAGTGTTTGAGGACATGTATTTGCTGGTTGATTTAAGTGTAAAGAATCTCATATTAGGTTCATGTATCTTGCAAATATCAGTTCAGAAGCGGGATCTCAAACTATGGAACATGCGATAATAGCCTCAGTGATCCATATTTAGTGGAGTAAATTGATCTTCCATTATAGTCACAAACTGAAAATTTTGTTGGATTACACCCACATATAGGTATTTGAAAGATCAAGTCTTTAGCTCTCTTTTTTTTGGTACTTTCTCGCTCCTAGTCAGAATCCATTTGTGCTGGTTGTATTGCACATGTTAATCATGTATAGGTACTCTTTATTCAAAAATAGGAAGCCTAAGATCTTTTATTGTTATTTGTCTTACCAGCTGTGATACCTCTTTTTGGCTGTACAATTAAACATTTTAACAAGAAATTATGTTCCTACTACCTTCAACTTACTCTTTCGTGGAGCTTAACATGTCCAAATCAGAATAAATATTTTGTCCAGTTTCTCCCAGAACAAAGTGAATAGCTGGCGATGAGTTGGATTGAAAAGACCGGTTTCTCTTTTTTGTTGGAACATGACAAAACAAAACAACTCTTGTAGTTCTACAACAATTCTCTATTATTTAGCTTGAGGTATGCTTGAAACAACTCTGTTTCTATTCTGCAGTTAAATAATAGGTAAACCCGATGCATTTTAAAATTGGTCAAATTTTTTTCTTAAAATTTTAAAATTCATTGAGTAACAGTTAGGTAGGAAGTCTACACAAATTGGGTAAGGCAAGAAAAGTGATGGTGATCTTGTAATGAAATGAAGTTGGAAGTTTGAAGATTTTGCTATGTGGTGGGTTTGGACATGGTCTTGCACAAAAGTAGAAGGAAGAAAGAAAAGGCATTAGAAATTAACTTTGATTTGGTTTATGTGCAGTGCAATGCAAAACATTGCATCGATGTTAAAAACTGTAGTTGAAGTTGACTTTCTTTATGCAACAACTACAAGACATTGTGGTAATAAACTGCTGGTGACAGCTTCTTGCTTGCGGTTGTAATCTTTGACCATATTAAATAATAATAATCATCCATATTTCACTGCTGTGCTAGAGGAACAGATGTGCAAGAGAGATTTAATCTCATTTTCTAAGAAATAAACGAATAAATGAATACAGAAACAGGACAGAACAAAACAAGAGAAAACAAACGGCAGAGAAAGAACTTAATTTTGGTGGTTTATAGTTAGAATGAAGCAGAGTCAAGGAGTTAAAAATGGTCCAATTTAGTAGTCATTTTCAATTTCGTAATCCAGCACATACAAGTCATCCTCAATTGCTGACATTAAGTGAAGATTTTATGATCTTGAAAGAAGTATTCATCTGTTCATGCATCTCTGTTTCAATCTGTACCAAGACAAATTCCTCGTTTTGAAATTTGACATTAGTGAAAGCTACCACCAAACTGAACAACCAACCATTATCGAAGAACCAAAATAGTCACAGCTAAGAAGTCTCTCTCTCGCTCGCATTCTGACGTCTGTATTTTTTAACATTCCAACTAACAACCCTGTTTTTGGAATAGGATGAGTATGGGATTTGATAGAAACATCCGAGCACGTTTTTTAGACAAAACTATGAAACTATCAACGATAACATCAAAGAATGAAGGAAGAACACGTGTTTTCGTTTCGAAAATTCAGCTTATCCTAGAAGTCAGAAATTTGGCTAGGATCTTCAAGCCATGTGAATTCAGAAGAGAAGCTGTTGCCCTTCTGGTGATGTTTGACTTGAAGTGATTACTTATTCAAATGATTACACAATTTGGAGATAAGTGTACATTTTTCATTGATTCTCTGTTTTCCAGGGCTTCAAAATTGTTATCATTATTATAATTAGTCTCTTGCTTCCCGAATACAGCGCGTTAAGATCCAGCCCATATTATTTTAATAATGACAACTCCTTCGGTCTGCAGAAACTGTCAAAAAGCTTGTTATGGCATATCAATCTATAGCAGAACGATTGTGATACTTGGAAAAATGTAACGGAGAATTTATAATTAGGCACCAACAGCTGTAGTAGCAGCGTTTTTGCTTAATTTGTCAATGCATGTTGTACAGGTTGATTTCCGTACCTTAGACAATTCAGTAATCTTGAATTTGATGGTGAATTTGCAGTAGTCTTGAATAGTCCACAAATAATGAAAGAATGGTAGATTTTGACCATTGAATATTTTTATTTTTCGCCTTGCGGCAAAGTTATATTTATAAACAGTTACAAAAAAAAAAACTCCCAAATTAGGGATCATCAACCCATCCGAACTTTCCTCTCTAATAACTGAAAAAGTAAGAAAAATGAACATAATTTGCTAGCAATCTTTTCTTTTCTTTTTTCTTGTGGGGTGCTACAAATACTTATTTTGTACAATTATGTTCCCTTTATTTTGGCATGCTCTAGTCGTTAAAAATCTCTTCCCTTTTGTCACCTTTTGACAAAAAAAGAATGATCACGTTCTCTGCTTCTCTTCATTCTTGCTTTTACTTATCTACAATTAGAAAGTTATCAATCATCTTTTGTGTCGCTGAGAAAAAGTGCTTTTTGGGAAAGCTATCGTATCTATGACTTCTGGGTTAATCTGATGGGCAAGCCATTCTGGGGAAGGGCAAAAGGACTATATTGAATTCCACTGTTTGTGCCAACTACCGTCCACCTACCGGAACAAAATTGCAAATGTCAGTAAAATTACTCAAAACAAGGTTTTTTTTTCGTTTTTAGTAAGCAAAAAATTTCATATCAAAACCATAACAGAAACCGGTAACACTGATAAGTAATAATCCTTTTACGGTGTTTACCAACCTGTACTTTGTGGTCAGATGATGAAGAAGAACCAAAATTTCCATCTTGGCTAACTCATTCCCAGGACATGCATGGGTCCCATTCCCAAATGGCATAAATGTATTGGGTTTTGGAGCTACCTGTTAAATCATTCCAAAATCGAGAGTTTAGAATATTGATGAGAGAGAGAAGAATACAAAAATTTTTTTATTTTTATTTTTTTAATTTTACCTCAAATCTTGATGGATCAAACTTTTCAGGATCGGGGAATATTGCTGGGCTGTGATGGATGTTTCTGAAAAGAGGTAAAACTTTCCATCCTTTGGGAATAAGATACCCTGAAACAAAGTTTTACAGAAGAAATGAATACTGGAACCTGACAAATGCATAAGTAGTAACACTTTTGTCAGATTTTGAGGTAACTGACCTTCGTATTCAACATCTTCCACCGCTTCTCTGAAAGTAAAAGATAAGATTGAAGCAACTCTGAGTGTTTCCTGAATCACCCTGGAAGTTATTGGCATCTTCTTGGTATCTGCCCAACTCAGAAATTTCTCCTCACCATCACACTTTTCTTTACTCTTAATTATTGCCTCTTGCTCTTCCTGTAAAGCCAACACAAACACAAAAATTTTTTAGTCATTGCTATATTTAAAAAAAAAAAAAACCACTGATCAAATTGAGATCTTTTTGGGGATTTCTTACCGTGACAGCTTGTAAGACAGCAGGGTTTTCTCCAAGATATTTGACAATCCATGTCAAAACGCTTGCTGTTGTGTCCCGAGCTGCAAAGATAACACCAATTATGTTATCTGCAATTTGTTCGTCAGTGAGGCCTTCTTTGTCTCCCATGAAAGATCCAAGCAAGTCATTGCGGTCAAGTTTCCTTTGTCTTCTGGTTGATAGTATTTTTGCCAAAATCTGAGCAAGTTCTTTCCTTGCTTTCATAGATTTGTGGAAGAGGGTTCCTGGGATATTGATGGGCATGGAATTGTAACCCTTTTCTAGAATGTAGTAACACCTCTTCAGATCTTCTCTGTAAAGCACTTCATCTTTTCCAAATATGGACAGTAATGCAACATTGAAAGTATACTGCAATAAAGATGGAAAAAAAAACATGAATTGATCACTAAAATTAGAAAATATCGAAGACCCATTTTGGATTACATAGGCCTTGTTCTATAAATTTAGAGAGAACTTTCCAATCATTGAAAAGAAAAACAGGGGAATGAAAACACGGGAAAATGTTTTGCTCTGTTTTTGTTCTGTTTTCATAAAAAAAAAAAAGGGTGGTAGAACATGGGGGCTTACTGTTTTCATTTCTTGGAAAGTGTTAATCAATCTTCCTTCCCATGATTGGATTGAATCTTTAGCTATGGATTCGATATCAGAGACGACGTTCTTGATTGCTTCGGGCATGAAAGCACGAAGAACAAGCTTCCTCAGCTTGGTATGATAATCACCTTGGTGAAAGAATATGGCTTGTTTGCCCAGCATCCTCTCTTTGCTAGCCGGAAATGTTGGCTTGAACAAATGATCTCTTGTTACAAGCACAAACTTTGCAGCTTCCGGGCTCGAAATCATAACACAAGGACATCCCAGTATGTGAGTCTTGAAGATAGAACCATACCTAATATCAACAAAAAAATGAACCATTAAACACAGAAATAACCCAAATATGCAACGAAAAAATGAACTAAGGAATTGGTATTAACCTCTTGACTTTAGAAGCAAAGAAGACATTTGGATTTTGGGAATAGAGTTGAAAGGTTTCTCCAATATAAGGCCAACCCAAAGTGCCAGGAGGAAGAGGCAAATTCCTTCCAACTGAAGGGAACAATTTGAGAAGAAAACGAAAGAGAAAGATGAAGAAAACAGAAACAAAAGATAACCAAAACATGGAAGAGAAATCTAGGTTCATATTCTTTTCGATTGTTTGCGAGAAGTAGTAGCAATGGTAGTGGTAGCAGAGGTACTTAAGTGATACAAACTTGTGTGAAGAAAACAAGCGAAAGAGAAGGGTATATATAGGCTTTTTCGCTCGCAAAAATGAGGAAGGAAGAGAGAAAGTGCTTTTCAAATACAGCTTGAATCCCACACACGGAATCTCCCTCCAGCTCATTCATGTTTTAGATCATGTACATGCTCACTCCTACTAACTAAAACTTAATAGCAGAAAGAGAGAGAGAAAGAGAGAAAGCACGTGTCAAGAAGGTTGCCTACAGAGCTTTTGTTTGGAGAGGGGGGGAGAGATATTTTGACCAAATGGCTAGAAGTGCTTTCATGAATAAAGCAAAATGACCCCTAAGCAGGAACAGAAGAAAAGGGGACTTAGTAATTTTAATTTGCTCCGTCCGTACTCTCTACTTTTTCAATTACTAATTTACTTCCTGCTATAAAATATAATCTAGTCTTTTTGCCAAACCCACCTGAATTCTTAGTTGCTTTGTTACTCACTTTATTCATACTCGATCAATTAACAATACCAATTCACTTGTCACGATAATTTAAAATCGATGAAGTTATAAGTTATTATCTTAAAATAGATTATAATTTTTGACACTAACTATGAAATTTGTGGTTGTTAATTGACATCTTATTTTGATTAGTCAACACAATGGAAAGAACAATGTTTAGGTTTAAATTAAAGTTAAAAAAAAAAAAGAAATTAAATAAATTAATGGGCTTATTTAGCAAATCAAAAGCTTCCACATTTGACGAGTCAAGCTTTGGACATACGGCAAATGGACAAGTGGTTTGAGGATAAAATATGGGACCTTGAATGTATTAAGTTCTAGGTCTACCTTAGACTATTGGATTAAATGTCTGAAAAGTCTTCAAATTTCATATGGTCAATATCATGTTGCTCGGTATTTTCCTTATTATTTTTAATTATTTTATAATTTCTAAGATCTTACTTTAAAAATAACACTTAACTTATGCGTATTGGAACTTATTAAGAAAATTCAAATGCAGCCACCTCATAATTCATCAATTTTAGTTTTGATTACATGTTTAAAATATTATTTTTTATAATTGCTAGTCATATTACATTTTTCAATTTATAAATTTGAGATGATTTTGAAATTTTGTAATGTTACATATGAAACAAGACATTTAATGACTTAACAAAAATTTATCTATGTCAAATATTAACTCGCATATTAAATGAAACTCAGAACAACTTTTTCCTTTCTTTTTTTTTTCTTTTTAAGTAAATAAGGCATCACATGATAACCTAATTCATTGATAATTAAGATGATTATGTAAATCCTTAGGTATGTTAATTAGTCTAAGTTCAAAGATTTGATGGCGACTAATAAGTATATCTAAATTAATTACTATAGTTTTATCTACGAATTAGTGTTCAAAAATAAGATTAATTATGAAATACTCGATGTATGTTCACGAGTTTTATGGATGCAATATGTATGTTCATCAAATATGTGTGCCCAAAAATTGTTAGTCATGTCATGTAAATTATAAAGATAAATATATTTTCACTGAATTAGTATCATAATGAATTTAATATTTTCAAATATTACACATAAACACGCAATTATATACCAGTTAAATCGCTCTCCATTAAATTTAACAAAATTTTTTGTGATAATTTGTATTTACTTTTATTGTACAAAATACATACTAAACAAATTTTAGAATTCCAATAGGATGTTGATAGGATGACTCAAGCAATATCAATACCATGGATGGTTGAAATTTGAATATGAGTAACAATATTGTCCCAATACAAAAATGTCCTGAAAATTTGAAGATAATATCAAATGATTCATGATGGATATTGAATGATGGATGAATTCAACTTTATGCATTAATGAAGAGAAAAAGTTAAAGGCAAATTTATTAGCCCACGAAGTTAGGATTGTCCTACGCATGCATGTATAAAACAATAAATTCACATAAACTCATTCAACAAAATAAATGAAATGGGCTGGAAAATTGTTTGGAAGGTAGAAGATGAAGTGTATTATTATTACTACTATTCCGTATATGTCATAAAGACATACGTCGAAGACAAGTATTTGTTTACGTCTTTGAATAGAATTTCATATATTATGTTTATATTTTATATTTTAATAATAATGTTTCCTCCCAACTAGAAATTTTGACCTCTTCATACCCTTCAATTTCCTCGTCGGTGAGTAATTTAAGGTGCACATTCATAATCATTTATTTATTTTATTTTACTTCTAAGAAATGCTTTGAGAATGCATTTTTGGCAATTTAAAAGTAATCGAGCATGTTTGATGATCATCAAACATTTGTTTGAAGCAACAACCCTAGCTGACTTTGATTTATTATTCGTAAACCATTGCTTCCAACAATTTAATTTCAGTCGATCGACTTCCTATATTGCTAATTTCACGAAATAATTAAATCATTAAATCAAATGAAAAAAACGAAGTCAACTTCCTTTCTATGTATTAGTAGAGTAGACCTCCAAAGTCTCCATGCATGTATTATATCACAAACAAAAATTGAATTATCATTAATTAATTTTCCAATTTATTATTATTACTACTAATTTCTATTAATTACTCACCCAAGGGTGGAATTTCGAAATATCTAAGCAATCTTCTTGCAAAAGATTATGATGTTTAGATAGAAAGAAACATAAACTATACGTACATGCTTTCAAATATAAACAAAATATATCAATTATGACGATATTGATCCATTTAATATTTTAAGAACTTTCTATCATATCAAGATCATTTAGATTTTCATACCCATGCCTAAAAGTCTAAATTTAATTACATTAATTATAAAATATAAATAAAAAAAAAGTTTAAAAAGCAATTACCTAAGCCATTATATATCATTACCTAGCATTTTCTAGGTAATCCTCATACAAAATATTATGATTAGGTAACATTTAATTTAATTTTTATTTTCATTTTCACTTTCAAATACTTTTATGCATAAGTAGACTATGTCAAACATAATCAATTCATCAGTTTAATAATATAAAATATTTTATTAGAGATCATAACTACACATTCCTACCCCAAGAATTTAAATTTAATTACAAGAAATTATAAAAAGTAAAAAATTTTCTTCTCAAAAGTAAATTACCTAACCCATCATATTAATACCTAGCATTGTCTAAGTAATCTTGATGTAAATATTACGATCTTGTGAGATTAATTTTATTTTTTATTTATATTTTTTCATTCTTTTAGATATAAGTAAACTATATGAATCATGATAAATTCATCAGTTCATTATTTTAAGAACTTTTAATTAGCGTTCGAATTATTCATAATTGTGTGGTGTATTGGTATTATCAAAAGTTAAAATTTTATTACATTAAAATTTAGTAAAAGGTAAAAAAATTTCTTCCCACAAGCAAATTACCTAACCCATTATATGAATACCTAGCATTTTAATCCTCTAGAAATTATCTTGAAAGATACGAAAACACAATAATTTATAATATTAACGAGCGATGAAACGGCGCATGGCTTTTCCCAAATGGTTGGGCGACTAAGCACCTAATTAACCATAATCAAATTGTATATAAAGCTAATAATACTATCCACGTGCCACGTAATTAGTTCATTTTGTATGAAGCCACCAAATATTTTTAGCTTAAACAATAAATTAACTGATAGTGGCAGAGGAACTGTTACTTTATAACAAGTTATTAATTAATATAAACTGGACGTGATTGGTGATTAAAGATATCGAAAATAACAGCTACCATAAAGTTTTATTTAATTAATCAACATTGAAAAGGTTAAATACATCATATTCGATTGGAGTTGATAAACAGGACGGATTATTTAATTAAAATAAATATAATTATGAGTAAAAGTAAAATATATTAGTGCTTTAATTACCTATTACAATAATAATTTATGGGAATGCAAAATCCTTTTTACGTCTTCCTTTATATAAAAAATTAATAGTTGGTAAGACTGTTCCAAGAAAATATTTACACGTTGACAAGCATGCAATAATATACAAAAGCAAAAAGCTACTGTGAATTTTTAACCAAAGTCAATAAAGATATAATTGATCCCAACATTTATGCGTATCTAACCAAATAATATTATATTTAAAGTTGGTTATGTTTAATAATTTTAATAATTAATAATTTTATTTTATAATAAATATAAATTAAAATTTATTTTTTTAAAAAAACTTTTTTATGTTAATTTTTTATTTTTTGTCTCAATAATTATTTATTTTATTGCATAATGTAGGGTTTATCGAAAATTGAGAATTGAAATTAAATTTGAGAATGAATGAAATAATAGAGAGATTAGTTGGATGAAGTCCCAACAAGAAGCAAGATGTGATAATTAATGGAGCAATGAAAGTGAATGTGCCAACAAAAAATGAACGATAATCATGTATGTATGTGTACGTATACATCTGTACACGCAGAGACTAAAATGGACCCCAACTTGCCATTACGATATTGCAGCAGAATGCACCTAACTTTCTGTCGAAGATTAATGTAGCAGAAAAATAATTGAAGCAAGAACAAATTAAACAACATCAAAGACACCTGTACGTACTAAAATCCACCAACCCCCGTTCCCAATCCCATGCATAATAATTCAACCATACTCATAAATATATATATATATATATATATATTCTTATGTGCAGATATACATCCGTTCATTCATTCGCACTTTACAAAATTATAATTTTACTGCACTTCTACACATCAGTAAATATTATTTATCAGACAATGTTACATAACAATATGATTGATTATTAATCGTACATAATCTATAGAAAATAATGAAAAGGACATGGAATGAAACTGAGAAAAAAATTACAAGAAGAGGAGCAGATAATAGAAGAGTGGTAAGTGCATGCACGTAGAGAAGATCAATCATCATCGATCGTCATCATACATCTTCTTTTGATAATATGATTGATCTTGATATATAAAGGAAGGAATACTGCTGCTGCTGCTGCTGCTTGCATGTTGTTGTTTGATTTTATGTCGTTTTATTTTTGTGTTTCCAAATCCCCAAGCTGCTTCTCCCCTTCTTTCTTTTTTTCTGCCTTGTCAATTTGGGTCCACGCGTATATATAACACTTTTAACAGCATACAGGGTCCTCAGCTCCATGATTCATGACTACCCTTCCTCGAACTTCCTTCGTCTCTATCCATCTCACCCTCTTATCTGGCTATTTACTCTTGTGAGTATCAAACTTTAAAACATTTGTGACATTTATGTTTTCCAATTTTTTTTGAAAAAAAAAAAAATCTTCTTTGTTTGCTTATGGGTATTCTTTTGAAAGTTGCAATCTTGAATTGTCGACTTTCGTGCTGAGATCTCAGTCATGAAGGGGATTGATTACTTGGGTTTATATGCATTAACTTAATCTAATTTATTAATCTATTGGGAGAGGATTTTATTCTTGCAAGATTTACCAAGTGAAAGCAACTATTTAACAAACTAATTTTCCTGTAATTAATTTATGGTTCTTCGTTAAATTCACCACAATATTTGTTAATTTAAATTATTACTTGCTCTTTTTTAATGTATAAAAGACAACTTCTTTTCTTCTGAAAATATTAATTTCAGTTCTTAATAAATTGAATAGTTTGTCCGTAATAAGTAAGTAGTATTAAAATTTTAATTATTTTAAATAAATACTTTAATTATATTTTATTTAAAATGTAGTAAAATTACAACAATTACAAAATTATTTTTACAATATTAAAAAAATTAAAAAGATGAATGAATGAATTTAATTGAGTCACGTGTCATAAAATTTTCTAACTTGTAGTATGTGGGTTTGTTTACTATATATGAGAATATTGTTATATTTATTTTTCTCAAATTATTTAAAAATTATTTTAAATTATTTTATTTATATTTTAAATACTATTTATTAAATATTTTAAATTTTTTAAATATATTTTAATTTTTATTATATCTTTCTCAAATTATTTAAAAATAATTTTATTTTATTTTATTTATATTTTAAATACTATTTATTATATATTTTAAATTTTTAAATATATTTTAAATTTTTATTATATCTTTTAAGTATTATTTATTATTTATTTTATATATTTTAATATTATTTTTTTATTTTAAGTTCTATAAAAATTATTTTAAATTTTATAATTAAATTTTTTTAAAAAAATATAACAGTATCAAAAAATATTGTGACGACTAATTTTTTTAATATTATTTTTTTATTTTAAAAAAATTTCCAATGATTCTGCCTGGGGATTAGACAGCTGATGTGGCATGACATCTCGTCAACCTGACTAAAAATGTGCCACGATCACATGGCAATCTGACTAAAATTTCAGCATGTAATTGTAAAGTTAATTATCCATCCACATGATTTGCGAGTTAAGAGCTTCTTAAATTAATGGGTTGACTTTTGAAGGGTCAAATTGACCCAATGCCGGTTAGAACATGCTGGCTTTCCTCGCATCGGAGCTGTGAAGATATGATTTTCTTAATTAATCATTATTATAATCCATTATTTATTTCCTAATTTCCTTAACCCTCCATTCCCTCCTAGGTTTTTAAATTCGTAATAAACCTGTATTGGATATGTTATTAATTAATTTGTTATTTTTATGGTAGCATACAGATGTGCACGAATTGTAGTCTAACACGTACACAATTTTGCATGTACCTGTTTATTCTTATGCAACAAGCATATCACAATCTGCTCTGTTTTACTCCATGTTCTAATTTATTTTTTACGGCAAAATTTTGCTGAGAGATATTATTTATTTATAGATATAAAGTGATATTTGTATAAATTTATTAATTTTATACATAAATAGAATATTTTCTTAATTTTTTCTATCATTGATATAAGTAAATATTTACACGCAATACAATTAATAATAATGAACAATTTATATTATAATTTAAACTTTTAAATTCTATCATAAAATGTGAAATTAATTTATAAATTTTTTTAAATATAATTTAAAATATTTATTATTAATTATACTGTATATTAATATTTTATTAAAGATTAATAATAAAAAATAGTTGGAGGAGTTCCTAATCTATTTATTGATACTAAATATTTGCTAACCAATTAATAGGTTTTGTCCTCTACAATCGCTGCTTTTCGATTTTTGACGCCGCTTTACTCTTCTTGGGTTCTTCTGCAAGATAGAAAACAGGCGAAAGGGTACTGGAATTTTCAGCGATAATAATGTGAGGATTTTAAAAAATTAATATATTTTATCCTTATTTTGAATTTGACTTCATTTTTTTTTTTTATAAAAAATCATGAACTGTATTTATTATAATTAATGTGTTATTATTGTGTAATTATTGGATAATGATTTTTAATTTAATGGATTGTAACTCTTTATTAATAGGAATTTCTCCCTGTGATTACTGACATTTATGATTTGCTGTAATTACCATTTAACATTAAAGAAAAGGAATCATCTTCCTCGGTGATCTTGTTGCTTATCTTCTCGCTCTTTGAAAATATACTCAACACCTTTATACAGATATCTTTACATATGGGATGTATAAAAAATAGATTTTATCATATAAATAGTTTAATTTAGGATATTTAATCAATAAAGTAATGTTATGTGATAAAATTATTTGCTACACGTTAAATTAATTTTTTATTCACTCGTGAGATCCGAGTGATCCAACGAGAGAAGTGTTTAAGAATTTAATTATGTCAACTAGGAGAATAACTAGTGGTTTATAACTTATATAGTCTGCATACCAAAATCGATGGTGATAGATTGTCTTCTTCTTCGTGCATTTGGACTGATGCAGTTGAAAATATTCCTCAAGATCAGTAACAGGGAACCTTTTTAATTACTAATTAATTGATCTTAATGCATGCAGAGTTGGAACCTAATCATATGAAAGTAAAATAATAAAAAGACCTGCAAGATTTTTTTTTTTTTTTTTTAAAAAAATGGATACCCATGAAAATGACCCATTTGGAAAGATTAATCGAATCTAGCGCAACTTGGTTACATAATTAAGTATATTATAATAATTAAATACCACTTTATGGATGGTAAATCAACGTTCGGGTTGGCAAGTTCTTGAAGGAAAATTACATGGTTTCCAGCTATCATATTTGTGTTTGTGTTTGTGTTTCTTTCGAGGAAATAAAGAGAGAAAAAAAAAAAAAAAGATGTGCCCACTAGTTGTATTATTAGTAGCATAAATGTGTGATATATGAAGTGGACATTCCACTTTCAATTTTGTAGCAAATTGTTTTGGATAATATTCATGGGATTTCTATGACAGCAATATTTGTAACATATAAAACATCAAAAAAATAATAATCAAAAAGAGTAAAAGATTCTCATCCTCTCTTTAGCTACTTTCGTGGATGCACCACATTCTTCTGAATTAACAACAATCTAATATTATCATTTAATAAAATTTTATTATATTAAATTTATGTTATATTATAAAATTTATTATTTTAATTAAAAAAATTAATTAAAAATAAAGTTAAAAAATTTATAAAAATAATTTTTTGAATGACTATATAAATAGTTGACTAAAAACTTTTTAAATTTTACATATCTTTCAAATTAATATTAAATTTAATAAAAATTACAATTCAATAATTTGATTATCAGAGTTGCAAAAACCTCGGGAAACTCATGGTCGCTGGTCGAATCACATCAAACTCAATTCCGTTTCTATTCTGTTGACTGGATGTATAGTAATTAGAAAATTTTTTTTCTATATTATATACTTTGACTAGAATCATTCCATTCTTCCGTAGCTCAATTATTACGATTAATGCCGCCATTAGTTTTATGAAAACCATTGACTGACTGGTACAGTCCATCAAATTTGCCTCGTGACTTGGAAATTTTTCTTTTAAAAATTGGTACGTACTATTACATATACATACATACATACATACATACATATATATATATATATATATCAAAAGAAGAGACCGCGGAATAGCAAAGCAAATTGGTGCTCACTGATAAGTTTCAACTTTTTGGAGCGGAGGGCGACGGACGCTTCTCCCCTTACTCAATTTCGGTCTATTTTGCTACATATAAGATGCGTACAATTTTTATAAGAATTACGATTATTCAATGGGATGGGATGGGATGGGATTGATAGATAAACCACACATGCCCTCTCTCTCTTTCCCACCCCTACTTTTGATTTATTCGTTTTTAATTGCAGATGGCTTGGCTACTTTTCGGGTGGATACCACTCTTGCTCTCACTAGCAAACTCCTTTATTTTATTTAACAAATATAAAATCACGATCATTCATTAAAGACAAAGAAGCTTTAATACATTTAGAGAGGGCTCATACACTGACTTCCCTCGCCAATTAATGTTTGTTGGGGAGACAAATTGATGATCAAAATAGTAATATGCACACACATGCTAACAATCAAAACAGCATTACAAGTGAAAAATGGCCCATCTGTCTGTCACCTCCATCCCCATTGTAACATAAATAACCAAGCATGTTTTGACTTGTAAAATAAAAAGTAAATAAGTTGTCCTGCATGCAATCGAGGCCCATTCAGCTGTAGACACGTGCATCGGTTTGATTCGAAGTACACGTGCAAGTACGTAATATGTACATTCGTAGAAATCATGAATATTAAATGTCTATTATACAGATCAATGAATAAAATGCTTGCATAATAATTATTAAAGTAATTAATTAATTAACTAATTGAGGGCATCGGGTTCTTTGATATCGTACTATATGAGAGGCAATCAATGAAGCATGATCTATACATATATATATATATATATATATATATGCACGCACACCGTGTGCGTGCATGTGAGTGTGCATGAAATTTCTTACTTTAATTATTTTTTACAAAATATATATATATATATATATATAATTCAAAACTAGACAAAGCCAGTTGGATGCAGGGCTTAATTGAAAGTATAATTAATTAATTAAAATTTTATTTGTTAATTAATCATATGCTCGAGAAAAACTATCATTGTTAAACAGTTTTTGAGGTTAAACAATTGGGGGGTGGGGGTGATGGTGTGGTGTGTGAGTCAGATTTGACTAGATTAGGATTTTAGCAAGTGTGAGACTGCTAATAGCTCCAAAATTTCAATTAAGCATGTCCATCAGTTTTTAATTAATTAACTAGTAATTGATTGGGTTTTGTGTCATATTTGCTGGTGAATGGCTTCAATGCCACCCAATCCATGACACAGGGAAGGTGTTCCCCCGAAGAATAATATTGGGTTTCGGTGTTTAGTTTAATATATATAATATGATACATTTATTATTATTATTTGAATACTATAGTATAATACAATTTGCAATTTTAAAACGTTAGATCCTAGAAACCATTTTTCATATAAGAATATTATTAATAGTTAGATATATGAGGCTGAAGTATAACTAATGCTGAAATTGAAACTCGGGTCAATGTCAAGAAGTGTGTTGAACTTGCTACAACCAAATTGCTTCGGCAATTAATCTTTTGCCTGCATAAATGGGCTTCTTCTCTTTCTTTTTTTTAAAGGCAAAATCTATTTTCAATATATTATATTTCTTATATAATATCAAATTAATAATATATGATGTATACAATTTTTTAAAAATACTAAATTCATATCCTAAAAATTATTTTGTAATTTTTTTTTTAAATATGATGGACATATTATATCATTTATATGTTCTTTTAATAAATTGTTATCATATATTTATTTTAAAATTAATAGATTATGACAGTGACAATTATAATATAGGACTTATTTTTTTTTAAAAAAAAAATTATCTTATTATATATATATATATATTAATTATCATAGAAGTTGAACTTGTCTTGAATCCCTAATATTATTGAAATTCAGAAGTGGTTGTTTTCAACCGAAGCCTAGAAGGGAAGTTGGGCATTAATTTCCTGTAAACCCAAGAATTTTTTTTAAAAAAAAATTAAGTCAAAAGTTTTTCTTGGATTTAGCTTTGACTTTTGGTTTAATTAATTAACTAATTAGCTCTTCCATTGATTTATTGCAAATATTGACTTGGAGTTTTAACTAGCTATCTCCTCATTGATGACATAATTAATCAATTAATGCATTTTCTTCCCATTCATGCTACTAATATGTCAAACCTAATTAACTAAGAAGAAACCAATGCCATGCACATGCATATCTACCCTCATTCATTTTCTATTTAATCTACATTTGCAAAAAAAAAAAAAAAAAAAAAATGTTAAGTCTATCATCAAGATTTTGAGATTAAACTACTTACCATATATGCCAAACTTAAATAGCTTTCTAATTATAGTTGCTATAAAATAAAATTACTTATTATTTTAAATTAGTTACATAAATAGGTGATTATTTTCTACAAACTCCTTTTAATAGATATTGAACCCACAATCCATCGTTTTCTAAAAAAGAAAATAAAATATTGATAAAAAGTTAATTTTATTATTATTAAGTAATTAATTCAAAGAAATCATTGTAATTGATATCTACATCAATATAATATAGCTATGCACATGTAACATTGTGATGATTAATTGTCAATTTATACAGGTAATTCAGGATGAGATTGAGGTTCCATACAACTGAAAATCTTGTCTACAATAACACTCATATCTGGTCTAGCTTCAGAATTCTCAACAAGAGCAGTATTCGCAACATCAACTAACACTCTTACTTGCTCCAAATTTGCTTCCCCATTAAGTCTTGGATCCAAAAGTTGGGCTGCCAAAACCTCAATGTCGTCATTTTTCCTCCATTCCTCAGTCCACTCTGCCAATGTCTCTGAACCCTGAGTTGATTTCAATCCCGTTACAAGCTCAAGAATCAGCACCCCAAAGCTGTAAACATCACTTTTTGGTGACACAATTCCTGTGTTAAGGTAATTGATATCAACATAACCAAATGAACCTTTGATGTCTGTTGGTGTTTGTGACAAGTTTTTGTCACTATTTTGACCTAGTTTGCATAGACCGAAATCTGCAAGCTTTGCATGGTTATCGTCGATTAAGAGAATGTTCGAAGATTTTACGTCTCTGTGGATTATGGGTGGATCTGCTTGTGAATGGAGATAGTCTAGAGCTCGAGCAATGTCTAGGGCAATGCTTAAACGACTTGGCCACGAAAGTATTCCTAGCGTTTGGCCGTAGTGTGTGTGCATTCTGTCGAACAAGCTCTTGTTTGGAACGTATTCTAGTAGAAGAAGTTGTTCCCCTGCTTCAAATATACAGTACATAAAAAGACCAATGTATGGTTAGTCAAAAAAACAAATGACAATGAGAGTAGGTATGCAATGCCATCTAGCTAATAAATTAGTTTTTTTAATTGATGGTAAATTTTCAATCCATCACAAGCAGTTATAAAAAGTCTGGATAATCAATAAAATTATCACCCACCTGAGACTAGTCTTTTAATTTAATGACAAACTTCTTCAATGCAAGAATAGAATTTTACAAAAATACGACCAACGTCGTTGCCGAAAGAACAATGAGTTTAGTTCTTGTCGTCGGAAGTCTCGAAACAAGGTATCACACTTCTAATTCTTACTAGTCTGGCCCAAGTGCCATTAGAGCATCCTACGTCAATGTGCTTGGCGGGCGAGTAACACTCGAAAACTTAATAATAAGGCCAAGATAAAATGGACTGGTGCATGTATCAATTGTTGAGCTTATTAGCCCACATATGAGAAGCTGGATTTAGAAGAAGAAAGCAAGCCCGTGCTCCAAGGAATGAAAAGGATTTTGAATCATGCATATTAATTATTCTTATCGGGCTTACCTTGCTCCATGCAGAAACCCAGCAATCCCACCAAATTTGGATGAGAAATCCTAAGCAAAACAGAAACTTCATCCAGGAAAATCTTCCTGCTACCACCTCTTTCTTCCATGACTCTCTTCACAGCCCCAAATTTTCCATCTCCAAGCTCTGCAAGATACACAAACGCGGTCGCGCCATCCCCGATTCGGATTCTGAAATCTCTTGTTGCCATTTTCAGCTCTTCAAGAGCATAAGTCCTAATAACACCAGCATTGCAACATATGCTAAACATTTTCTTCGAATTCATGATATCTTTCTCTTTGCCAACCTCTTTGTCAGCCTTGTTTTCACTAGCTTTAGCTTCAAGGTACGTAGCCAATTTCCTCAGAACTATGGTGAGAAGAATCACCAGCAGAATTGCAGCAACAATCCATGAATTTCTTCGACTTGTGGAGAATCCAAGCAGCCACATGATAATAATCAATATTGAATGATGAATTGCTTGTTCTTGATTGAACTTTACTTCTTTAGATGATAAGGATTAATTTGTACACTTGGACCAAACTACTTTAAAATCATGGGAAGTTCGGTAATGAAGATAAAGTTTTCAAAGATTCATTGCCTTGGAATTTAGCATGGAAAAATTGGACCAAAATATCAGTCTTTAATCTGTCATTAAACTGTTTGTCCATTTTTGTGATTAGTGATTACCATAACTTGCGATTAATTTATGTGATCTTTCGCTGTAATTCGAGGCCGCAAATTGGTATAAAATTCTTTATCTTACGAACTAGTTATGATAATGATATATCACATAAAAATAATACTGTATGAATTAAGGATCAAATTGTCTATGGATGTGACAGAATTCCATGTTTGTGAAATTTATGACGGGAAAAATCATTCCAAAGATTCCCAAATTTCGGCTTCATCTGGAGTCAATGCAAGAAGTCTTTGGACTTAAACTGGCCCATATAGGTTCCAAGTACAATACAACCAAACAAGGCCCGGTGACCCGGCTTCAGCCGTCAAGTCTTCAACTAGAGGAAGCACCAAAACAAATGAAAAGAAAAGAGAGAAAGGAATTAGGGGATATACATACATATGTTTTATTTTATTTTCCCTTGCAACAACTCTGTTCTCTTTCTCTGCCAAGTCAAAAATGGAATCTTTACAACGTAAGTCGATATAATAAATCATCGAAGTCTCTCACTACCTTCCAAATGATACTAATAATTTCATGATAATTATGATAATCATCTGGCACTTGTATCTACTAACCATCTGATTTCTTATTAATTTTCTTATAATTGAACGTTTATGTGATAAAAATCATTGAATGATGCAATTATTATGACTCAATAGTACTGTAATTCTATTTTTAGTGAATAAATTTTATATATAAGTGCTAATTGTTTCTTTTTTTTTTTAAAAAGCCCAACTTTCTGTTTCAACGACGGTCTTTGATTCGTTCACATATCAATGAACACGATGAACTGAACATTTGTTTTGGGAGCTCAGAATTCTCCAAAATAGTAATGAAGCTGAGAACTTCATTGAAAAGTTTGAATTTTTTTTCATCAAATAAGAACAAAAAACGGGTGGTTGGAGAAAATGGTATCAAGAAGTGGTGAATTCGAAGCCATTGTTCCTGGCGATCTATACAACTGTGATTATAGGAATAGTTATTTCATCGTTTTATGTCTACTCTTCCATTTACTCTTCCAAGTCTCCTTCCCCTCTCTTCACCAACCGGCTCTCTTCTCCTTCTTCTATTTCACGTCCGTTATTTTTCTCCCTTCTTCTCTCTTACTTTTCTTTTTTTATTTCCCTTTGTTGTTGTTGTTGCAGTTGATGACTCTATTGTTCTATGCATATTTGGAGCTTCCATGTTTTGTTTTGGCATGTTTTAGCAAACGGGTCTGCGCTGAAATTTTGTTTCTCCGGCTGAATATTGACTTGCAATCATGAAATGAGACAATAGTGTAAATTGTCATTGAGTTTATGAATGATAACTTTCGACACAGATATTGGAAGTTGCACGAAGTTTTGGTATTTTTTTTCTTCTTTTTTTTTTTTTGTGGGTGGCATGTAAGGTTCACTTTTACTGAATGTTTGTACTGGTTATGACGGTGATTCTGATATACAGTAGCTCTTTCTACGGCTAAGTTTGATTTCTGTTCATAATCTTGTGTTTACTAATGTAATAACAATTCTAGCTGGTAGCTTTTGGTACATGTAGTTTTCATTAGTTGCGAAGAAAAGAGGAAGGTCTACGCTTCCATTAACAACCATGTGTAGTTGTTAACTAGCATTTTCACCTCATTTTTTCAAGGTCGCTCCCCTTGACGGATTCTGCCTTGACAAATCAAAATTTGGGGCTCTTTTTTTTTCAAAAAATAAAAAAGTAGCTTTTTTTCTCTCTTTGATTGATCAATCTCTGTTTCCATTATTCTCCAGATGCTGATTCTTCTGACCCCAATCTAGCACCTAAGTTTTCCCAAACAACAACTGCAGTAGGTGCAATGCCACTTCCTGCATCTCAGACTAGAAGCAGAAAGGTGAAACCTATATGGGAGGTTCCAAAAACCAAAAAATTGCCACCTCTGAAAGCCTTCCGACTGACAAAAGAAATGGTTGAACAAAGGGTGCAAGATAATGTTATAATAATGACTTTTGGGAACCATGCATTCATGGATTTCATCCTAACTTGGGTTAAACACTTGGCGGATTTGGGGCTTTCAAATCTTCTGGTTATAAGTTATCTTGTAGGAAGTCTACCATTGGCCTACAAGTTGTACTTAGAGCCCTACTAAATGTAGCTCAAAATAAAATTTATTATTTGAATTGGAATTTTTGTAATACAGGTGCAATGGACACCAAACCGGTGAAAGCTTTGTATTGGAAAGGTGTTCCAGTATTTGATATGGGCAGCCATATGAGCACATTAGATGTAGGCTGGGGTTCACCAACTTTTCATAAAATGGAGAGAGAAAAAGCGATTTTGATACACTCAGTCCTTCCTTTCGGTTTTGAACTCTTGATGTGTGATACAGATATGGTCTGGTTGAAGGTCCTGTTCCATGCAGGTTGATTATTTTGTTTGGAGTCAAGTTCTTTATTTGTTTCATATTATTTGCTTCTACTTATTTTTTATTCTTTTTTTCTGATTGATTCATCTCCTACTGCTGATTAAGAATTCGTTTTATCGATGTTTGTTTTATGCTTGGAAAATTGGGGTTTGATCGTAATTAGCTGCAAATTTGAAATTCAGTGGCGAAAGCAATGTAAAGTTTTCAGAATAATAAGAAGTTCTCTTTATTTGGGGAAAGAAATAAGAGTATCCCCGTGTATGCTCTGGTTCTGACAATATAAACAAAGAGTTCACTGCCGAATACTGCCCTGCATTGCAACAAAAAGACTAGCAACCTACTAAACCCAAAAGTTGTGACAAAGCAGCCAAGAGTAGCTCCAATATTTCTGATTCACCCAGCAAGCAATTGGATCAGTCCTTTTGCCTTTAGTGCATCATATTTCGTAGTCCCGTGTGATAAAAAATGATATGTCCGGTAAATCCTTTTCCTCCTTTACGTTCTCTCATATTGTCTTTCTGTGTGTTCAGTTCCAAATTTCTTTTAGTGCTGCCAATTTTTTATATTCTGTAGCTATTGCGGACTTTTCTATTGTCTTTGTGATTTTGTTTCATAAGTATCCCCAAAGTTTATTGGTCAAATTTATTTCTTCATTTGCTTTTTTAGTGTAACAGAATCTGCTTCCGTAACTTGCTCGGTACCCTGAGGCAGACATCTTAACTTCAAGCGATCAAGTAGGACCCACAGTTGTTGATGATAGATTGGACATTTGGCAATAATGTGAAGATTATATATGAAACAGCCCAAAAGTTTGATTTACTGCCTTCAGTCCAACTTTCTCTCTAGTCTCTGCTTATAAAATGTCAGGCATACTCATTGTTTTTCATATCACATGTTTAAATCAATGAAATGGCTGTTAAGTCACTTTATTGGTAGTAATAATGTTGTACCGCAGATTCTAAAAGATTCAGTGACAGTATTTGTTCCCCTTGGCAGTCAGCGCTGCTTACAATGTGGGAATTTTTCACTGGCGACCAACGGAGTCCGCAAAGAAATTGGCAAAAGAATGGAAGGAAATGCTTCTAGCTGATGACAAGATATGGGATCAAAATGGATTCAATGATCCTGTACGTAGGCAGTTAGGACCATCCATTCTTGGGCCCTTTTAAGTAATTATGAATCAAACTTGAGGCCAATCTATTGCATGTCACAATTTCTTAAGTCTCGATGCTTTATTTGCAGGCTATCCATGAACAACTGAGGTTGGAGCCATATGCTGTGCATACCACATTCCAGTATGGAGGCACGGATGGAAAGCGTCACAGACTGCGAGAAGCCACGGTTTTTCATGATCCACCTGAATATTGTGATGTACCAGGTAATGCTGTTCCAGTGTTTTATATTTTAAACTAGAAATTTTGTAGGACGTAATATATTGTTGTGGGTCATCTTCTTACATCCAGATCTGCATTTCCAATCAACAGTTTTATGCATTCTTTGTCTGCTCAGCTTGTCCTAGTATCCTTAATTCCACTTGATTCTGTATTAAATTCTTCATCTTAAATGTGTGTAAAGGTGTCTTCTTTACATCATGCATGAATGAGTTCTTTTGTGGTTTTTTTTATCGTTTAATATTAACCAAACCCCAGCTAATCCTATCGTAAGCAATATTTGATTGTGAATTCTCTTTTACCAGCTGAGAGACGTTTTTGGCTAAACCAACTGATATCAATAAAAAAAAAAACCCATTTGTGTATAATATTTTTGTTGATATTACATTTGGGATGCTTTATAGTTTCCAATTTTCTTCTCATTTGCTCAATATCAAGCCATCCCAGCTGGCCTTTTCTCATCCTAACTAATGGAGCCTTATCTTCCATAAAATATTTCTGTTTTCTCATTATGTCCTAAATTTGTATCAAAGATGAAATTAAGAATTTGACATGTGAACATACAGATGTGTGCATCTGTAGATTTCTCTCTCTCTCTCTCTCTCTCTCTCTCTCTCTCTCTCTCTCTTTATTTTTTTTTCTAATTTTTTTTCCTTTTCAATTCTTGAAAAATATTCTCTTTCAAGAATACAACTGCAAAGTAATTTCTCTAAGGAACTTATGCAGGAGGTTTCTTATCATTTAAGCCATCTATCCCAAAGAGTTTGTTACTAGATGGGGGCATAATGCGGAATCTCACTTCTCTCTTGTTAATTACCAAGTACGCGGTATTTACCTAATTTCTCTGTCTTCTGCCTATTGTTATGTAGTCGTATAGCATTACATAATTTTTCTTCTCGAATTTCTTTTTGTTTCAGATAAAACAGATAAGGACAGCACTGGCTATTGCTTCATTGTTAAATCGTACATTGGTGAGAACAACTGAAATCTTGACGTGTTCATATTTGGTGACATGAGACTCTTTCCATTGAAAACAAACGTCAAAGTATTTTGTGTTTTTTCAGTCATTCATGTACTATAAGAGTGAGACTTTTACAGCAATCCGTTTCTTGTTTATTTTGTACAGTTCTTTATAAAACCAACACTTGACTGGTACAAGTTCTAAAAGATCAGGAAACTGTACTGTGAGCCGAAAACTTAGAGCTTTAAAAGTTTATTAACTTATTGTAAAAATCACTATGAAAAAGCATTGTTGCAATAAAATTAACTGGTTAGTGTATTATGCAAACACACTGTGAATCAATAATGTGATTGTTAACGGTGAAATCATAAAAACTAATCCACAATGATTTTTGTCTGAAATCAGTAGTCATTTCAAATTCTCCATTCAGCTATCTGCGCGCGAACACTATTTTTTTTCAATCCTTACTTAAATGAATAATGCGTAATATATTATCTGTAGTGAGTTGGTCAGCCATGGCAATGGCATGAGAATATCTTTCAAACATGAAAAATCATTTTAAGAGTGAGCCATTATAATCCATCTTCCAAATGGCTATTCAACATGGGGGAAATATGATGTGTGCGATATGGTAATTAATAATATGATTAATTAAATTTCCTAGTGGTATTTGACATGGTTAATGAGATTTATATTCTGATCACCTTTTTGTCCTTTTTTCTTTTTTGTTTTTTTAGGTCATGCCACCACTATGGTGCAGGTTGGATATGGCTATGGTTTGCGCATCCCGGAGTTCTGGTGGGTTCTATGACTAGACAACCTTTTTTCTGCCCTTTGGACCATGTATTTGAGGTATTTATATTTCATTAAAGCTGATGTTGACCTGTTATTGTTCTTCCCTGTTAAGTAGGCTCATTTTCCAGTTTATGTGTGAAAAACTGTTTCTGCAACTATTGCTATAAATACCTATTGAGTAGTTTTCTTACTGAGATGAATCAAACTTTGCTTGCATCTATTGAAATTGGAAATAATCCAACTGGTGGCTCACACATTTGCTTTATTAAAATAACATTAAATAATAATTTAAGTACACTAATTACCATCATGTCTTTGCAATAAACTTAAATCAAGTTCTTAGTCTTCTAGGTGGAGCTTTCTTTTCTTAGTTCTCCGACAGTGCATGTAGTTTTTCAAACACTTTAAGAGAATGTTCGTCATTCTGTACTTATTGTGTTTGATCAAGTTCATAAACTGTTTGCGAAAATCGGTAATTCCGATAGTTCATTAATATAAGTATGCTGGTAGAGTTTATAGCCTTTCTCATAATTGTGCAAAAAGAAATGTGAGAGATACTTTTCCTACTTTCTTGTTCCTTTTAATTAATTGCCTGGCAACTCTTAGAAATATGCAGTGCTCTACAGGTAAATGTCATGCTGCAATAACTGCCAGAGAAGGAATTTGGACCTGGCATCGGTACCAGAGAGTACTCATTTTTTGACAATCCATCAATGCCTAAACATGTAATGGATAATGGATACTAGATTCATGTTTTTTCTTTTGAGAGTCATCTTTGACTGCTGTAACTTAGTGGAGCATCTTGCTTTCGATGTTTGTTTCAGGTGAAGGGGTCATGGCTGGAAGTTCAACTTTGTCAAGATGGATCTTATTGCAACGCATCACGCAATAGAACTTCACCAGGAATACTTAGGTTTCCAGAGCGCAGCAGTGAAGAAAAGGTGTTCTAGATGTCGTACAAACTTATGCTTATTAAATATTATCCTTTCTACCATATTGAGACATGGCCCATGCTAAAGCCCAAAGAAATGATATTCTAAGTTGGTTCAGGTTGGACTTGATCTAAACAAGGGCAAAACCTAATTGAACAAATCTATGCATTTGGTATCAAACTTATTTTACGGAAACATCAAGCAAGATGCTGGTACTGTAATGAGATCAGAGTCTACATGAAAGATCCTAAAAGTTGGTCCTACATGTGTGATGAAATTATTTTACTTCTGATTCTCCAGCGAAGGAGAGAACTTCTTTGAATACAACCCTCTAGTATGCATATTTACCCATCTGATCATATCGATTGTTACTGCGTATACCCAGTTTAAGATGGTTTTCTCCTCATGCAAGGATGTCAAAGTCATTCAGTTCTCTTCAATGCAAGATGCTTTCCTTGGTTTCACTGACAAGGCAATTTTTATTTATCTTTTGTTGAATTTACCGTATCATTAGGAATCTGAAAGAGATTTATTGTTTTTGTCTTTCTGATATAATGTGGAAATGTATATTCAGACGAGAAGAGAAGTTCAGAAGACGTGTGAAGCGGTATGTTGGTATATGGTGCTGCATGGAAAACCGTACACCTGGACACATTTATTACGGCACGTACTGGGACGAGAAACCTGATTGAAAAGCAATCCCACCTCAGACTCCACAGGATGATCACCGACCTTGGTGAGGCCTAACGTCAAGAAAATGTTCAGAGAATGCACTACCAGCGAATGGGAAAATGGTAGAAATGCCACAGCTGGTTTAGTTCTTAAACACATAATTAACCCATGAAACTTGTATTTGAATCTGTAAATGGGAACATGGTTATATCATTATTATTTTTAGTTCTTTTGACTAGAGAGAGCAGGATGTATTCTATTTATTTTCCTTCTTTATGTAACAATTTATAAAAATTGACCTTTGATAAACATTTTCAGCAATGCAAACAACTGCATGATTCAAAGATGAGATAACATCTATGTTAAAATTATGCTGGATATTTGAATTGCATTTTGTCTTTAATCTGTTCAATCAATGTATCAGTAGTTTCTCTCTTGATCTAAACACTGAAGAATTATTGACGTGAAGTAGTTTCATTAAGTAATGGCTTGTCCTTGCTCCTTTTGTCCTTTATTATATTTGTTAAACGCGGAGTGGTTTCTGTTTCGAAACTTTTGATATGATAGATGCTTGAATCACTATATTCTGCCCTTGTAAGATTATGTCCTTGGGATGCTTTCAGATTGTAGTATATGTAATGTACTCCTAGACATGCAAGCAAAATATAGCGACTTCAACTCTTCGGAGTGTATGTCTGCAGGAAAGCATCGTAGAGACATCCTGTCTTGGAATTCCATAACGAGTGGTTCTCTTCGTAACAATCATCCTGAGAAGTCGTTGCTGTACTTCAGAGAAATGACTTGTTCCGTAATGAGTTTGTCATCTGATAGTGCAGCATCTGTTCGTGTGGGGGAGTTGAGATATGAAGTTGGGGTTCGAGGAAGGCTCTTATACTTCGGTTGCCAATTCACTTGTTTTGTCATATTCAGTGTGCAGATATCAAAGCTGCAGAAACAGTGTTGTGGGGTATGACAGGTAAGGATATTACATGGAATGCAATGATTACGAAAATGGAAAGATGGAAGAAGCATTTCATCTTCTGCATGAAATTCAATTGATTGGTCTGTTAAACCCGATATAGCAACTATAGAAACCATAATTTCACTTTGTGCAGGCTTTTTATTGTTGAGAGAAGGACGAAGTATACAAGGATATGCAATGCATAGACTTTGGGGATGTGACGTGTTAGTGATGAACAGCCGAATGGACTTCTACTGAAAATGCAACAGAGCAGCAAATGCTGACCTCCTCTACGACTTCATCCCTGTAAAAGAATCGGTCTGATGGAATAAAATGAACTCTGGATAGAACCAAAATGGATATTCAAGCAAGGCTCAAAACTTATTCAAGGAAATGCTGTGATTTTGTTCACAGTTCAGCTTGTCAAATCTGTCGGCAATTCATCCATCTTTTGATTCCCCTGAATCCCTGAAGTTTGGTAAATCAAACCACTGATGGCAGCTAAAGTTGGGATTTTCAAACAATACTCTTGCAGTTAACGCCCTCATGCACGTGTATATTAATTGTGGAGACACAGTGCATGCTTTCTCATCGCTGCAGAGAATTTATCACACAGGGGATACTTCTTGTTGGAACGCTGTAATTGCTGCTTGCACACAGAATGGCCATTTTCAAGAAGCTTCTGAAACTTTCAAATCAATGCGGCAGCAACCAAATGCCTTCCACGATTCAGTAACCTCTGTCAGTGTCATATCAGCATGTGGAAATCTTGAGCTGGCGTTTGAAGGGAAATATCTTCACGGGTTTGGTCTAAAATCGTTGATGGGTTCGAATACGTGGGTACAGAATGCTTTAATCACATGTACATCAGATGCAGGGACATTGAGAGTGCTAGAACAGTGTTTGAATTGAGTTCCAATCTCAATTTATGTTCATGGAATTGCACGATCTCTGCATATTCTCAGAACAATGCTGAAACAAGAGCCCTTGAACTATATCGCTGTCTTGAGTTTGAACCTAATGAGATCACCTTAGTCAGTGTTCTCTGTGCTCGCACTCAACTAGGAGTTCAGTCTAAGACATGGGAAACAAATACCCAGTCATGTATTCCGCTTGGGATTCAGGAAAACTGCTTTGTATCAGCAGCTCTTGTGGATATGTACAGTAACTGTGAAAGATTGGACATTGCGGACCATATCTTAACAAATTCAAAAGTCTAATGCAGCTCCGAATTCTGTAATTTCACCCTTCAAGTACCACAGTAACGGCGGGGAAGCAATTGATCTATTTCATGAAATGCGCAATTCTGGAATTAGACCAACCAAAAGCACTATCATGAGCCTTTTATCAGCTTGTAGCCATCAAGAACTTGTTGATGATGGTCTCTGGTATTACAACCAATCAAATGTTGAAGGAATATGGAGAAGAACCCGAAACTGAGCACCATAATCTAAAGCTGATGTTCAGGGAGCCGAGTTGAGTGCCTGGAACTATCATGGTGATACCAGGACGGAAAAAAAATGTTGCAGAACATCTCTGATTTGGAACCCAAAATTGTTGGGTCCTACAACTCATTGTCGAATACCTATGTTGCTGCAGGAAAGATGGAAATTTGATGTGGACAAAAGGGACATCATTGAGAGCAAAAGGGTCAGGAAGACAGCAGCTTAGTCTCATGTTGACGTTGGTTTTGGAAAGAGGTCATCAAATTTTCTGACAGAATCTTTCTATTTCTTGTACATTGATAACAAATTGACAACTTTTGCATTAATTTGTATCTGAACTCACGCATCCCTCTATACCCAGAGCTCTAACTTCATGCTACACCAGTCAACATATTAGTTTAGTACAGGAATAAAGCAAAGGCCAAAAAGCAGAACAATTAAATAAATATTTTAACATTTGTTGCAAGTATGATGGCAGAGTTGTCAAATACAGACTTGAGAAATTACGTAAGACAGCATGTGTGCCTCAACAACTCAAAGTCTCACTGCATTGTCATGCCTCTAATTTGTTAAGTAACATTCAGATCCACTCACCTAATACCATAACCAAAAATTGGGGAAAACAGAAAGCAGAATACAGCGAAAAATGTACTAAAGCAGGCAGCAACTGTAGATGGCTTGAGAACCCATTCAAATATTCTTCAGGAAAAAGGGTCTGTTTGTCTGTCCACAAAACGTTCATGATTCAGCAGTATCCCATGCTAAGCTCAGATTGATCCTCAAAACTCCACTCAATCTCTAGGAGCCTCCAGAAATTCCATTCAGACAATGGCAGTCAGAGCTAACTTAACTAAACAAGACAGTTATTATTCAATCATCAATGTAATAGTATGACCCTGCAGCTTTTTGCTCCCTGTCCTTGGTGGAGTCCAACTTGTTGATTCTTGGACGGTAATTTGTTGGATCCCGCCTAAATGTTATATCTAGATGCTGCATTAAGTGCAAAAAGAACATAACAATGAGTACTATATCGTGTCCAAGTATAATGATGAGAGAGAAAGATAGAGAGTATATTAAAGGTCCAAAGTTGGCATTATGCGATGTTCCAGTCAAAAGGGAACACTTCAAGTATTTCTGAGAAACCCTATTAACAATCATACAATTGCAATAAATCCTCAAAAGCATATGCAAAATATATAAATATGGGAAAGTAGTTTGGGAAACTAACAGATAAGAAGAGATTCATTCCAGTCAACAATGACTGAGGAGAATTTGCAGTACAATCTACTGATGGCTTTCCCTCGTAGACAATAACTCTATCTGCCAGATAAGTAGCCATTATAAAATCATGCTCAACCACAAATGCAGTTTTCTTTGCATGCAGGATAAACCTCTTAATGACTTTTGAAGCAACAATACGCTGCTCAGAATCAAGATATGCACTAGGTTCATCAATTAGATAAATGTCTGCAGGCTGCATGAAAAGCAAACAGTGCATTAGACTAGACCAAAATAATAAAAATAGGCTTACATTATTAAAGTTAACATCAAGCATCACTGGGATTCTAGTGAGACTTCATCTAAGAACCCAATCCTGATTTACTTGCATAACAGAAACTGCTAATAAAATCATATCAGTCCCTTTAATCCAATTCCAAATAGAAAATACTCCATTCACCATCAGAGAAAGCCAACATTTACACAATGAAAGAAAAAGCGGCTACTGCTTACACAATGTGACACATGCCTTATATATTCACTAAACTTGTGCACCCTCAGACTTGAAGCCCTCTTTAATTTTGCATTGCATAAATGGACAATTAAAAATTGAAGAAGTTAAACATGTTCAAGCAATAAATAGCAGCTCAGAACTTTAGAACTACTACTGTGATATATGTAACCATAAATGATTGTCAGCACGTACTCAACCAGAAACTTCTACCAACCTTTTTATTTTTCTCCTTTTGACTTCTATTAACTAAGAACAATTACCTTCCCAAGGCACAGACATAATGCAACTCTTTGCAATTCTCCACCAGAAAGATTCACAACTTCTTGATCCATCAACTGTTCAATAAGAAGAGGTTTCATGACATCTGACACAAACTGTGGGTGCATATATGAATCGCGTATTCTTTGATGTAACAAGTGTCTGACTGTACTCTGAAATTTGGGGCTGATCTTCTGAGGTTTGTAAGAAACATTAAACTCAGGTATCTCCACATCAGAACCTTCTACAGTATCAGGTTTCAATAAACCAGCCTACAAATTTAGCCAAAGGTTGATTACTTAATCTGCTCAAGAGGCTGTAATTCACAAGGACTAAAACAGCTATCCAGTACAAAGCACATAAATTAAATGATACCAGCATTCTGATAAAGGTTGTCTTCCCCGTCCCATTCTCACCCAACATTACAATAATCTGGGAATCAGTAAATTCACCCTCAACCACTCGAAGCCTAAAATTACCCTGGGTTTTAGTCATGGTGGGATACTTGTATCGTGCATATGTCTCAATTTCCTCAGCACTTTCTTGTGGAGTCTCAGCAACCTAGAAAAAGCAAACAAGTAAATAAAAATAGAACATCTAAAACAGGGAAGAAATACAGCCACAAAATAACAGGTATACCTTGAAGGTCAAAGATTCATCTCGGAACCGTAGATTTTCAGTAGGTACAAATCCAGCCAAGAAAATATTTATTCCTTCTCTAACAGAGAAGGGAAGGGTTACAACACCATACGCACCAGGTTTCCCATATAAGCAGCAAATGAAATCTGACAGGTAATCCAAGACACTAAGATCATGCTCCACAACAATGACATAGCTGAAACATGAAATTTAGATAGAGTAAATAACCTCACATAAATCCCTAAAACAAGATAGACTTGATAAAAACTTAGAAAAATAAAAAATGACAAATCAAACCTATTAGGCCTGAGCAAAGATCGGATAACTTTAGCAGCTTTAAGCCTCTGCTTAACATCAAGATAACTGGAAGGCTCATCAAACATATAAATCTCTGCATTCTGTACGGCAACAACTGCAATGGCAAACCTCTGGAGTTCTCCACCCGATAAATCCCCGACATTACGGTCTATAACTTGATTCAGCTCAAGCTGCACACAAAGCTCTTCCTTAAGATCTCTCTCGTCTTTTTGGTCAAGGACCTGCCCCACATTGCCCTGAACTGCTTTCGGAATGTGATCAACATACTGGGGCTTTATAATAGCCTATTAAATTCAAAACGAATCTTTAGTAGAAGGATAAGGAAGCATATGAGGATCACAGCTACTCACAGGGAAAATCAAACAGTTACAAAACTAATGACAGAATTATAGCATGCATATGAAAGATAAATTTTCACAAGAATAAATCACATGAACAAGTAGGTTAATTAAAATTTTAAAATTTAAAGGAAAAAAATTTCCAATTTTCTAATTTTTCCATCATTTTCTCGTATCTTGCATCAATCATGGTTATTCAACCATAGGGAACTAATACAATTCCATTTTGATTTAGTAATGAATAATTTATAAGAAAGGTAATAATCATCTCAAAACATGGGTAAAACAAACAATACCTTCAAGTTGTCTTCCAAAATACGAGTAAAGTAATTCTGAAGCTCAGACCCTCGGAAATAGGTCAAAATTTCCTGCCAATCTGGAGGATTCTGTGAAGAAAGAAACTCAATCATGTTGATAACAAGTGTACATCAATAAGCAAATAGGGGTATGATACTTCAGTGTATTACATTGAAACGACCCAAATTTGGTTTCAGTTTCCCAGCCAAAACCTTGAGTGCAGTTGATTTCCCAATACCATTTGTTCCGACCAAGCCAAGCACTTGCCCAGGCCTCGGCACTGGTAATCTGTATTAATAATTTCCAGCTAACTCAAAATAAACAAAAAACATTCTACCAACTTTCAGGAAGAATAGCCATGAAGTAACCTGTGTAATTTAAAAGTGTTGGGGCCATATCTATGAGTTGTATCTTTATCCAAATCCTTTGGCAAGTTGATGATCTGGATTGCTTCAAATGGGCATTTCTACACAAGCAGATTAAATTAATATTTGGATTCATAAACTGCAAGCACAGTAGAAACATACATGCAGAAGAAACAAACTATGATTTACAAACCTTAACACAGATACCACATCCAATACACAACTCCTCAGAGATAAAAGCAATCTTTGAAGCAGGGGTAACCTCGATACACAATTTCCCTGCAAATTTTCAATAAGTAAGGCTAAGGAAAGCAAGGTATTGTAGCAACCAAAGATAGCAATACAAACAAGAATCACAACCAACATGTAGGATAGCGCATGATCGAGAAAGTGAACAAGTAAAGTCGCAAGAAGACAAACCGAAACCCCTTTATCAGTAAACACATGAACTGACTCAAAGCAGCAACAGAAGACCTAAAAGGACAACAAAAATTCATTTTTTTCCTCCAAATTCTTTGGCTGATCACGACATAAAATTACACGCATAATCCTGTCAAATCATTACAAACCCGTGTGCATCTCAATTAAGTGTCTTAACAATTTATCAAAAGCCAGTACATAAATTACAAAACCAAACAGAAGCCAAATACTGAAAATCATCAAGGAAATGATCAAAAGTATCGGCTTCCTTCACTACATCACTAAAAACAGAGATGCCAATTACAACCAAAAGAAAACGAAAAAAAGAAAACAGGCATCCGATCGATCAAAACTGACCAGTTTTAACAACTGGACAACTCTTCTTGCATTCCTGACGACATTTCTTGGGCTTGCATCTGTCAGAACTGACTATAGCTATACGCGTCAATCGGTCGGCCATCTCCCCTCGTCAGTTTCTCAAATTTCTGTGTTTCAATCGGCAAATTCGAATTAAAAAACAAATCATACAAGAAATGGATCGTAAAGTGAAAAGATCAGAAAGGAAATAAGAATACCCTGGAATAGAAGAGAGACGTGTGCTCGGAACGCTCTCTCTCCGCTAATGGTGAAAGCGTAGGGGGCACGCACACTAGCACGCTCGGCTGAATTAAAGTTTTAGGGTTTCCTTTCTTTCTTCAGACTGGATCCAAGTCGGTTTGCGTGGGTTTGGGTCTGTGGATCAATTAATGGGCCGAGCCAGGCCTACTGGGGCCTAATATTCGACACATTCTCTGATCCATGTGAGAGAAAAATCTTTTCGCATTTCTAAGTCCAAAAATGTATTTTTAATTTTCTTGAAAAAAAAAAATGTAACACGTTTGGACGCCTCTGATTGCCGACTTGATCCAGAAATTGGCATCATGTTCAACCCTTTTTTTTACGAAAAAAAATCTTTTTATAGAATTAACCATGATAGATTCTTAGGATGTGTTTGTTTTTAAAAAAATAATAATAAAGGAAAAAGAAAAAAAAGGATAATAAAAGAAAAAGGACTAGTAGTCCTTTGTTTGGTTAGTAGATAGAATAAATGAAAAAATTGTTTTAATTATATTTTATTTGGACAAAAATACTCTTTATATTAAAATACAAAATAATTTATATACTTATTAATTTAAAAATTAAATTAATTTTAAATTTTAATTTTAATTAAAATTTAAAATTTTAATAGTTAATTTATTAAATAAATATTTAAGTTTTAACTATGTAAATATTTTTTAAATTATACAATAATATTTTAATTTTATTAAACTTTAATTACTAAAAATAATTACCTACTAATTTTATATTTAAATATAATTAATTTATTTTTAAAAAATTTTAATATTAAACCACCAACATATTTAATAATTTATTATCAAAAATTAAATTTTAAAAAATAAATAAATAATTTAATTTTAAAAAATAAATAAATAATTTAATTTTAAAGAATAAAATAAATTTATAATAAAGATAAATATTTACATAATTAAATTTATATTAAAATAAAATAAAATTATAAATTTTTTCTTTTACTCTTAAAATATGAATTTCTCAATATAAGAATTCATATTCTTAAAACTTAAGAAAAAAAATAATTTTACTTTTTTTTATTTTTATTTATTTTCTATAAAAATAAACAAGATGATTTAAATTATTCTCTTTTTTTTTTCATTTTTTTTCTTAAAAATAAACACACCATTGACGAAGAATGCCACCACGAATTATCTTTACTACTACTTGCATCCATCATTATCAACACAATTCCATAAAAAAGTAAAACGCAACCCACATTCGTGTACTTTACACGTACGTCGGATGTACGTCTTATCCTTTTTCGACGTTTATTGGCTTTTCGGGCGAAGGCATTCAGACTGTTACAATCAAAACTACAATTATTACGTTACCCATATGCATGCATAAAAATGTCTTATCCATTTACTTACTTTTAACACCATGGGGAAAATGCTCATAGAGTTTCTACCACTCGGAAAGAACACAATAGAAGCAACTTTCCACCATATGAAGGTACGCCCTCTACAAATAATCAGAAATTTTATTTGGCCGCAAAGTTGGCCCCCACACCCCATTTGAATTTCCATAAACCTAGGTATCAATACTGATAATCCAATATTCCACCTGAGAACAGATATTCAAAACTCTAGCCAGCTTAGGTCAATCCAACCTGAGGATCTATATATCCGATCATAAGAATATAACATAGCTGTGAAGAGAAGTGAGAGCACAAGAAATAAACCTCTGTTACCTACCACCTAATGATTAATTCATACAAACTGTCAAATTGAGCACTCTTAAATAATAAAAAAGGCAATTGTGTACATTTGTTGCCAATTCCAAATATGTCAGATCATACATCCACCTTAAAGTAGACCAAGATTTAAATCAGCAAAACCTCAAAGCATATTCTAGCTCCTTCTCATCTTCACAATTATATCCCAATGTATAAGCTCGTGCTGTTATAGATACAAAAGAAATGAGGTGGTTAGCAATAAATTTAAGAAAATAAAACAGAAAATCATGAAAAAAAAACAAAAAATAATAAGGTGGAAGTAATATCCATACCAAATCGGCCAGACCCCATGAAAGGCTCTGCTTCATCCATCAGACCCCCTTGCTGTTCCTAAAATTGAGACAAACATTAAGAAAAAGAATTAGAATAATGAAAATAGGAGAAAAGAAAAAAAAATCACAAACCTAACCTACACAACTGGTGAACGAAAGAAAAACAGCATCATATCTGGACAGTTATTCAGAATAAGCACGTTTTCTTATTATTAGCTAATAAAATTTCCCAAAACAGTTTACTATACAAGCATGCATGACTTAAATCAACTATGTCCAACACAAAATCACACACCTCTATGGAGTTTTGTTCTATTTGTAGGTCATGGTAAGATTGCTGACAAATGACACATAACATGACTTGGTAATTTTGATATAAAATCCTCATTAGCCTATGCTTCTCATAATCAATAAAATGTTAATTGATACGGAATCGTAAAAGTAGCAATGGAAAAAAAGAACAAACTCTTTTTCTCCTATTGACGAAATATAAAATGTCCCTCCATCCTTCATTCTTTTTTTTTCCATCATCGGGAAATGAGACAAATTAACTTAGAATATACTGCACACAGTGAACGGCTGAATCTTATCGTAGTCTTTTATGATTCAAAACTTGTAGGCAGAGGAATTAGAAGCAGATTTGACAACAAGTAAACAAATGAAGGTGCATAAAACTTCTACTCACAGGATCTGCCTCAGTTTCATCAGGTGACATCATACAATCAAAACAATGCCCAGAGATTTTACAGACCAAGAGCCCATCTTTGGGGTCCACAGCTACTTCTCTGCATGTATCATCACAAACTAGAAGCAAGGAAAAGGCAAAGTAAGTTCACTATGTGCTCCAAGAATAAGTGGCAATATTTGCTTTTGTGCACATAAAGATAGGTGCCACGGTTGAAAGCATGTTTCTTACCATGAACATATCCTGTCTTCTCACAAACAAATACATTGCCAATATGGTGGTAAGTACACATTTCTCCAGAACAAGCGTGGTCAGCTACCAAGTTATCAGTCAAGCCCTGACTGCTTTTCCACATAGATACTTGATCGCTGACTGTCTTATCAAGAATCACACGATCATCCTTCACCTGCACATCACAAAAATAAACAGATAAACAAAAACAAAAAAGAAAACAGTTTTCTTCCCAATGATTTGAGTTCCCTTTTCTTTGCCTTTCTTTTTTTTTTTTACACTCTCTGAAGTGTATTACATTACGGCAGTGAAAAATGCAGGCCAATATTTATGGCGTGCACATAAACTGCACCTACACTTAAGTATCACAAAACAAAACATCAAACCAAGTCAAATGACCCTCGCTTATTATTCCCTATCAAATGCAATCACTAAAAAACAGCCCACCACTTCCAAAGATAGACAAAACATGCACAAACCGGTCAAAATTTTGTATAAATGTAGTAACACAGGACACACACACACCAACACCAAAGCAATCATACATGCCTTAATTGTGGAAGAAAGAATAACAGCAAGGACCATTTAACGTAAAAAGCACACATTCTTACAATAATGAGAAAGAAGATTTGTAGCTCTTTCTTTCCCATCCATATCAAAGTAATGATTGAAAACCATAAGACCTACACTACAAAGGGTATAGTTATAACAAAAATTAATTGATAAGTTGAAAAGATGAAATGAAAAAGAAGCTTGTTACTTGAAAAGCAATGCTAGAATGTATATATTTTTAATTAAAGAATCTTCATTTCAGGCAGAAGTAACACATGTTACCTGTGAAGGAAGAGGAGCTTGGCTCCTTTTTGCAGCTTGCATTTGGATATAATACTCTTTAAACTCAGTTGGGCAATTTCTAACAAGTTCAACCATGTCTTCCTCATCACGCTGTAAAATGAACAACTATTTGCTGTAAAACTACTGTCTACACCAGCTTTAGCAATGTTTAAGCATCAAATGAAGAATTTCAACTAATGTAAACTTGCCTCAAGCATCTTTTAGAATAAAATTAAAAGTTCCAATGGGAAGCAAGATATATGTACAATTCCAGTTAAATTTTCAAGCCTAAAACTAATCAGGTATCCTCATCAATGCCTTGTCTAAAAAGATGGGAACAAAAGCAATTGGTTGGATGCAACAACAATAACATTGTCTAAGGCTTAGTTCCTTCTTCTTAGAAGAAAAGAAGATATAACTACATGATACCTCCATAAAAATCATTTTTCTCCTTTCATTTTTCTGGTAAGAGCCCCTTTTATATATGGCTGATTGCATCTTCTGTCAAGACACCACTTGGTTTCCCTCAAAAACTTCAGCAGAAAGTTCATATTACATAAACAGCCCAAACAGCACAAAGCAATCACAAAAGCCATCCAAGCGACGTTGAAAATTCTACATTTTTGCTTTTGCTAAAAAAAAAATCAAGGTAAATTAAAATAAAAGATTAAAGTGTTTTCCCCTAATTATCTGACCATAAACAAAAAAAAGCGATATAATAGTAGAAGAGGGAACTTCAAAAGATACCTGAATATAGAGCTTTTTCCAGGCACACACTCGCAAATTCTTGGTAGGGGGCAACAGACCCCATCGCATACAGTATCTGCCCAAACCCAAAAACAAGCGGCTATCATAAACATACCATCATATACAAGGTCCAAACTAAACATATTTTTCAATCTTATATAAGTATGTTCCTGGACTACAGATAAATCCATAAGTGCACAAAATCAACTAAACTGCATGCCAAACAGAAAAATAATTCCGACTTGAGCACAAAATAAAACAATCTCAGAAAAAGGAACAATTTTTCTTTTCCGAGATCAATCGAAAATAATATAAAATAAAGACTCACAGGCGACGCCACAAGGACTCATCAGAAGCAGCGTAATTTAAGAATCTACAAACTAGCGAACACGATATAAGATCCTGCTATATTTCAAAAACAAACTTCATAAGTCAAAATAATAACAAATCAAACAAACAAAAGAAAAAAATAACAAGAGATCGTCCAAAATTGTGGAACGAGCCTCAGAAGATAGGAATTTGAGTATGTGTGGGAACAATTCCGGTGGAATCTTGCTGAAAATTCCACTCTCAATCCTCCTCGGATGAGAACAAGTTTCAAGTTTGGTAATATTAACGCTATTGCGGGACCCGGAATCTGAGCATTTCTCTATACGCAATTTCTTCTGTTTCGGTTCCTCTTCTTCTTTCAATTTCTTCTCCTCCTAATACAAACAAAAAGAGATGAAACGACATGATATTGCTATTTTTATTACGAATATGATCATGTAAAATGAATAAAACCTCCGATTCGGAGACTTCAGAGAGGACTTCGGATTCGAGGAACTGAGCCAAGCTCTCATCTTCGTCTTCGGATAACGTCATCGGCAGTACAACAAGAAGGGGTTGAAGTTGGATTTAGATCGGACGGTGCCGGCGTCGTGGCCGGAAGTCGGTTTTCTATTTTGTGAGGTTAAAAAAAAAAAAAAAAGAAAGCCAAACAAACAGTTCCTGCTAATCATACGAGGATAAGCAAGTAGGCATAGATGGACGGTGTGGATGCGTCGGTACGTTCGAGTCGGGTCCACCTGGTCCCATCTTGTTCCAATTTCTAAAAGTCTAATAAATATATTTGTATTATTTACCGGATTCGTTTTTAGCCGTCGGATTGCCATGTACGCATCCAACAGTTAACGTATGAAAAGAGAAAAAGGGGGGAATAACATCGCAAATCAATCAATTTTCTAAAATTGGTGTAACTGATATTAAGTAATGTCCACAGTAGAGGATTTATGAAAAATCATGCACAATTTTATTTTAAATAAATGTGAAAATGAAAACTTATCCGTTACATTAAACATGAAATTTATCTTAATTACAGTTTTAAAGAGATATCATTTTACTTCGTAATTGAATTATACAGCAGCTAGGTGGTGTGAAGGAAGGAACCCAACCTAATGTTGTTACTAGGCCCATTAGCGATTGGTAAATAAAACTAGGCAATCATCCTTTTAGACTAGTCCAGGAGAGGAGACTTCACTTGGGAAATCTCTTACATCCCTCGATGTTATGTTTCTTTTTGTTTATCACGCAGTATGCATCAATTCTCCCAGCAATACAAATATATAACATACACAAACATGAAAATCAAATGACGTCAATCTATCAAATGCAGAAAGCAGAATTATATGATTCCAGCAAATAACAGGGGATTTCATAGCCAACATACCAAGTAAAAAGTTTGAAATACGTACAACTGGACCATGCCAGAGTGAAAATCACTTGTCTTAGAACCCCTACCAAACATTTTTTATATCGTTTCCCTGATCAATGAATAAACACAGGACTTGGAGAACATCTACTATTCTATACCTAAGACAACGGGTTCATCTCTGTACAGCCATGAGGTTAGATAACAAAAGCTTCTTCTAAATGAACCAGATGATAACGGATTAAAATAACCTAACCACACATCAAGCAGATTTCACAAAATGCTGGGACAGCAATTTGGCAATCTCCAAGAACCCAACGGTTTCTTTCCCATTGAAAGTGGTCTTCAACATCTCATTGCATCGAATCTCCTTCTTGCTTGCAGGATTCTACAAACCATGACATAAAATTGAAACTTGAGAACAAGAATACACGATTAACAAATAAGACCCAAAAATGATACTAAATAACAAAGTTAGTCCATGATTGTAACAGAGAAACAATTTTCCAACAAAAATGCTCATGATCACCAGTGACATAATTAAATAACGAACTTATTAGAAAACATGGTTTAGTAGACAATGGATTTAAATAACCACTTCTGCTCAAGATCCTGTTTTGGCCACAATTCATATCTTCATCATGGCAAAAAGGAAAACTTAGAACAATGATAAGAGGGAGAGAACAAATATGTGTCATCATTTAATAGATTCAAAAAGAATCCAACTTTTTACTTGAACAATTTGGTCACCAATAATTGTTGGGTTGACAAAAGAACGTCACATAACTCAGAGAAACATTTAAGATGGGCAAGGAAGGAAGGAAGGAAAATGCATGAATTATGTTACTGTACTTTTTCTTTTGGTTTTTCTTAAGATAGAATTAGTCCTTAATTCCTTTCTTTATAGATGGTTGCAGAAAACTACTATAAAAAACTTGCAACCTTGTAAAGATTGCACAGACAACAATATCGGATTAATTACTGTCATCATCAAGAAAAAACTGACGTTTTGTATTATTATGAATGTTTGATATACAGGGTAGTAACGATCATATATAAAGACTAAGAAAAGAATCATGGATATCCTTGAGGGAGAAAAAAAAAATAGCTACTGGCCTCCATTTACAAAGGAGTTATACAATTTGTTATTAATTAAGTAAGCCATTGTTATTAGAGCTCTAAATCACCACAAGATGATATATTTTCTCAACTGTTTCGCCTTATTACTATCTCAATAATGATCAACAAAAATGAAATACAATAATACATGCCAAAAAAACTAATATTCTTTTCAATAAAGTAAAATCTTTCTCAAAAATAAGAAATGAATGCCTAAGAAGTCAAGTCAGCATGAGAATCCAAATCTATATACAACATTATACCAGCTAATAGCAAAATATCAAGCAGATAAGTGAATAAATGAAAACAAGAAACAGCGATGCAAGTGAAGCAAGAAACCATAAACGGTTCATGCTAATAGGTAATCGGGAACAAGAAACAGCCAGAATGTTTGCGAAAGCCAAAAACTGAGTAGATATATAAAAAAGGGAAGAACCTGGAGATTGTGGAGTTCCATATATTGCCAGACTTTTTTGACAGCCTCAGGGCGAGATACTTCGTTGGCTCCAACAAATTTGCCCAGTTGTGGAGATACAGGAACCATTTTGAAAATCCTTAAGGCTCTTTGCTACCAACTGCTGAAGAAGACAGCTTGGCTGCCGTCATCAATGCCCTGAAATTTCCAAATACCCTTGTCGCCATTTGAAATCTCTTTCTTGATGTTTTATTTATTTTTTTAATTTTTGTAGTTGCCTGAAAAATAAAGAACAGCACTCTCTGTAGCTAAAACCCTAGAAATGGGAGACGCAAGGATTTCTGTTTGATAAAATGACTAGGAAACAAAGCCTTAAATATCCCAACACTAACCAACTTTAGAAAATTTTGAGACCCGGAACATGTCAAGACTGAAAATATTAAATCACTGTTCTGAAAGGGCGAGCAAAAGTAGAAAACTGTTTTCATTTCAATTTGCCTCGTTGTCTACCTCTAAATCAAACTGTTAAAAAGACTCTAATTTATAGATTGAAAATAGTGTAAAAATGGTATAAAATTAAGAATACCAATCTTTCCTGTGTGTAGGTTAAAAATCTTTTAATTTGTATAATTTTTTTATCATTAAATTGGTATAGTTTTAATAATTAAAATTAAATTTAATAATATATTAATTATATAAATTAAATTTAATTTTAAGTATTAAAAATATATTTATCTAATATTTAATAAATAATATAATAAATTGTGTAAAATTAAAAAATTCACCGTTGCTCTTCACGCGCGCACGTGTGTGTATATATATATATATATAATTTATTTATTTTCTTTTTCTCCAAAACTAAAAAAAAAAAAAATCATGTGCACTAATTCTCTTGTTCCACAGTGAAGCCTGAAGCATTTCAAGCAACAGTTGCCAATGATAATATATTGTTAGGTATTGTAATATGTAAGCTCAATCTTCGGTGTAAGAATGATGACGGAAGTCTTGGCATGAAATCATCAATAATCATCACAAAATCCACAATTAGCAACCTTGCGATCCTGGTCAATGATTCAGAGTATCAAGTGTAAAGATACACACTGATATCTCCTCCCATTGAGTTTTTCCATAACCAACCAAAATTTCTAAACTTATATTTTGAATAAACAAGATTAAGCATTGGATCTTTTAACAAAGACATAAAACAAATAGCAAGCTTGCTGATAATTTTCTCCATCATACAATAACAGTGGAACAAGTAGAAAAAACAAATTAAGGAACTCCGAAGTTTATAATACCCATCAGCCTAGATGAACAACACATGTTCATGCCATGACTTAAGCAATTCTCATTGAAATATTCAGAACAAGCACCTAATTTGTAATGGGTTCAAACAAAAATGTCCCAGAAGAAACATTATTCAGTTTCTACAGCAAAAGAGAGCTACACCATGATCTAATAGCAGCACAAGGGTCAAAATGACCAAGCCAATCTAATTATCGGCCAGTTTTCACAAATTGTCCAGACAGCAATTTGGCAATCTCCGGGATCCCAATTCTGTCTTTCCCTGCCAATATAGATTTCAACTTCTCCTCGCCAAGAAGGTCCTTTTTCATTCCAGGATTCTGCAAGAAATCATCAATATGTCACGCCACCAGAGAATTTTCATACATGAAACATGGAAAAGGAAGAAGCAAATAAATTCATGAAATAAAAACAAAATACATGCATTCAAACCTTCCGACAATTAGGAGATAGAGTGAATAACTGTGGAGTGAACACAGCTATTGAGGCTAGCAGTTAAACAAGAGTTATTACGTTTACTAATCATTTACAAACAAGTAATAAACCAAAGTGGAGTGACTGAACACATTTAAACAGTTGAAGCTCATGAGATTAATTTTGAATGAACTACGGCAGAAAGCTATCCCTGTTCAATGAAGATGGTAAGAACAGAAATATATAACACCTGAAATGGCAGCAATTTAATGAAAAAAACTAATTGCGGGTTCTATCTAGCTTAGCTTGTAAGACCTCACTGGCACTTTTACTAAAGGTTCGCAATTCTACTGCTGCTCACACCCAATTGAGGAGTTTTGGTTTGTGATCGGGAATTGGGGGAAAAGGGATAATTGAAAAGAAAATTTTACAAGTTAATATTTGCAAATACACATAAACAACGAAACAAAACAAATGATGTTTTCCATCATCAAAACTGTACCACCTAACAAGACATCTTAAAAAACAGATTTTTCTTTACAGCAAACCAAAAGAAAAAAATCACCTTTGACCATCTTAACAATCCTTTTGAATTAGTTCAGTCATAGAAATACTAACACAATCCTATACACTTGACAAGATAATCCAACCATTCTATTAGGACAATCATCAAACATTTGTAAGAGGCAGCATTCAAAACAATCAACATCAGTATGGCACAAGGGTTCGCAAAATATAAAGATGTCCCATTTAATAAGCAATTGTATTAAAAGAGAAACCTGGCGGTTATTGAGTTTGATGAACTTGGAGATCAATTTGGAAGTTTCGGAACGAGCAGGCTCAGGAATATTTAGGACTTTGCCCAACTCAGAAGAAGCAGAAGGCACAACAGGTTTGATTTTGCCTTTGCCTTTTCTTTTAGCTTTGGAAGAAGAACCGGGTTGGAATTTTCGGCCACCGCCCTTCACTGCGGGCATCACTGCTTTGCTCCCTCCCCTTGCTGCCATCTTCTTAGCTTTGTTACAATTCGCCTTGCCTTTGCAAACGAGAATTCTAAAGCTAAAACGGTCGGCCTTACGGGCTAATATGTTGCGTATAGAAGTTTGTGGGTTTATCAGTATTATTTAGTCTAGTCCGCTCTTTTTATTTATTTATTTTAATTTTTTTTATCTCTTTCTTCTTAATGATTAATTACTGATTTGGGTTGGTAAAAACAGGTATTACACTGTTTATCAAGGCATTTTCTTTTTCTCTTTTCTTGCTCGTATTCTATTTTCACTTTAGAATCCAAAACGATGAATATCCATCAACTGCCCTGTCGACCCGACCTTAGGCCCTGACTAGCATTCTACCAGAAAACCCTTGAGTTTTCGGGGCATTAGATTCTCGCCAGATTATTAAGATAGAAATGAAAATAAAGAAGAAAAAAAAATGTATGTTACAGTAAAAACCCACCAAGAGAATGAGTATTCTCACTTACTCTAGTACAAAGTTATGCTAGTTAAAAGGGCTTTTTGAGAACGATGTTATGCATTCATGTCTACATACAAAACAACCCAACAAACATGCAAAAAACTAAGAGCTTCCTCAGCTTCTTCTATCTTATGGTTTGCCCTATAATCTCATCCTCATTAATACTCCCATTGATGATATTGGTATTAATGATGCCCGGGTAGTTTTCTTGCATAATATGTCCATTGGAGAAGAATACTTGTGTCTACTCTTCTCAAAAAATAAAAATTTCATACAAACACTAAGAAGAATACTTGTGTCTGCTCTTTTCGCTTCTACGGCGTCCATCAGAGTCATCAGCAGGTGTACAAGAATGCTTTTGCCTGCTCCTTTCTCTTCTGCGGTGCCTACCAGAGTCAGAATCTTCAGATGAATGCCAATGTTTGTTTCCTCTCTTTCCACTTGCATGATGCCTGTCAGCCTCATCTTCAGATGAAAAGGAATGCTTTTGTCTGCTCCTTTTACTTCTATAATGCTTTTCAGAGTCTGAATCTTCAGGCCGAAGAGAATGCTTCTCTCTCCCTTCTTTTATCATTCGATGCCCATGACAGTCATCTTCAGATGAATCAGAATGCTTTTTCCTGCTCTTTCTACTTCTATGATTTCTGTCAGTATCAAAATCTCCAGGTGAATAGTAATGCTTGTGTCTGTTTTTCCTAGGATGTCTGTCCCATTCTGAATCATCGGATGAACTTGATTTGGAACGCTTCTTTTTCTTCTTGTGTTTATTCTCCTTCCTTAACCTCCTGTCTCCATTGTCAAAAGGTGAAGATGACCAGTCTTCATCAGAAACTCTTAATCCTTTATCACCTGGTGATGACTGCCTCTTGTGTTTACTTTTCTTTTTGGACTTCTTTCTAGATTTGCTTGACAAGCTGGTCAACAAGTCAGGTACATTGTTGTCCCCAGCAAGAAACCCTAGAATTTCGGGGGAAGGGAAAGGATAAGTAGAATGCCTAATTCACAACTATAAGTTAGCAAAATAAATAAAAAAAGAACTTTAAGATTCAGCACTTAAAGCAGGGCGTGTACCCCCGTATTCATCGAATATGTCCTCTGCAACTATCTGCTGATTGGGATCATCAGGTTTAAACCCTCCATGAGGACTAAAATTTCCTGGTTGTCGCTTCAGCTCCCACTTAAGAGGCTGCAGGGAAAATAAGAGCATCAGCAAGCAGCCAAGGATCTCACGTTGTTAGAAAAGAACAAGGCAGCAAAATTTTTTAAATAAGGGGTAACAATATATATGTGCTTGTACTAGCTTGGAAAACAAGTGCAGAACAAGTTCCAAGCTCTTTGGCAACTTTGACTCCTAATTCTACAGCTTAGTTACCTATTTCCTATGCATACTTATATCTAGACTGCCTATCGAATTTTTCTGCTTCATGAACATAGAAAAAGCTATTAGAGATCTTATATTTCTGTTTATGTTTGTTATCTGATTGATACACACAAAATTTTTTCTGCTACACTAACTATTATAAGATGGTTTACAGTGCTACACAAAAACCACGTAAGATAGCAATTAAGAATCTAAAGATGAGTTTGATGGTGCCAGTGCTCCCACACATTTTTATTAGGCACAATTCTATTGTCCAGGTTAAATGATAGCAACCTTCACTTAATCTGCCAAAAACAACTAAGAAAGAATACCCACCTCACTAGGATCTACGTGAGCCAAGATAGCAGTCAAAGGGTCATCTCTTTTCAATCGACTCTCTTCGTTAGGCATTATTGCATCCTTCAAAGGACATTCACGATCACCACTTTGGTGCCCATGATTTCCACATCTTAAACATTTCACATTTCTCAGTTCAACACCAAATGGTTTTACCCTTGCAGGGGCACCTGTCTCCAGCCTGATAATTATAGCAATCACAAATGGGACTTCTATACAACATAATATAGGATTTGTAATAGTGCTGCATAACTAATATTTCATGGAACACAGCCAACTGAAAAACCACAAGAATGACAATGGAACTCCTGGAAGAACAAATAACATTCGCATGTATGATCTTATATTAGAACTCTGCAAAAATTCGAAACAAAGCAATGTAAAATAAGTCACTATGCATAAAGATTAGTGAAATATATGCCTACTTTTGTCAATATCCTAATAAAGATTGGAAAATTTATAAATGCAATCTTTTAAATTTTTCGATTTTGACTCGTGTTTCACATTGTTTCTTTCAATGCAATCCTCACATAGTTTTCTTATTCTTTTGCCTTCTATATTTTTGGATTCTGACCAGTAAGATTTGAACCCACATGTACTTGTGCTCATTGTAACCTCTTTAAACCTTTTATATAAAGAAATCACTTAAATCTCAATGAAAATACAGTACCCAGGTCAAAGGCCAAAGCAGCAGTGCTGTAGATCTCAAACACATGACTGGTAAGAAATTCAGTAGTATAAATATTACATAACAAATGCATGTAGGCAGTATTCAGACATACCGTGGAGCATTTTTAAGGATTTCAAACTCTTCTTCAGTAGGTAAAGGACGCCCAAAAACATCTTTTGGCCTTGGTTTCCTCTTTTCTTCACCCACAGGCTTAGATCCCGGTTGCCTATAACATAATAAAACAACTTTGATTCACTTGCTGAAATAACGGTTACAAAGACATTTTCATCAACTAAACAATCATCACAGAAACCAAAATTCATATGCCATAATCATAAAATAATACAGTACATAGCAGCTGTAGGTGGTTGTTCCTGTTTCTTCCTGTCATCATCAAGCTCCGCAGCCTTAGCACTTTCGGCATTGTAACCAGGTGGACGAACATACATAAAGCTAACAGCTTGCATTGTCTCCACCTACCCCAAATCAACCCAGTAAAAAAAAAGGAAAAAAAAAAAACAAAACTTTACTTACAATTCCAACAAACAAAGTTAATATTTTCAATCTGAGGGTTTTAAAATAAGTTGTCTATGTGTTTTGTAAAATTTGTACCTTCTCCTTGTCTTTCTTGGAAATGAGGGCTGTCTGGCGAAAGAACTCCTGCTCTTGAGCATACTGGAAAAAGAAAATAAAAAAATTATAAATGGAAATAGAAAAAGACAATTTAGAATGAGAAAGGAGACCAAAATTAAAATAAAGAAAAGAATTAGAATGAAGAGATACTTCGCGGGCGACTTCTTCGGAGCGGCGTTGACGGTGGGAGTGGATCTGTTCGGCAATCCATTTGCGGCGTTGGTTAGGGTAAGAGAGAGGATGCCATGGCTTCTGATTTAAGTAAGAATGGCTCCATGCAGTACCTGACTTAGTCTTGTAATCAACTTCACCTGATGCTGAGGATAACTTCTTCAATCTGTTGCCAACTCCCTCTTCTGCATCCATTATTTTGAGGATTGTTCCGACGAACGATTGGATTTTGTTCGATAAATAATAATAAAAACAGAGGAGTTATCTGTTGCCAACAGCCTTGAACTGGATAAATGGTTTGGGCTGCCTTTCAATAATGTGATAGCAGTATCGGTAAGTAATTGTGGCATTACTATTCAGACCCCTCCTACTGTCTTACTGGACTACAGCTTCGAAACATAAAAAGTGATCTAGCTCAGCTACTCTCATGTCATGCACCAGTGCAGTGAAAATGGACCTAGGCCCACTTATTGCAAGCAAGCTATATACTTCTCCACTTCTGTAGTTCTGTTGTAACTATTATAAATCAATTATACAACTATAACACTATCCCGACATAAACAAAATCGATCCAGGAATTTAAATAAATCTACCTCAAACTTCGATAGATTATTTATAGCAAGGTACGAATTGATATAGAAACGCGAATAATTTATTTTTTTTCAAAATTTTTTCTTTAAAAAAAAAAAGAAAAGAAAAATGAAGAATCACAACCCTCTTTTGGGTTCAAAATTTTGCGGTTGTATTTTTATTTCCCTGAGACCAAAAGAAAGACCTAATAAAATATAGCATATTTATAAATAGGGCAAGACACAGGAAAAATACATTGTCTGATTCTGTCTTTCAATCTAGTCATGCAGCGCAAAGGATTTTCCACTTTCCTAGCCAAGCAAAGTCATCCAGATAATCAAAATTTATGGGATGCTTTCGTAAAATCTCCGCCAAAAAAGGGACAAAGAATGTTTCACAAGGAAATAATAGTGCATCCCTCTCTTGACTTGTCTAAACAAATATATGTGGTAAATAAATAAGACAAAACAAGAAATGCTACCTTCTCACAACAAGAAGTAACTTTAAAATAGATCAAATTATCATTTATGATAACTTTAATAATAATAATAATAATAATAAAAGTATATTATGTTTGCTTAATCTCTTGACTTTGGGGAGAAAACATGTCCTCGCTGGTAGGGAGTCTTGTTTATTGATGCATCTTTGTGAATGAGAGGTTCAGCAGCTCGAGTAACTTGAACAGCAATCCCCTGGGCAGCTTGTCTTGCTCTGTAGGATGCCCAAGTTACCAAATAAAGACCCGCAATAATTAGACATCCCCCTATAACACTGTCCAGATGTGAAAAACCAGAGAGTGAGATCACACTAGCTTTGGTGGTACAAGCTCAAGGAGACAACAAATTGAATTCCAAGTTGATATTGATACAGGTAAATATCTAACTATACTAATCCAGTAAAGAAACATATGAGTGCACAAATGAAAAGTATGGTCAATAAAGAAGTCAGTCAAGGATGGATAGGAGTAGAACCTTCCCAAATAGACAGGGCTTCCGAGGAAAATCCTTGACAGAAAGGCAGATGTTGCAGGTTGAAGTGGATTGTACAGTGCAACCAAAGCTGGCCCCAAGATCTTGTTGGACCACGTTAGGAGTCCGTAATTGATGGCAGATGCAATGGTTCCCTGGAAAAGCAAGGGGAATTTTTGTGAAGCATTCCTTTATTTTAAACACAAATATATAAGAGGCTGGCAGATTGAGAAGTTACTACTAAGCAACTTCTCAAAGCCAGATAGACTTGTAACTGAAAAATGGGAATAAATTAACTGTTGTAACTTAAAAATAATGTACATATAACATCTGAAAACTTACAGCATAAATGACAGCAAACAATTCAGACTGTGTCAAACTCCAGTCTGTTGACTCACTAGTCATAAAGAATGCTGTTATTACCATCAATATGGCACCAAAAAAGTATGAGAATGCTGTCACAGACAGGCTGGAAGGATATTTCCTTAAAACTGGCGCCTGACAATTTTTCACGACAAGAAATTAAACATTGGAAGTATATAACCTTCAATGAGATAAAGACATGTAAAGATTATGATGCAGTAACTTGAACCAGAAGGTGCAGGCAGAAATTATCAGGAAATATATGACAGATTCAGCAAAGCTTATTAGTAAGTTCTGCACATATATAAAAGACAAAACGACTTGAGCAGACCGGTGATCTAAACTTCCAAAAGTTTAAAAGTTTGTAACAACTTTACGGTCATTATACAAGAGATGCTTCAGAAAATGAAAGAGGATAAGGACAGACAAAACCTTTTACTTTCTAAAATCAATGTATTTGCTTCCAAATAGTCCACTTGTGAACTTATGACTGAATTGTTGTTTCTACTTGGTTCTAAAGGTTTCTGGGGATGGCTTATATATAGAAAATAAATTCAGATCTGATTGCTGATTCACTCTTGTTGTGAGATGGAAAGAGAAGGTGCCACTGCCCAAAGGTAGCTTACTAGGTAGGGCAGTGGACAAACACCCAGCAATAAGAGTTGAAATACATTTAGTCGAAAATAAAGAGATGCACAAAAATCATTTTAGGCAGAAAACACCTCTAAGAATTACACAGCATAGCAATAAATTCAAGGTTAAGCTCCATCAGATGCATTAGACAATCAGCAACTGTGGCACTATATTAAAACTTTACATAATAGGGTTTTTTCTCATGAAACATTGCTAACAAAAAGCAGAATCCAACTATCATCTTCATGCTTCAAGCAGAAAGAATAAGACTTCTGTAGACGTTCCAAATCTGGCTTAGAACCTATTTAAAAATTTCCTGCTTATTAACACAATACCAAGAAAACAGAACCGCTACATTATTAAAGAGGCAACACTTAAGCAGGTGATTCAAGTTTTCGTTATTTTATTCTATCACATGCATATGATCCTTGAACTTTATCCTCAATTTTTTTTTTAAAAAAAAAAGATTCTCTTTTTATGATCTTCCCTGTAGCGTCCCCAGTCCTTCTATATGCTGTGTATGAAGATTATTTAGTATACTAACATCAAATGGAAAATCTTATCACGATAAGCCAAGTTCTTATGTAGATGATCAATGAAATTGAAGCCATATGTGATAGTAAATAAAACAACGGCATATTTTAGCAAATGAAAAAACCAAAAACAGAGCATTGTCTAAGCATCAAAACCTTTATCACCTCCAATTTTTGTATTTTCACTTCAGAAACGAAATTTCAGTTGTCATCCAAAAGTTAACCATATAATCCAGTACCTGAATGACTAGAAAGGCAGCCATGCACATGCAATTCCCTAGTAAGCATAAAACTCCGAGGTGCCAATTATCAAGTCCAAACTCCACAAAACTAGACATAAGCCATCCAGCAGGCTCTGGTTGACCCCTTGCAATTATTTCACTTTGTGCTGAAAAGTCTTGGTTACTGTATCCAAACAACGCCGGGCCACGGAATAGAACCATTAATATGGCACCAGAAACACAAATGAGGGTACCTCCAACCTTTGCTTGACCTTCAATTCTCAGCAAATTCACTCTCTCTGTACTGCATGAACAGTTCATACACGATATTGAAGAAGCAACATCCAACACAATACATTTATTTATTTGTATGGATATATAAAATTACAAATATCAAGTGAATTAGAGACAATTAGAAATTTTTCACTTACCCCATCATTACAGCCAAGAGAAATGTGAACACTGGAATTGAAGGTTGTATGGCAGCAGCATAAGTAGGATTGGTGTAACTAAGACCAATAAGAAACAAAAGCTGGTTCCCAAATATCCTAACCAAATGAATTAAAAATTGGTAACAAAGCCAGATAAATCTTTCAGCGGGATTAGGAAGCTCTCCAATAACAATGGATCTTTAAAGAACAAAGACTTACCCAGTTAACCCAAGAAAAAAGAAGGACATCAGTAGGCGCCTGGTCAATGGTAGACGGGTTCTTCTGCAAAGAGGAAACATCAAATATTTCCACATACCAACTATATCTATAATATGCTGCACATAAGCTATCGGAAATAAGTTTAGACAACAATTAAGTACCAGGATACTATTTCACAGCAAAACTATGCAGGGATGTGAAGTCAGGCATACAGAAAGATACAGAGAAGGATAGAAGCTTGAACATTAAATAAAAAGTCGACTTGACATGTTATACATAAAAAGTAGATTCAGAGGCAGATCACGCACCCAGGTAGTGCATACGTAAGCAGAACATTACTGGTACTTCTTAGTTTGAATATACTCGTATCAATATAAATTTAACATGCTATAGTTAATTATAGGTAGAACCGTTGCTAGATTGAATTTCTAAATCCAACAGTGCCACTAACTGGGAAAATATTCTATTCACAAGAATCCATCTCAAATCATATTATAGTAGAAGAAAAAGCTAAACATCAACATTCAAGTTGAAACTTTTATTTTTAAAAACTCAACCTTGATGAATTGTATCAAAATCACAGTTGACAGACGCAGACAAGTAAGTCAAACTCGGAAAACAACCAAAAAGTGGAGATGAGTCGATAGTATAAAGAGAAGAATACTTTTCACGAACATAGGCGATGGGGGCAAGAAGGGAAAGAGCAAGAAGATCACGAAAAACACAGAAGACGAGCTGGTTGACTCCAACATTGAGGGCTACTTTTGTAATTACATGATATCCTCCATTGAACAACTGAACCAAAGCCATCGCTCCGTGCGCTTTCCATGCCTCTCTCTCCATTAACGACCCACTTCCGCCAGCTATCACTGTTGCTGCCGCCATGACTACGCGGAGAAATTTTGGTAGTCGGTCTGACTGGTCAGTGTTTGTTGTAGAGCCTAAAAGAACAAGATGTTATCCCGTTGTGTTAGAGAATGAGAAGAGAATTAAATGTGCGGGTGAGGGCTTTCATTTACCAGCAAACAAAAATAATGCCGAATAGAATGATATTGCCGGTGTTGGAGCCTCTATTGTAATTCTGATTTTGACAAGTTTGTTTGCCTGGTTCTGCCAAATAGGGTCCTCATCTCTCTGTTTTACTTCGGCAAAAAGCCACACGTTCGTTGGTGGATCAATTCATCAGTTTAATGAGCGAAGCAAAATGAATAAATATTGGAAACCAATTCTTTCATTTCTTAAATGTTGGTCAAAATCAAAATCACCTCACCAAACTTGCAAACAATTTGGTTTTTCAATTGACCATGTGATTCCCTCTGCCTTGTTTAGTCGTCAAGTCGTTACGTTTTCTAACACAAGTGACAAAAACATTTTTGACCGGTCATTCCGTTTTCTAACACAAAGTGACAAAAACATTTTTGATCAAGTATTGTTTTTGTTCAATAGAAGCAAGAAACATTTTGGATCAAATTCATCTTATTTTTTCATGTATTCTCTCTGCTATTATTGTTCTTGAGATATGACAGAATCGGCATACAAGACGATAACGTTTAATTGGAAAATCAGACAAGAATCACAAAAACTCACATTTGAAATTTCCCATCTCCGAAGGCAAGCACATTTATTTACCTAAACAGAATTCACAATAACAACAACTATTATTATAACATCAGCAGCAGCAAATAGTTTCTTTTCTGTTCACTTGAGAAAGCAACTCATCTACAAAGACATCATTTAAGGCCTAAAGGCCGGATACATAATACAAATGTATGTTACTTTGAACCGATGTTGAAGACATTTCTATTTGATAAAAACCGAGAAAAAAAAATAAAGACTTATATAGCTCCCCCAAAAATTAAAAACTTATCTACTTTATATTCCCAAAATAGTTCTTATTTGATCTGGAGGATGCCTTGCTAGGGATTTTGGGTCTGGATAGCTATTCTCGGGGGCCATAATTGCCTTGTAAATTAGATCGTAAGCTTCAGCCAGTGACCTAGCTACCTGGATACAAGCTTCAGAACGCAAACTTGGAGCCTGCATCAACTCAAATTCAGGCAGAGAACTCTCACTTCCCAAAATAAGCCCAAAGAAAGACTTTAAACACTCTGACAGTGATGCTGGAAAAGTGTCTTCTATCTCTGCCAAAGAGGGCCCAGCTACCGTGTTGCTACCCAACTTGCTAAGTGAACTACGGAAGTGATGCATCTTCTGCAACAAGCCGCATCTTCTTAGAATGGCATCAACTTCTTTGTCCACCAGGATACGCATTTGATTATCAATCATTGATCCAAGGTTATTCACGTATTCAGCAGCAACTTCATGACTAATCAATGGTTGTCGGATGGCACACAAGCAGTTGATGAGGAAAATCTTAGAAGGAGTCTCATTACTCTGCAAAATACATAGATGGAAATACGATGCAAATACTATCAAGAATTTACAAAGAAAGATAAAAGCCTTCGATTACATTATGTCACAAATATAAAAAGCAAAGAAGGTCTCACGCTTAGATCCCACTTATTGGAACTAATTATTAGCTGCAGATATACTTGTTAAGTTATTGATTAATCTGCTTTGACTAATGCAGAATATAAATGGGGATTCTATTAAGGTTGAGAGTTTTATCAGAATCATCCGAACAATTAAACCAAATTTATTGCCATTACATTAGCCATTTCTTGGGCATCATGTGGTGGCAGATTGTACCAGCATCCACAGTAAAAGAACCACTGATACTTCAACATTAGATCTCTAAATTATTGCTTGTATTGTTTGTTAGGATATACCAAGAACTACAACTTACAATAGCTAACATAATCCTAAAATTAATACAGAAAATTTAAGATTGATAAGCAGTAACATACAGAGAAAACAAGTAAACAGGCAACTGAAAAAACCTGTGTGGAAGAGGGGGAGCTGCTATTGTAAAAGATTGCATCAACCGCTGATTTACTGATGTGGCCAGAGTTGGAACTCAATCTTCTTCTTGATGAATGGCCACCTCCCTTGGACTTGTGTGCCTCTGCTGCTTTTTCACACATCTTCAACAATAGGGGAAAAGAATTTTATCTTATTCATAAAATTCAGGGAAGAAAAATGAATTTTCATCCCATTTACTAAATTTAGGAAAGAAGAAACTACTGCAGTCCTTCTCAAGGTGAACATCAGTATGGCTAAAAATCTGAATCAAGTTTTAAAAAGGCTCAACTTTATTTAGCCCATATCTAGTTCAGATTGTGAGTTATCTGGAGCTAAAATGCAAAGAAAAGTTTCAGTTATCAATTCCACAGTAATAACATAATCACACAGATTGGCTCTGCCCAATTTTACTCTTCAAATGATTGGAAATTTTGAATGAAACATCTTTATCCTACTTCCATCGGCAAGATCTGTTTGAAAAGCCAATATATTCATAACGGAAAAACCACCGTATATTTTACAAAGACCTGAGAGCAGTAAAAACATTTATATTTTGTAATTTTTCAGTATCATTTGTGCAACTGGGACTAGTAATATCACATAAACCCACCTGGATAATAGGATCAAGCAATGCTGATATAACCAAATCAAAATTAGGTTTTTTCCCAGAAGCAGGAACCATCATACTGCTATGGGTCTCAATTATTTCAAGCAGTACAGAGACTCCGTCCCTCACAGCTGGTGGAGGAGAAAGATCAACAGCAACGAGGGGAGGATACTGTAAAAGCTTTTCTCCTCGACTTTTCAGAATGTCAAAAAATGTTTTTTGAGCAGCGTCGTTGAGCACCCAAAGAGTATTACATAGAGCTGTTTCACTTCCAAGTAAATCTGATATCTACAAAAAATAGCATAAACAGTCAAGGGATGGAGAGAGACAACTGTAAGAATACAAAAGGAGGAATAGTGCTGGACTCACAGTATAGTTGTAAAACTCCAGAGTATTACTGAGTTTATATGCAACAATAAGACTAGGTTGAGACTGCAAAACTTGTTCTACTCTCACTTTAAAAGGCCGGCAAACTCCTTCAAAAATTCTATCCAGAACAAACATAAGGTCTGGATCTGTCTTTCCAGAATCATTCTCACTCCTGGAGAATCGGCTGGCAGTTAACCCAGTGTCTAATGCTGCATCTGGATCAAGTAACCCAAGGACAAGCTCCCGTTCAGATGCCAGTGCCTGTTTAGAAAGCAACATATGATGAAAATATGTTAAAAAAATTAATGACATATGTTGAAAAGTATTTGGCAATGTCCGAAGACCAGAAGTTGAATCGAATCGAAAAGGTCTTTGTCTCAGTCTCATCACACCTGATGTAACCACCCAAGCATATCTCCTACATATCGTAAGGGATCATGAGCATGCACTTCTATTGGTCTTGGCAGTCCACCAGGCCCTCCACGTGTAAGAGCAGTTATAAATCTTCTAAATAATGCATTGTGCCTCATATTTGCCACCTGTATAAGCAGTGAAGTGATATATGACTAGCTCCAAGAAAAACCAGCAGGTCCATACCATGGTTCAGCTATTTTACTGAGCTAAGAATTGAATACCTCCTCTGAACAATATTTGAAAAGAACGGGTCTCTCCTTCAGACAGCGAACTGCAGTTTTCAAGAGCTCACTTACTTCAGGATTCTCCGTGTCACCCAGTTTCCTACACTCTGCCTGAACCCACCTACAAGAAAGTTACAAAATGCATATTATAGAACCTATCCAGACAGAACCCAAGTAAAAAATAAAATTGAATAAAAAATTATTAAACCAAGCAACTAACAATTTTATTTAGCAAATAAATAAATAAATAAAGAGCCATCCTAGAAGTTGATATCCAGAAAAATCAGTAGATTGTAAATTAACCAAACACAGTAAAAGAGCTGGACTGAGAGAATAGACGTGAAATACCAAATGTACCTTCAGCTTGCACGCCAAGAAAACTCTATCTTAAGTTCTAAGAAGCTTTATCTGTGCATATGTATGTATTTTATAGAATACACTTCTTTGACAGCCATCATAAGATAGATTTACCTGCAGAGACGCTCATAGGCTCCTTCTTGGTACACGGCCATCATATCCATCAGCTCCAAACCTGCACGCTGTAACAAGTCCTCTAGTGAATGACTATTATATAAGTGAGTTTCAAACAGAGATTTTCTGCACGCTGTACAGAAAATGGGATGAAGCCAAACAAACGCATCAAATCTAAAATGCTAGTGAGTTTGTTATAAGTGTACAAATATGAAAAATAATCTTTAAAAAAAGGGTTAAAATTGAGTACCTGAAATTTAGGGTACACAAAATGAAACTAATGAGAGTAGACCAAATATGAGGTACGCAAGTATACTGCTTTGAATTGCTATTTAATTGAATTTTATCTCAAATGATCACAAAGGCACACACAAAAACAGAAATCTCTAGGGTAAAACTTGTATATACTTTTTTCTGAAGGAAATATGTTGTTCAAGAATAAGTTACATAACACACATACACAAGTGGAATCCATCCTTGTTACAAAGAGAGTAAGGAGAGAGAATGTGACATGGCATCAGAAGACTTATCCTATTTTAAAGCTAGAATTAAAGTCAAAGGTCTTACGGAAGCAAAGAAGCCTTCTTTGGTCTAAGAGAAAGTGTCTTGGCTGTTATTAAAGTCTTTTATGGATTGCTGATCCAGTTTTAAAATTGGTAAATATAATATTTTTAATATTTTAAGAGTCCACAGCTTTAGAGAGTTTATTAGGTCTTTAATTGGACTTTAATCAATCTAAGCTAAGGTTTATAATGTAAGTTCTTAATTTTTGTGGTTTTATAAATATTAGTCATATCAGGATAAGAAATGGTCGACTCTTCTCGTACATGCAAATGTAGTATTCTGGGAGCTTACCAAAATCCGGATACTGTTTTTGGCTATCATTAATGTCTATTCACAACATTGGTTTATCAAACAAATTTGTTTTGAAACATTAACCTAATCTCAAGCCTCAAACTCCTTTTTCTACAAAATTAAATTCTAAAAATACTAATTTTTCAAAGTTGTTCTCTAATGGGAAGAGAGATTTTACCTGATGATGTGTCCTCAACAGTACTTTGCAGTTGGTATGAATTTCTTGAACATGAGAAAGCGCCTTGAAGAAATTTTCATTTAGCTCCTCATCTCTCAATGCATTTATCTACCAAGGAAACAAACACTACAAATGAATACGAATAGAGTAATTCGAACTCTGTCCACATTATAATTGAGCAGCATGAGTCAAAAGGTTTAAGATTAAACCTCTTCATTAGATAGCTGATAATCATGAAGAAAGCATGAAACAATCTCTTGTCTTTGTGTGTTCACTTCAAGTTCCCTTTTGAGTCTTTCTGTTGTTTCAATGATACTCCCAGTAGTAGAATTACAACTGTTCAATGCCTTCTCAATCCTGTCAAGTTACAAGATGCCTCAAACATAGAACAACAACTCCTTTCTTTACATGCTACAACGCGTAATGTAAATATAACACAGTCCAGAACACGTAATTCAGGCACCATAAGATAAACTCCAGCTGACTAACAGGTGTCACATGTTTGACTCAGTTAAGTATATTTCATCTTAATCTGAGATCTCACGTACTTGAAAAACAGAATAGGTAAATATCAGTGCGCTAATATGAATATACAGCTTCTTCGAATCAGAAATGATTATAATTTCAATCGCAAATGGCCTTGAAAGTTCGCATCATTTGGTAAACAAGAAAATGGATAAAAATTTTAAATCTAAGAGTAAAAAAAAGTACCTATCGCAGCATTCAGCCAGAGCATTAACCTCCTCCTCAACTTGATCCAGAGCCTGAAAACAAAGAAGCAATCATAATCTAACAAAAACGGAAACAATTAAAAACAAGAAACGAAGAGAAGAGAGAATTGCCCGTTGAGCAGAATTGGAGGCTTGGAGGAAATCATGATTGATGGATAGAGAGCGCTTTTCAATGGTGGATCTGAGGTTGCGACGTGCCTGAGGAGTGTTGTCATTGTAGAAAGTAGAGAGTGTTTTAAGAGAAGCTAATAGATCTGGAGTTTCTGTTCTTGATTCCAACACCTTCTTCAGCTTTCGCGATAGCCCTGGCGCCAATCCCACAGTCCCCATCTTCAATCTCTGCTGTGATCTCTTCCTTTCTCTTCTCTGACTGATTTACTCGTGTGCAAGTTTCTGAACAAAAAATTAAATGGGCAGGACTCAGCACTCCTTAGATGGGCCTTAGGAATAATTCTGATTTTGTAGCACCTGTCTTCACAGAATACATTAGTATCACCCTAATCCAATCCCATTTTTCGGGCCTTCTGACTTCAGTTTAGTTTCTCTATATTCACCCCACTACATTTCTAAGAACACTCACATAGTAGGCAAATTTTTCGGAACCACAAAAGGGACTCTTTGGATGTATCCTAATATATAAATGTAATTTTTATATGTTTTACCTAATCAAAGTTGCAAGGGGTTTAGGGATTTTAATTTTTTCGATCAAATGTGTTATGATATAGTGAAGAAAAATTTAGACGAATGAATGAATAACATACATAGGAAACGTTTATCATCGTCATCATCGTCATCTAAAAATATAATTAATTTATATTTTTTCAATAAATTATGCGCTTGCACTAACATGTAATACTGTTATCTGATTCTTTTAAAACTACATCAACAAAGAAACTAAACTATAAATGCCAAGGAAAACTTTTAATTGAAGAAAACTAGAGTAATGTGATTGCTTGTGCATGCAAATGCAATAAGATTGAAATGAGACAACAGTGCCCATAAACTCCGCATAAGCCGCCAATTTGGTCATTGTTACTATTGTAGCCATTGCCTATGCAGCTATATTTATTTATTTATATATATTCGAAAGTGACATTTGGGCAGTTTTTTGATTTTTATTATTATTAATTTTTTTTTATTTCACTATATATTTACTATTAAAAATGTACATATATATATTGTCTCACTGGTGGTGCTTTCTCTTGTGAGATATCTGTCTTTGCCACTACTTCTCCAATATCTATCATGCCACAATGGATGTACTATGAAAGAAAAAAAAAATCCATGAAAACCCGTTTCATATGATTTTGATTCTAGCAGCCTATACATATGGCACATCTTTATGTGTAGATCTTTGTTAGGAATAAGCATCATGGTGATCGCATGACAAATAAATACATAGAAAAGGGTTTAAATAAGGTTGGATAATTTATTAGTATTGTACTTCGTTTGTTAATTAAAACAATTTTACAATGTAGGGCAATTTGCAGTCTTTATTTCTGGTATACCTTGCTATATCATATGTATGGAATGCTAAATAGAAACCCAACTGAATAGATATATTTTGGTAATTTAATTTGCCCTAAAAATTAAATGTTGATTTTCTTACATATTTAATCTTCAAAATCGATCATTAGATACTAGCTAGCTATAATTGTCTATATACGATAGTTGATGATATACGTACAAGTGGAATCTCTGTATGGCCAAACCTTAAATGAAGCATTTATGACTAACAGGGGATGGATGAGCCATATGATTATGAAAGCAATTAATTCAATTGAAACTTTTGGAGTGGTCATGTCTCATGCTTACGTGAGAATGAAAAAGGTTAGCAGTGCGCGTGCTGCTCAAGTTGTATTATATTACATATATAACAAAGATTTTCAAGCCACACCATAAATAAAGATTTCGATCAACAATTATCATATTCCTTCCACCTACAACAACCAAAGAGCTCGCTGTAGCTAACTACCTAGCTTCATATATAAATATTATTCTATTTTACCTAGTTTTCTTATAATTATTTTTCTGCCTCTTGATTGATCATTGATCGTTTTCACATTAATTTTACTATGTGCACATACAAATTAACCTATAAACATTACATATAACACATATACCATGATTAGTTTCTTCAACAATATTAACATTCAATCTTTCTCTCTTTCTCTCTCTAGTTATTTCAATATGTACATATATAAAAGAAAAGTGAGTTGATGATGATGATGGTGGTGGTGGTGGTGGTGGTGGTGACGATAATGAAGTGGGTATGGTGTAGTGCTGGGAGTACAATCAAAGCAAAAGAATGAATGAAAAATATGCAAAGAAAGAGAAGCACACGCGTGGTTTTGTGGGTTCTGCTTTGCCTCTCTCTCTCTCTACACAAAATCTTAAAGACAAGCCTGCCTGTCTAGCTAGCTTCATCCTTTCTTTATTGTATATTTTTCTATTGATTGCTTACATGTCATTCTTCTCCTCCACATCATCTCCACTGACTTAGTTTCATTATATATATTGCTATATGAATGATTCTCTTTCTTTCTTTCTTGCTAATAATATATATATTGGCCTTTTGCAGTGATGACATAGAGTTGGGAATCAATCACATGGCTGGGTAATGTAATGTCAATCGCACTCACTACATATATCTCCTATATATATATATATATATATATATAAAATGGAGATCGTGGATCCATCGATAGAGACTAGCTCTCTCTCTCTCTCTCTCTCTCTCTCTCTCTCTACACACACACACACACACACACATACATATATCAATGATCTATCCATCCACCATACATGGCTCAGAAGACTAGCTGATCATGAAATAATATATAGGCTAAAGCCATATATAGCTTTATTCTCTATTTTTCTAGGAATTAAAATGGCGATATACGGTTATCATTTCAGATCACTTTTTGAACATCTATTACTTTTATACATATACCACCACTAGTTAGCTTGTGTCCCCGTGCTCATGTGACCATTTCTTTTCCTATTTCTGTTTCATCCCTCTTTCTTTTTCATGGGTTACCATTAAACTTCTAATTGCTGCTTTGGTTAATTAAAGTTTTTGTTAGCATTTAATCCAAGAGCATGAAAATAATATCGTATCATATATGTTTTGTAGTTATTACAACCATGAATATAATTAATGATTATGATTTACATGGTAAACATATGCGTGTTAACAATTTATTAAATTTTTCCAAGAATAACATGATATAGATGTTAATATAAATCATGAAATAATATTTAATCGATTGACAGTAATAATATAATTAACCTAACTAACTTGTAACAATCATATGTTTGACAAAAGAAAAAAAAAAGAGTTAAATACGATCGCATCTAGAGGAAATCTGAAATGCATATTAATTAATCAAAATAATATATAACCATCAAAATATATCTTTCGATTGATGATGTTAGCTGGTTCCCCTTTTCAACTTTCCATCCATTAATCTTCATTGTGGGCATGCAACTAAACTTAAGCATTGCAAATTTTCATTAATTAATTAACTACAAGAGAGTTCTACAATTTCCCAAGTCGCAAAAATCATCATTGTTTAATAATTCGATCTCGTAAACTTTTTTGACATTAGTTATGATGTAGCTGAAGGAGATAATTTAATTAATTATGTCAGATACATATACACATTTATACATATCTAATTAAGGCAATCAATCGGTCAGCCAAATTAATAAAGTGGTCTTCTACTTCCATTATAACCATTCGACTGTTATGATCAACATGCACATATATATGATATGATATCATGTTGATGTAACTCTATAAAGTTATTTTATCTTTCACGCGTATTACTTTGTGTGAATAAGAGTGTGGAAAGGAAGATTTTCAGTGGACAAAGCATGATATGATAGTTGCACCAATAAATATATAGATTTTTGTATGTATGTATGTATGTATGTCTATGTATCCGTCTCATCTCATTCACAATTATCTCCATGGATAGCAATCAATTTAGCATCCCATATCGGATTTGAACGTAACTAACCATGTAAGAACTTTTGTAGTTACTTAAGATTACCGGTCTCTCTTTGCATTCAATTTTTGTCATCCTAAGAGGGGAGATCAATCAATATTTGACGAGGAACGATTGTCTATGTACTCTTTTAAATGCAGACACATTAATTAAAAGTTTATATTATATTTCAAATTTTTGTTTTTAATGTAAACTACTGTATTCTGTTTCTATCGTTAGAAGAAATTTTATTAAGATACACTAAATACAAATTTTGATGAGCTATGTCTATCAAAAAAATAATTACCATATAATTATTAATGACATTTTATGAATTATTGTATAGTTTAATTAATAAGTTTAAAGGGTCAACGACAAATTGAGGTTTGTTGAAAAAAGGCAACTTCATTCACATCATTAATTTTCAATATGAGATGTTTCATAATTATATATAAATATCATAAGAAATGATAATGGAAAAACGAGGAAGATAGATAATGAGTGGAGATATATGGGTCCTATATGTATAATTGTAGTTTAGGTTGTAGCTCTCCACCAAATGATTTGGCTGTGTGAACGCAATCGGCGAAAGCACAAAACGACGCCCTATTTTCCTCCCACTGGGAACTGGGAGTGCGTGCCACTTGTCGACTTCCCAACTCTATTCATAAACTCGCTGTGCAACAATCAACATTACAAACTCCACTAATCAATGTCCCACCCAACTCAAATTTATTTGTATTCATTTCTTAGATCTTAGTTGAAAAATTATGTTTTATATATGTATATATATAATGTCCTTTTCTTCCCACCTATTTTTCTTAATTTTTAATTCAAAAATTTACCAAGAAATTGGTAAAAATTGTTCCATACATTAAATATATATATATATATATATAAATACGGATATTAACACATTTAAAATTCAAATTTAGTGTATATCAATACTGATTTCAACTTTTTATTTTTTAACATTAATTTGTTTTGAATTAAAGTTAAATTTCCGAATGTTAGAACAACAAATAATGACTTTTGGTTAATGACCTAACTAATTGAGAATATTGTCAAAATTTCAATGCACAAACAGTTTGATGATCACAAAATTCAGTCAAGTAGTTGGTGCGCATGTGTTTGTGTATGTGCATGTGCGTATGTACATATACACCTTTAAAAAGCATAATAAGTACTTGTAATAATTGCTGATGTGAAGATTAACCGAACTTCAAATGGGATTAAGTCGAATCAAATCTTCTCAACTAATTCACAATTTTCTTTTCTCTCATTTACCATTAATATCAATGAGCACTTACTGTTTCAATATCCAAAATGAATGCATGTTCTTCTCAAAATCTCAATCCATATCTAAAGAAAAACTGTTCTTCCACTATGAATAAAAACTTATTTGCGAGATAAGCACATGGACCATATAGGTCTATGGAATAAATTTAGACAACATAGCATTAAGTAGATATTTGATTACATAGTATTAAAGCTAGCTAGCTAGCTACAATTATCTATACATATAGCCAGAGCCAGGCATGAAAAGAAACTTGAAAATTTGATTTTGAAAATAATGGATGGAGAACGATCAATTGAGGGATTTCTTTAATTCTGAGCAGTAAACAACATTATAAACTTGATGTGAAATATTAAAGAGAATCGACAAAAGAAGAAAGGAATGCAATGCTTTCATCTATACATATATCAGAGCAAGAATATCAAATATGAATGAGAATCCATGCAAAATGAATCTAGTTATATACTTATATACATACATAGTTATACTTATTGCCAAATGGAGAAAATAGCGCTCTCAAAAAATATATTATATATGTATGTTTGTGTGTATGAAATGAAAGAGGAAAGCTAAATGGGAACATGTGAAAATTAAAGCGAAGAGCATTTGCATATACATATATTATTAAAAAGAGTTGAAGAAGCATGTTATTATATATACAAGTTGGGGTGCTCTCAGAAATGATGCGCAACCTAGTTATGGCAAGTAGCCAAAACTCTATTTTCTCTTTTTAAGTTTCTCCTTCGACCCTGAAGGAAAAAAAAAAAAAACAACAACAAAGTCTGGCTCCACTTTGGACCCTCCACGCATTTCTTTCATAGTTTTCTCCGCAAAATATATAATATATTTATGGACAGAAATTGGAATCAGATTGATGGGTTCTTTCCTTTAATAATTTCTCTCTCTTAGTCAGCTTAATTATAACAGAATAATAGATAAAAATAATGAAAAAAGAGACACAAGAAGAAGAAGAAGAATATTAAGAGAAGACTTTGCACAGCATCTATTTACTTAGCCCCTTTACCTTTAAAATGAAATGAATATTAGTGATTATATAGCACATTAATAAAAAAGCAATGAAATATATATATATATATAGCTATAGAAACAGAATTGTGATATCGAATTTTGGTGATGCGAATGTCGAAAATTACAGCGAAATCATGATCAACTGTAGTTCCAAATGGGAATAAGAGAATCATTTGGCTTTACAAAGAAAGCACCATTACTTTCACTTTTGATTTATTTCACAAACATTGTGGACAGTACATTTCAACTTTTAATATTTGCTTTCTCTCTATCTAGTTGGCTAAGTAAACGTACATTATTCATTATGTATTACTTTGGTTTCTTAGAAAACCAGGTCCCCCATCTTACTTCATTTCTTTATCTTTCATTTGAGAATATTAATTATTCTTTTCAACAGCTAAATGATATATGAAATTCTATATGAATGTACCAAGTCACGTAAATATAACGCGACAATTCGGTTAACAAGTTTGGATGAAATTCTATAATCAGTTGTAGTTTTGACTTGGTACATAAAATCCGCGAATCCGCCGAAAGAGGAAAGACTAAACAACAACAAGAAGAAACTAGTTGCTTGCTTTGATGAAGAATATATATATATATATATATATATATATATATATATAAAAGAAAATGTAGTAGTGAGAGGAGAGAGAAAAAGAATACTTAATCGAAGGATGCATGGCACTCACGCATCCATGCACAGAAGCTAAAGGGAAGGAAGGATATCTAAGACGCAGATTTTACAATTAATTACGGTTTCCGGTTGAAATTGGTCCCAAAATGCACGGAATACATAAAAATACTAGTCATCATGTCATTGTCCTAATTAACAAAATATTTGACGTGAATAGCCTTAATTTGATTATTAGAGCATGTTTAATGAAATTGTACAGTACGAGGTTAGTTTATCTACAAGTAGATCCGTTTCACAGTAAAAACAATGAAGCAAATCAGCATAGGTGTTGGAGCTCAAATATAGATAAAATTAAAAGAGAGATGTTTTCATCCTTTAATTTACTTTACTTTATGTTAGCTTTTTATGAAGGAAAGTAAAAATGAAGAATGAAAAGCACGAGTTAAGCCTATTTAGCTACAATAAGCACACATATACTTGCAAAAGAGAAAGAAAAGCAAAGCAATGAAGGCTTTTATATTTAGATATAAGATAATTCAACACTGCATGAGTTAAGATCGTAACAACTACATCATATCTCATAACCAGATGTTTGAGTAAATTGTCCAATCTAGATGGAGACAAGGAATTAGAAAGTATGAAAATGACCAAATTACTCTAACAAATAATTAAGAGAAACAGAAACGAAAGTAATGTGTACGACATGAAAAGAAATAGTTAATTTACTGCATGCTTGTGTGAAATGGTGGGAAACATCATCATCATTTCCTAGCTAGGCAGTAGTCAAATTTTCACATGCAAGCAGCATATATGACAATATTGCTTTGTATATATGCAAATATATAAAACAGAAACAAATGTTTTATAAAGATACTACCAAATGAAACAAAAATGGGTTACGTCTTTGAAGCCTTAAGGTATTCTACATTTAGGTTTTTGGATCTCCCGCTCCCTTCATAATCTAGATAATACTTTGTGAGAAATAATGGTGGGAAGCACTATATTTGTCTACCAGGCAATAATCAACAATTGCTTCTTTCTTCTTATTTTCCTTTTGCTCAAAATTGACATGTGCACAATTTAGACAATACAATATGGGCACAGAAATACGAGATTAGCAGGAAACATCTAAAATACTTGCTATTAACTCCTAACAATGGCAGCTGTTTCTATTTATATATAATGCTTTCGAGAACTAGTTAGTGAAAATGTCTGTTTTCGAATTGTCATAATTTGATCTCAGCTGCATAATAAATCCATGCATTCAGAGGTTAAAACATAGAAACATGATGAGATGCTGATAAGAGGAACTAAGGAAAAGGTAGATTATTAGTATAAATAACGGTTAAGATATAGTTTGGTGTGTTAGAATAATTCAAGGGAAAGTAGTGTGGGAGCCCACCATAGAGCGTGCCTTGGCACACAGGACAAATCCTCTAGCTTGCTTCACTCTATATATATGTGCTATCTAGTTCATTTTGGGAAGCTAAAACCAAGTTAAAAGGAAAAGCTCCTTGACTTCTCTTATTCCTTCCTCCTAATCATCACCACCACCTCCACCCCCACTACTACTAATTAAATTAACAGAAAAATAGTTTTGATCATTTCAGTTTTTAGCCATGCCCCCCCAAAACGGCATCGCATCAAACGCCGTAGCATCAAAGCCAGAGAATGGCTATCATAATCCGGTGGAAGTTCTGACTGATTCCCAGAACAAGCCTGTCTTTGAGTTTCCTGTGCAGCCCAAATCACAACCTGCTGCTCACCGGCTCAACACGTCTCCTATAACTCCTATAACTCTCAAGGTTTCTTATCTCTCTTTGCAGAAAGACTTAATGAACCTTCTCTTTATGATATATTTATAAAGCAGCTAAGATATATATATATATATATATATATATATTAACATAACAAGGTACTAGCCAGCTTACTTGTGCATGGTTTTTGATTTCTTTGTTACTGTCTATCTGCAGTTTGAGGATGTGGTGTACAAAGTGAAATTGGAGCAGCAGAGAGGATATTGTTGTGGTGGAACATGGGGATCCAAAGAGAAGACGATATTGAATGGGATAGCAGGAATGGTTTGTCCAGGAGAAATACTAGCTATGCTTGGTCCATCAGGCAGCGGCAAAACCACTCTTCTCAGTGCTCTTGGAGGTCGTCTTAACGGCAAGTTAACCGGAAAAATCACGTACAATGGCCAGCCTTTTTCTGGATCTATAAAAAGAAGAACAGGATTTGTTGCACAGAATGACATTCTATACCCACATCTCACTGTCACTGAAACACTACTATTCACTGCGCTGCTAAGGCTACCCAGCAGCTTGCCAAAGAATGAAAAAGTCCAACATGTGGAGCAAGTCATCGCCGAGCTGGGATTAACTCGTTGCCGGAATAGTATGATAGGAGGGCCACTGGTGAGAGGAATCTCAGGAGGAGAGAAGAAGAGAGTTAGCATAGCTCAAGAAATGCTAATCAATCCATGCTTATTATTACTAGATGAGCCAACTTCAGGTTTGGACTCAACCACAGCTCAAAGAATCCTGACGACAATCAAACGTCTTGCAAATGGAGGTAGAACCATCGTCACCACCATTCACCAGCCATCGAGCAGACTCTACCACATGTTTGATAAAGTATTTTTGCTCTCTGACGGTAGCCCCATCTATAATGGTCCTGCATCTACGGCTTTGGAATACTTTTCCTCCATTGGTTTTTCCACGTCCATGACTGTCAATCCTGCTGATCTCTTACTCGATCTTGCCAACGGTAATTCTATCTTTTATCCTACTTCTCTCTTTAATTTGTTTGTTTACTTTGATTTCATGTTAACATGCTGAAAACTGAAAGGATTTATATGTGGTGAGGGGAAGCTTTCCTTTGTTAACTCACTCAATCATTTCTTTGCACATATTCTCTCTTCTTTTAACATGAGGCGAGGATATCAGTTGGCCCACTGTCAGCGGTACTTGTACCATTATGTAAATGGAGTATAATGAAACTCCACCAACCTAAACTTCTCCATTATCAGTTTGCTTTACTCATTATTGGAAACTCTCGAGTCATCTCCATATCTGACCAAAGAGGAGTTTTACATGTCAGTATATGCAAACACACGTGCGGCCGAGTGATTTTCTGCGTGAATTCTAATTCATCCTTTGGAGATTGATGTATATCTCAATTGTTGCATAGTCTTTTAAATAATCAAAACATAGGAAGGATGTTAACGCCATGACATTTATGGAAAACTCAAAATATTGCAGGAATAAACCCCGATTTCAAGCACTCAACTGAGCAAGGTGAGAGCACTGAACAAGATCAGAAGTTGGTGAGGGAAGCTCTTAAATCTGCTTATCAGAAGAACATTTCTGTAAAATTAAAAGCTGAGCTTCATAACTCGGATTCCAATAACTATAGCCATGCAAAAAATGTTTCTGCAAGTAATTATCTCTCTCTTTTTACCTCTGCTCCGATCACCCTTTCAAGTTCAATTGTATCCCTATTTTTCGTTTCTTCTTTTTTTCAGCTAATCTGAAGTTCCATCTCCGAAATGATGCAGGAAATGACAGGAAATCAGAGCAGTGGTGCACAAGCTGGTGGCATCAATTCAAAGTTTTGCTCCAAAGGGGGGTGCGGGAGAGGAGGTATGAAGCTTTCAACAGGCTCAGAATTTTCCAAGTCATCAGCGTTGCTATACTTGGTGGACTCCTATGGTGGCACACCCCAACATCTCGCATTCAGGACCGTGTAAGTATTCTTCCTGTTTTATCAATGGTTAGATGGTATGTGCATCAGTTTAAAACGTAAAATGCAGGCACTGGCCATGTAAAGGTTTGAAAAGCTAACTGATCATAAGAATGGCTCTTCCAACATAAATTTTTGATAATCTATTGAATACGTTAAGGTATGAAACTTTGGTGATCTATGTCCAATGTAAAACAAGATCGGACTGCGCTAAATCAAAATTCTGTACCCTTGATTTCTGGTAGACGCTAAATAAAGCTTTTCATTTGGATGCAGATTGCGTTGCTCTTCTTCTTCTCTGTGTTCTGGGGCTTCTATCCTCTCTACAATGCAGTTTTTACGTTTCCCCAAGAAAGAACAATGCTAATAAAGGAACGATCATCCGGAATGTATCGCCTTTCCTCTTACTTCTTAGCCAGAACATTTGGAGACCTGCCACTGGAGCTAGTACTTCCAACTGCATTTGTCCTCATAATCTATTGGATGGGTGGCCTTAAACCTGATCCCGTTACCTTTATCCTATCCTTGCTGGTAGTTCTTTACTCAGTCCTTGTTGCTCAAAGTCTTGGCTTAGCCATTGGAGCTATTCTTATGGATGTAAAACAAGCCACAACTTTAGCTTCTGTTACAACTCTTGTTTTCCTAATGGCTGGAGGGTACTATGTTCAACAAATCCCATCCTTCATAATCTGGCTAAAGTATTTGAGCTATAGCTACTACTGTTACAAGCTTCTACTGGGGGTTCAATACGATGAGGATGATTATTATGAGTGCTCAAAGGGAGTATTGTGCCGAGTCGGAGATTTTCCTGCCGTTAAATCAATGGGTCTGAATCATTTGTGGAAAGATGTGTCTATTATGGCACTGATGATGGTAGGCTACCGATTGATTGCTTATATGGCACTGCGTAGAGTGCGGCCGAGGTAAATTTAGCATAGATCGGTAATCCATCAAACATGAAACTTGAAGAGTTTTCTCCTTCTTCGACCGAGGAATAATGTTAGGTTTAGACGGGAATCACGTGAGATTTGATCAACTTGCTTCTAAGTTTATGTATTAGCCTTTTTATTATAGTTTAGATAATGCTAACTCGAAGTTTTGATTTGAGAATAAACTTCTAGCATTCTGAGCACAGTGAACACTCTATGTAACAAGAAAGAAAACGAAATATGCATTTCCCATTGCAGAAAAGATGAAATAAGAACCGGACTTTGAATCCCACTAAGCTTCTGCAGAAATGAATTATGGGCCATGGTGGGGCAATTGGTCTCCTCAAACCAAAAGTTGCTTTAGTTTAACAGTTTCCTGTAATTACAACAATAAAGAAAAAGGAAAGCACTCATCAGAAAAAATTAATGATTTAGCAAGCACCTGAAAGTGATACAAAAGAAGAGAATAAAGTACCATTATGATTCTTTTCACTTTTATTCTGTTTATTTATTACTTTTAGTATCGATGAAGAGATTTGAGAAGAGAAGAATAAATCGTTCTTTTCAAATTGATGTTCTGGTAAAAAGCAAGTGAGCCGCCCATGGGGGTTTCCAGTAGAATTGTGCCAACCATGTGAAAATGTTTTTCAATATGATCGACATGGAAAGGAAATATTAAATCGAGAATCAATAGAAAAGAAACATGGAACCAGACCAGAGAAGACTATATAACTTACACCAGATTCCTCACCACTATACTTCCAACATGCAAAGTTATCCACAAGGTATCATACAACCTTTTAAAATCAATGAAAAAACTGTTGGATGCAAGCAGAAGGTAAGTGGGAAATTAAAGAAATTAAAGAAATATTGCTGTTAAAAACTTTCTTCAATTTTTCATTAAGCTGGAAAGATGCATCACATTTTTTTCACTCTCTTTCTCTCTACATTTGAACTGCACCTACTTCATATTTAAACACTAAATATTTATTACTTTAGATAAACAATGAGACATTTTTAGATTCCTAAGAGACATATTTAATACAACTGGTTGAAGAAGTATCTGCTTCTATCAAAACTTTTGCATTAAATTCCGCTCTCATTTTGAAGATTGCAAATTACTTTCCAACAAAAACATCGAAAAAATGGAGGCTAAACAGGTTTGGATACATGAAAAATCACTGATGTTGGGTGGAGAACCATGCAAAGAAGAAATGACACTCAAGATCCATATCAGTTTCTGCTTCACCATAGTGCATATACACACCAAAATCATCATCCTGGAATAATAAGGAAAGGACAAGAAAACTGCCTCCTATAAGAATTTTGGTTTCAGTTAAGCACTGAGAAGTGGTAATCTGAGTAGGCCATAGCTTCAACTAATGAAACATATACAGACCAAGGGCTAAAAGTCATAATTGAATGACATGATGCTTCTAGTGAACTTGGCTCACTATCAGATTCATACCAGTCCACTCAAAGATTTAAACGAGCCAATGTCGAGCAGAAAATCAAGTTTGCTTGAAATAAGCAAAATCTTGGGTAATAAGTGTTGTCCACCATTAGACTCAGAAGAAAAACCGGCATGGTTTATCGGAATCACTATCTTAAGCAAGCATTTTCCTGTTCGTAGACATGGTTGCTCCAATTAAAAGAAGCGAAGTGTTTCTTTACACGTTTTTTCTTTCATTAGTTTAAGATTTTAATTCTGTTTACAAAACAGAATTTATGGGAGTCTTACATCAATATTGGGTTTTCTTATCCCCAACCAGAAGAGGCATTCTCATGTATGACAAGTGCAACACAGGAAAAGTAGAAAATTTACCAAATAATATTGGCCCAGACCTTCCCAGATCAGCTTATGGCCAACCTTTTTACTCGCTTCCACGTAAACCATTGACCAAGAACAGTGATGTTAAATTGTCGTTGCTTGATATAACAAGCCATAATCTGAGAAAAGGGTCAAAAAAAAACCATAGAGAAAATAACAAAACAAAACCTTTCTGCAGTGTACAACTTAGCACAAGTCAATAAAATTGAACCTTTTTCAATCGCCAATGTAAACATTTTCAAAATCTTGTTAAGTCCTCAAATGAGATGAATGACAAAAACAAAAGTTCATAAATTAACAACGGGACATTGATCACATAAAATAAATATAAGTTACGCAAGAGGAGCCAGTCTGTAATATGCACTTATCGCGACTAATTGACAATATATGATTCTTGGAAACAAAAAGTTGCAAAAAAGCATATAAGTTAACACCCCACAAATAAACCATCAACTAGACCATTTATCAAACAGTTACAATGCAACAATATGAGCAAGAATTGATACCATTTTGCCTTGCATGAAAATAATGTTGCGTGACGGGTGGATAAATATATAGTGTATATTATACTATTGCAAAAACTCGCTTTGACACAACGCAATGTCGATGTGTCATCTTCTCGACCACTCCATGCCAACGCGAAAATCGACCCAACCAACCAACGAAAAACTAGGTACTAACTACCCCTCTTTCTCCATTCTTGGGGTCCGCCTGCCAAGCTTCTATTGAAAACTGCAGCTAGACACTGATTGTCAATTCTTGGGGGGAAAATCAAACAAATTTACAATTCTTGTCTTAGAAAATTGAGGAAACTTGAGTGACATAATACTAATAACTTAACTATCATACAGCCCATTGAGCAAATTTCAAATGTGAACGCATTGTTGTGTTAAAAAAAATGCCTTCAATGATGGGAATATGATATACCACTCTTCAGAAAATAAAACTGGTCTGATTATCCAAATAAAACTAAAAGCTAATGATCTGAAAGCGCTTGTTTACTCATTTTGCTTTTGCTAAATAGACCATTGCAATTAAAACAGAAGCTTTATCAGCAAACAATTTGTGGCGTTATTGGATTGGAGGAATCCATTTACGGTGAACAAAAAAGTCACAACGGAAGTGTCGACATCAGACTTGAAAGCTGAAAGTGAAACCCCAAGACCGGCAAGATAACAATATATCACCTTTAACTTTGTTCGCTTGAAAATAAAACACACACTGACGACATACTATCTCTTATTCTTTGAACACCAGCCAATCAAATGAACTAACAAAAATCCTCTCTTTTGAGTCTTTTTGGCAGAAGCAAAAGCAGCAGCAACAATGATGGAGAGAGAGCCATGGAAAGCACATGGGGCGTTGGTTTTGGTGCAGTTGCTTACTGGAGGATATTTTGTAATTACAAAAGTGGCTCTCGATGTTGGAGTCAGCCAGCTCGTCTTCTGTGTTTTTCGCGATCTTCTTGCTGTCTCCATTCTTGCTCCCATCGCCTACGTTCGTGAAAGGTATTTATCTTTTTCTGCCATCTGAATTTGCAAAAACTTTATATTCTGTTTTCTTGTAACTATATAGTCTCCAACTATCAATTGTTTTTTCCGAGTTTTGACCGCTTATCCATTTCTGTGGCTGGGGTTTTGACCCAATTAATCAAACTCGGGTATCAGCAATAAAAAATTGCAACTTGAGTATTACTGTTTTGCTATTTTTTATACTATGATTTGAGATGGACTCTTTCGCATAAGAAATTTTCTACAATTGGGTTGCGCTGTTGGATTTAGAGTATTTCTAGCTGTAATTCACATTTTTTTTCTCTATACTTGGGTGTGGGATCTGCCTCAAAATCTATCTTTCTAGTTGCAGGTGTATTCTAGTATGAATGGAATTTTATATATTGACATTCCATGTTCATTTTGTTATGGGGCAAGTAAAGAGAAGATGGTCATTCAATTGCAATCCATGTCTAATTATTGGGGCAAAGCTGCATTTGACATTCATTACCAACCTCATGCATTTAAGTGCAGGCTGCTGTTCAAAGAGTTTTTTTTCCCTCTGTTTTCAGTGTGTCATGGAGCTCCATCGTTGTTTATCTGCATTTATAATCAAATTACTTACGTAGCTGCACTCATAACGTTAAGAGGTTTTGAGTTTATTACACCCAACAAGAGAAAAGTAATTAGACCCTACAGCTGCATCGATCCTTTAACCTCTTTTAACAGAAAAAGTCTTAAGTGAGATTGTGTCACGATATTATCTATGATATATGTAGATGAGGGGAACATCTAATTTATTGTTCAAGCTTTTATTCTTCTGTCTTTCTGTATGCCTTAGTTTATATCTTTCATGGACTTTTGCTGTAAAAATGAATCTTGCTTGTAATATTCTAAATGGGTTGGGTGAGATCTGAAGGATTTATATAAGTATTCTAACCTTCTATTTAATTGAACACATTTTAAACTCGAAATTTATTTAGTACTTGTATATTAAAAACTGTACGAACCATGAGATTCTAAAATAGATAATATCTAGCTAATGAACCTAATTATTATATATAGTATTAGAGTTAGATCTTCAACCAAAAGTATATCAACAAGGATGTTGGGCCCTAGATAGGTAAAATATAGTATCCTATATTGCTTGAGTGAGTTCTGAGAATAACCTTTATAAGTGCTCTGACCTCCTATCTAATTAGACGTGTTTTTTGAACTCGAAACCCGTCACTTGAGTGCCAAGAAGAAAGCCGTGCGGATACCGTATACATACATATATTTTTTTCTCTCTTGTCCTGCCCCAAAGATATGCTGTGGCAATCAAAGAAACAACCACAAAACTCAAAATGACGAAACTATCAGAAGCGAGTTCTATTTCAGTCTCATTTTTCAGTGTAAATGCATAAATAAAACTACAAAACATAGCGAGAAAGAAATCAGAAACAAGCATGGCAAAATACAAAAACATCACGTAACAATCCTCCAAGTGTGAATTTGATTTTCGATTTTCTTAGACGAGTTTGGAATTGTTGTTGGGAAAGTTAAAAGTAATTTCAAACAAACAATGGTTATTTTAGCAAAATCAACTCATTCCACTACATTTTTCGGGAGACGGGAAAGAGATGCTTTTTAAAATCTGATTTTGGTCAAATATATCTTATTGTAAATACATAAATTCAAAATTAACTTGAAAATAATTATTGAATTCTAACCCTAATTAATGAATAAAATCATTGAAATTTTAATAAGATCCTTTTGTTACATTTTTACAGTTTTTTTTTTTGGTGATTTGATAACATAATTAAAATGATTAAATGTTGAAAAACAAAATTGAAATTACAAATTATATATATATATATATATATAAAGATTGCAAAAAAAAAAAATGAAATTATTTATAAAAGACAATCACTTAAGTAAAAATAATTTTCACTCAAATTAGTTTGCATTTTAATTATTTACATATATAAAATAAAAATATTTAATAGAAATAATTTTTATTTAGAATTTTGTATAATTTAGTGATTTGCACTATTGCAGTAATATAACAATAAAATTTGCCCAACACATGCAAATTGTTTCTAAAATTTATTCACAACACTTTTAAAAATAAAATTTACTAATTATTTCTTCACACAACATTAGTAGATTTGAATTAGTTTGGATCAAATTTGTCCACCACCCATATATCTAGTATCTGCACAATCCATATCATGCAAAATTTTTTAGAGAAAAGCAAAATGGTGGAAAGAAATCAGTTTTACGAGTTAAATTTGGAATCCTATTATTATTAAGAAGTTAGCCATAAATACTAATGTGAATTGTGAAGAGATTAAGTCAGACAATTACGGATTTTTTTGATTAAAATATTATACAAATAAAAAGTTAAACATTTATTACCTATTATATATATATATATATATTCCCATACTTTCTTTAAGATTTGAACTTTAATGCCATTTATTGATTTCCTGTTGTCACATTTGTTTGAACATAGTGGAACATATGATGATGACAAATAATTTTAGTAAATGAGAAAAAAAAAAAAACTTAATTTTTTTAATGCTTTTTACTAAATTTACTCCCAAAGAAGAAAACATCGTATGCATACATAGTAACAAAAAAGAAAAGCAAACCCAAATATTTGTTATAAGACCAAAAATGAATACGACAAAAATGAGTTGTGGAGAGACTGCCTGAGTTTTATTAGTAAACAAGAACAACCCAGTAGATGCAACAACAATGCAAGCAGTAGGGATAGAATTACTTTCCAGTTCGAAGCCCGCACGTGTATTTGTAGAGATGGAGACTCGCTGTGTTAGGACAATCGGTGCAGGTGGCAGCTGCATTTCTGCGAGCAATACGAAAATGGCCACTAAACCAGAAAGTTGAAAGCATTTAACTTCGTTTAGTGCCACCTCCACTCGACGATGGTTTAGCTGCGACTCACTTAGGTGCCTATGCTACAAGATCTAAAAATAGTATATCAACAATCAAAGACCTTTCATCGCGTAGTGCAATCACACTTTGATCTCAGTTTTATCGAGAGAATGCTCAATCATACCTTCTTTTTAACATCTCACAGAAATCAGAAGAAACTCGAAGATAATCTCTCAATCATATCCACCCTGGAAAGAAATGATTTTGGATTATGCAGTTGTCTTTGTTTTGTGATGCTTGCTTCATTTGATGAACTTGTAATAGAAACGCATTCATAAATAGTCAAAAATGCATTTCAAAAGCTGAGCAGGGACAATGTGTTCTTTACGTGAAAAGACAAGTTAAATCAGAATGAGCAGTTAACAAGTGATGATAATACCAAAATCACAATAACCCATAAACCAGAACTAGAAGAAAAACGCATAAATTTATAACGAACAAAAAAAACATGAAAATTGAAAAAAGAGAAAGAATGTTAGGGTAGGGAAAAGAAATACTAGTGAAATGGTGATCTGTCCCTATAGATTATAATCTCCCCTGTCCCCAGAGATTTGTTTTGTTAACATCTCAGGTCCATGGAAAATGAGGAGAGACTCAGACAGGGTCTACCTCAACTACAACTCCTGTGATTTTGTTTCTAAATTCCTATGTCATGTTATCTTGTTTTTATATTTTATGATCGGGTTCTGACGGAAATCGGAATCTTCGGGGTATTCTATTGTTTGATTTGAGTTGGTTTCTGTTCAAAAAGAGGGTGTTCTATTTTCATTTGATTTCAGTTTAAAAATATGATATTTTATTATATAAATAAAAAATAAAATAAACTCTATCACATAAATAAAAAATAAATTATTAAAAAAATTAATATATAATAATTTATTTTAAAAAGTTTATATCATTATTTGATTTAATTTTGCGTATCATGGAAAATTATTAAATATATACAATAATATAATTATATATCTAATAAATTATTAAATTATTTATTGTATTGAAAAATGAATATTTTTAATGTAAGAATTATATTTACACACATTGAATAATAGATTTTATCATTGATATTTCAGTTTTATGAAAATGCTGTGCAAACGTCCTTAATCCTCAATGCATAAGCATTGAGAAAGAAAGAAAGAAAGAAAGAAATGTTGATTAAGAGGTCAGGGCTTTCAAACTCCCCCTAACCTGATTATACCTACGTACAATTTGTTACTTCAAACCATGGAGATTATTATTAACAGTGAATATCGAATACTGTTGTGAAGAGCTTACCAGATTTAATAGGACTCCAACGATGGAATCGGAAAGGAGATGGAATATTAAGAACAGATGCAGTGGTGCACCGTTATGTCTGAATAATGGGAGATACGACTGCCGGAAAAATCTTGGCATCCAATTTACACATGATAATGCACAAACTAGCAATGAGATAAATAAAATGGCGATTAGAATAGTCTGATTTGTCTTCATTTGAAATATATCATAACTGTAAAGCCCCATTCTAGTTGAAAATGTCTTCCCAGCTTCCAACAAGGCAACCCCAAGTTTCCTAGTAATACTTTCAGAACCAACAATGATTTGATTATCAGTGAAGTGCAAACCCTCTCTTAACAATGACACAATATATGGAGACCTAAAGCATTACTGTTCAGTAAAGGGCTTGGGACATGGTCTTGGGGGCAGCAGCATAGAGCTCATGGAGTCTTCATTCCACCCATCAACCATCCGTGTTTCACATAGTTATTCTTCAAATAGCTTGGGACAAATGCAATTTGACAGTAGTAGCGTGGGTTCCCTCTAGTCTCCTCACAGAAGTCAGATGCGTCTTCAAAGTAGGAGATCACAATCTCGAGAAGACCTCAATTCTTCACTGGCTGAGGCACACATGGTGAAGGTTTAGGGCATGTTCTTCCTGAAGTTTTGGTATGGTCATTTCCTCTCCAAAGTACCTTTTTTTTTTTTTTTTTTTGTTTTCAAACACAGAGAAACCACTACAGTCTCCTTCTACAGTTTTGCTTTATCCATTCAATTGTAGCCATTCTTTTTGTATACAGAACTTCAGTTTAAACATAAATGGACACAGATTATAATAGTTTTAACTTTTCTGTACGCTTGACGCGGTACTAGCTTTAAAAGAAGATGATGACTTTGCATAGACGTATATTCATATCTGGTGATTTCGCATACATTACCAAGAACTTTTATTCTCCTGCGTTCTCATCATGAACTTACGACACCACATACTCATCCTCTTCGTCTGCCTCCGTGTTCGCAGGGTCTCTAGTGACGAAGAATGGTTCACCTCCATAGCAACGACCCATAAATTCTAGTAGCCACTGTGCATTCTTGGTTTTCCCCTCTAGACAAATCCAGCTTCACCAACCCCGTCATCTTTGGCATAGGATCACCTACTGCAGCGCACATGTATCTGTTCTTTTTTCCTACGTATCCTTGATTTACAACACCAAATTCCAGATTTTTCATTGAAATAGTATTCTTAATACTATTCCTGTTTCAAGGTCAATCCTTACCTTTTCCATCAAACAATGAATAAGTTCCAGTCTTTCAAAACTTGTTCTATTGATAATACATTGGGTGCCACCATCACTATTGTGTTGCCTTCATCTTCTTCCCATGCATTGATAGTATGTATATTTTTAAATTCGGCGCACGTCAGATCATCTCATTTGCGACGCGTCTTTTGCATATCGAGGGATCATACCAATTCTTGAGACTTTGGTTGGATCCGAGTGCAGAAAAGACTCTCCTCGGAGAATCATTTCCATATTATACATCTGCACTTGCGTGTCTACAAAGATTGCATATTTCTTGGTTATTCCAAAGTCAGCAGGAAAGGGAGACGGCCTACAATTGCTATGGGCACATCTGATTGTTTTTTACCATTAGCATCAAAGTAAAAGTAAGCTGCAAATGGATGCACTGGACCGTATCGAAAAGCAAAAGTTTCACCTGTTTGGGGATCTTTATTAGGGTGAGCAGTGATGCTTATGACTAGTTTTCGATCAAAATCATGACGATCCAGGGTTTTTACATGGCCATTGGAAGTCAAACGCACAGCATAAGGAAGATCGCTTTCATACAGTGAGCACAGACGATTTCCCAAAAAAACCAAACCGGTGTTTGCTGGACCAATGGCATCGCCAGGATGAAATTTTCCTTCAAGCACTCGAGCTGCAGATATCGCATCTCTTGCTAAAAACGCGAGGGACCTTGAAAGCTAGAGAAAACACTGCAAACAATGGAAGAACCAGCAGTCCGTTCTGTAGTGTATTTATAGGTTTCGATGTAGCGCCTGCAGAAGGTGGCACGGCCTTAAGAGATTTTAATACAGTGAAGCATGCCATCACTATCAAAGAGATGATAAGCCTCGTGACTCCTTGGAATGTACAGCGGATTGGGGCCATTATGAATGTATGCACCGTCCAAACGGTGGAAAGGAAACTTGTATAACCTCGCATTCCGTTGCAGGAAGCACGTCATCAACAGGGAAAAAGTTATTGGACAGTGAGCGTTTTTGGCCGATAGAAGGTTGCAATGGAGGGTTTGTCAGATAATCAATGTTGAAGAGATGATCGAGTGGATTATTAAACATCATTGCGGCTATTGATGTCTTCCCTCGCTGTCTACCAGCTGTGGTTGATGATAAAGAGTAAGATGGTAATATAGGGGGTGTGTGTATTGACTATTGGTGCTTATGCATGCTTTGGTATACACCATTACAAATACAATGCTGGTCGGAAGATGGTGTGTGTAAACATAAAAAAAAAAAATCACAGAGGGGAAATTAATCAAGTTATGGCTCACTTCTTCTTGATCATGAAGTATTGCTTCAGTAGTTGTAAGCAGTGTACCGCAACATTTATTGGAGATGTAGCTTATATCTCCAATAAATGTGCACTTGGACCAGGCGTTTAGCTTATGAAATTCATATCCATCCAGAGAGTAGTAGAGAATAGAAAAGAAACAAATTAATAGCGTAAGTAGGAAAACTGTAGTTCGTAATAAAATGGAACCTGTTAAATGCATCAGCTGGTTATAAAACAAACTATGATTAGATATATGATGAGCTAAGTATTGAATAGCATGAATTTAAATACAAGGTTGGGATACTGTCTCTATCAACATATAGGGTGAAGTTTTAGGTCTTGAATAAAAATTTGTTCGATTAATGACTGTAAATAAGATGTTCGCGATTAAAAACCCAAGGCAACAAACTAACAAAAAGAACAAAGTGAACATACACAAAGAAAGAAACGAGAAGGTTCGACTCCGTATTCATATGAACACCGTCTTACAAAATCCATGTGTATAACTATTGCCAAGAGAGTGCTCAGTGAATTAACATCTAGCTAAACAGTTTCGTCATTCCTAAAACAAAAGCAAAGTAGGACATTGCTTTGCAACTCACTGGTTTCCGCTGGAGAGGTCTGACTATCTATCCGTTATGGGTAAATGAAGGGTGATCGCTCTGCTTTTTTCTTGTCATATCATTAACCTGACTGTTGTATGAAATAAACTTTTATGCAACAAAGGCACAGGGGTCAACATTTCAATGAGTTTGACCATGAATTCCATTCTCCAAGGTATTTTGTTTTTCATTAACTGACTCATAGAAAGACATGCAATTGATTCTCTAGAGAAAAGTCATTAGCGTACTGTTGAAGACTCCACGTAACCGGGACGAATCCTATTAGGTAAAGGCCTTGCAATAAGTCCATTGGTAACCCAACCCACTGATGTACTGTCACTTTTGACATGGTTGAATTCCCTTTGCACATACTCGAGAGATATTTGCAGCCTTCCACCAGGTCTGCAGTCAGTAGAGGCATTTCTTGCCATTATTCCCGCATTTCGTTCCAACCAGTAAAGATAATTGACTTGGAACAATGACTTCAGCATGTCTTGGGGTAAAGAGCTTTCCTTGAGCACAACCTGATTAAAGCCAGTAATTCAACCAAAACATCAAAAAATTTTAGTACGTTACTTTGCCACCCATGGACAAAGAAAGGAAATATTTTAATATGTTTTCACGTTTATTCATTCTTTTGATTTAAAGATTAACAAAATAACACCTCTCTCCAGAAGAATTAAAAGGGGAAACATACTTCCTAAGTATGGCCTTAGAATTTGTTGATTCTCCACGCATCTGTCTTTGCCATCACAGTAACACCCAACAGGATGGAAAGTTGTTACAATCACTGGGGACTGGCCATTTCCCCCATAGAAGAATTTACTCATTTAGCTGAGAAAGGTCGATTATTTAAGCAAATACATAACATTTTTGGACAAATTAGACTTAGACTTCTCATCGAATAAAGTATTTAGGTTTTTCTTATTTCCGATGGCAAAGATCAATCAAAGGATTTTAATGCAGACTGTGATGGAGAGCAATTGGCTACTCATGAGCATGGAAATAAGAAAATAAGATAAACTCAAACCTAAAGACATAATGAGAAGCCAAGGAGGAAGTTATTTACGGCGAATTTTCCACCATGCTCAGCCAAAATGTAGCCTTCATCTTTATATAAGTCAAATAACGCAAGAGCATCCTCGCTGCTTTTCACAACATCACTGAGCTTCGATCCAAGCTGCAGCCGACGCTCAATTTCAGCTGCAGCATCCTTTGCTTCTGAAGATAGAACTGATTGCGACTGAAAATGGATATACACTAATAAGAATAATATTTATGAGTACATAATACGACAACATTTACAGATGCCTGAAATTCTTATACTCTGCCTCACTAGCCAGAATCAAACAAATAATCTCTATTCCAAATCATTGATGCCTGAAATTCTTATACTCTGCCTCACTAGCCAGAATCAAACAAATAATCTCTATTCCAAATCATTGACTACCAGAGAGTCTTGGCATAGATTTAGTCATTATAAAATAGATCAATACCCTGGTTCGATCTATTTCCCAAACTTTCAGTTCAGGAATACGAAATATATTTAGATGAGTGGGTTTGAAAACTTAATCACAAGTTGTGGTGAATCCATAGACAGTGCTCCTGCACGCCATCAAGCAAGTGGCAAAAATTGAGGATCCGAACTTATAAATGAGCTGCAGTAATGATGCTTGTGCATTTAAGTGACCTGAAAGCTAGAACAACAACACAAGATATATATGTATGCATTATAATTAGTTCTGTTATGAAGTCTATGCTGTGGCAAGGTGAGTCCTTTTGAAATTTTTAATCCCTTCATCCAATTCACGTATACCATTATTTAAAGAGATTGCTCGAACACTATGTTCTTGTAGGTGAATTAGGAACAAGAAATTTAAAATGCAGCAGTGTGCCCAGATATACACGTATCTCCATGAATCAAACTCAGCATTCTCTTTTTTCAGGTCTGTCAATTCTCAAATCTGAACCCTCACTCTCTCCCTCCTACCTTCCAGAGTTGCTAAATCAATACTGAACATCATAGTTGTGTAGAGCAAGTCTTACACAGGACTTTAATATGCTATTTCTTTCTTTAACTGTCAATTTGAACTTGGAAAAACAAAAGAACAACAGATTCATTAGCTTTAACAACATATGTGAGACTTTGACCTAATAGCAAAGGCCATGAAGGATTCATGGCCTAAACCAAACCCTAAACTCTAAGCTTACCAATCTTATGGATTGCTACCTTCCATAATGTTATGTTCTTCATCATTGAACCATTAACAATAGGGGAAACACATACAAGTAACTTACTTTGTCTGCAGACTTTATCTTAAGAAAGTGCAAAGCCGGAAAAAGTGGTTCCTCATCATTGACCTCTTTGACTGGTGGAGCTTGGCCACTAAGGAGATATTCACTGAAAACCAAACCTGTTGCAATAGTAATGTATCAGCATAGAGGAAAAAAAAAAAAAAAAAGGGTGTCCACGGCCCTATTTAGTTTCTATCTCTTTCCTAAAATGTGGTTACAAAGCCTGGCCTATAAAACTATTGTATTTTCTTTGTTTTGAATAATAGTAGTGGAGTCTGCTTTTTTCTTCCTCTGCAGTGTTTTTTCTTTGTTTTCTGCCCGGTTTCATGGTAACAGAGCCAGGTTCCGGTTGAGACAAAGAAAAAAAAAGTATAGAACAGGCTTGACAGGTGAACACAAGGATGCTGGTTCTGAGGTCTCTTCAGAAGCCTCTCCACCTATTCCTACAAAGTTCACCTATTGCAACCGTTTCAACCTTTTTTCTGAAAATTCTTCCCTTCAAATCACAACCACAAAACTGGATGATCAAAACTTTCTTCGACAGTCTTTGTCTATTCTAATGGTGATAAGAGGATGGGGCAGTCTTGGCTATGTGAATTGCTCAACAAAAAAGCCTGAAGAAGGAGATCCCTCTTATTTGATATGGGATGCACAAAACTCAAGGGCTATGGCATGGATGTGAACTCAATGGAGGAGGATATCAGAGGTCTTATCTATATTATTCCATTGCTAAGGAATTATGTGATACGAACCTTGTTAAGAATAACGAGACACGAACTCAAGAAAGAACCCGAAATCGTTCTACGATCAGATTTGAATGGAACCTCGATCTGTTGTTTATAAAGAAACAAGAACCTCGGTATAATGTAGACGCCACAAACGGTGATGGAAATCCGTTCGATAAGTCACTGATGAATGCCACAAGAATAATTCTTGATAAGTTCGAATAGTTCTTTAAAGTTGTACCATAATTTGTATCATTATGGGATCCATTGACTCTGGCCTTCTCAGCCTTAGAAAACTCCGCTCAACTTTTTGATCTTCGAAACAAAGCTTGTGAATTGAAACAAGGGGAACTAGTTACAAATACTTCAATGCCTTAACTCAGGTATGGCAGGAGATTGACCTATTTGTTCATATTAATTGGTCATGTCCTGATGATGCCGAAAAATACAAAAAGCATGTAGGATTTTTGGTGGGCTTGAACTCTAACCTTCATGAAGTCAAGGGCCGACTTCTAGGAATTAAACCCCCTTCCTTTGATTGCTGAAGTTCATAGAGGGGCAAGCCAAAAACGAGTTATGATGTGTGGATCTAAGCCATCATTACCTGAAGCTTCTGCCCAAGTTGCCCATGGCCAGAATCTCTTAGGTACCCAAGAAGAAACAATATTTGGTGTGATTTCTGCAAGAAAACAAATCACACCAAAGATTGCAGCAGGAAATTACGTGGTAAGCCACCAAACTGGAAAGATAACAGGGCTGGAAACCATGAGTCCTCTGGTTTTCATATCAGTCCAAACCTAATTCCAGTCCGATGCAGAATGATTCTGGAGGATGTACACAATTCTCTCACTAAAGAACAGTTAGAAGAGTTATACAAGCTTCTCACACCATCACGGGCAGCCAGTAATACTTCATTATTAGCGTAGAGAGGTAATTTTTTCTCGGCCCTTAATAGTTGCAGCAGTGTTTCAGGACTATGGGTGATTGACTCTGGAGCCACACATGATGGGCTGTGAAAAATTATTTTCTTCGTATAGTCCTAGTTCAGGAAATTTTAAGATTAAAATAGCAGATGGATCCCTTTCGATAGTGGCAAGAATTGGAAATATTAAAATTAGTCCAAACATTGAACTACGTTATGTTTTGCATGTACCAAATTTATTGTGCAACCTTCTCTCTATTAGTAAGCTGACTAGAGAATTTAAGTGCGGTGCTCATTTTTTTTGAGTCTTTTTGTGTGTTTCAAGACCTGAATTCTAGGAAGAAGATTGGCAATGCTAGAGAATGTGAGGGTCTATACTATTCCGAGGAGGAAGCCGAATTGAATAAACAAGCTCAAATTATGAGTTGTAGATCTCTTTCCAAAGAACAAAAAATTATGTTATAGCATTGTGGACCAGGCCACCAAAGTTTTTTGTGTTTACAAACTTTGTTTCCATCACTATTTCATAATTGAGATTCCTTTCGGTGCAAAATTTGTCAATTAGCCAATCATGTTTGTTCCACTTTTCCTTCTCAAACTTATAAAGCACCATCACCTGAGCTGTGTGTTTATTCAAGATGGAAGAACACTAAAAAAAGTAACATCTCACAGATCTCTTGCAAACCATGAATTTGAACTTATCTCAGGTACTCAAACTTCTAAACCCCACTTTATTTATGGAGATAATGACCTTGATGTATCACTATCAGAAAAGGAAATAGATCTTGTACCCAACATCCAATCTCTAATTTTGTAGCTTATAGTCAATTGTTAACAGCTATTCAAGCTCATGTAACTAATCTATCAGCAGTAGAAGTTCCAAAAACAATACAGGAAGCTTTACTAGTTCCAGCAGGGAGAAATACAGTAAGAGAAAAAAAATGTTGGCCCTGAAGAAGAATAAGACTTTGGATGTTGTAGGAATGCCAAGAGACAAATCCCCTATTGGCTATAAGTGGGTTTTAACTGTTAAAAATAGTTCAGATGAATCTATTGAGTGCTAGAAAGCAAGGTTAGTGGCGAAAGGTTTTCTCAGACCTTTGGAGTTGACTATCAAGAGACGTTTGCACTAGTAGCAAAATTAAAAACTGTTTTGAGTACCACTATCTTTGGTAGCAACTTGGATTGAAAACTTCAACAATTTGATGTCAAAAATGCCTTTTTGAATGGCAAATTGGAGGAAGAAGTTTATATGGAATTGCCGCATGGTTTTGATGAGGCCAGGTTCATGGAAATGCTTGCAAGCTTAAGAAATTTCTTTACGGACTTTAACAATCCCTGTGAGCTTGGCTTGGTAGATTTACGAGGCTATTTGTCAACAAGGGAACCAACAAGCTCAATCTGACCACACTCTCTTCTACAGACGTAGAAGGGCAAAACCATGATTCGCATAGTTTATCTTAACGATATAATCTTGACCGGTGATGATTTTGTAGAAATGGAAAGGCTCAAAAATAATCTTTGCAACAGATTTTGAAATAAAAGATCTAGGCACTTTGATATATTTTCTTGGTATGGAAGTCAAGAGGAATAGAAATGGTAGTTTAGTTTCTCAGAGGAAGTATGTTCTAGATCTCTTAAAGGAAACAGGGATTTTAGGATGTAAACTTGCGAACATGCCTATAAATCCTAAACTGAAGCTAGGAGAACAATTGGAGAGTACAGCAGTCGATAAAGGTCAGTATCAATGTCTTATAAGAAAACTTATATATCTTTCCCATACTAGAGTTGATATTGCCTTTGCTGTTAGCTTTTTGAGCCAGTATATGCATTCTCCTGATGACAAACACATGGAAGCTCTGTTTCAAATTTTAAAGTACCTCAAAGGGACTTTGGGCCGAGGTCTATTCATTCAAGAATGAAGAGAGGAGTGTTAAAGCTTTTACAAATGCAAACTGGGCTGAATTAGTAAAAGATAGGAGACCAACAGCCAAATAATGCACATTTGTGTGGGGCAATGTGGTGACCAAAAGGAGCAAAAAACAGACAGTGGTTTCTAGAAGTTGCGTTGAGGCAGAATTTAGAGCTTTAGCACATGGAATTATTGTTGAATGAACTAAAGTTTATGGGAAATGAATCTATGAAGGCCTACTGTGACAATAAGGCTGTCATTGCAATCTCTCAATCGGCTAGAACAAAGCATATTGAGGTGGACTGCCATTTCATAAAAGAAAAAGTGAAGAATGCAACATTTGTGTTGTGCATGTGTCTTCATCACAAGACGTTGCAGATTTGTTGACCAAGGGATTATTCAAGCCCAAGTTTGAGAATTTGGTTGATGAGCTGGGCCTGTTCAACATGTTTGGTCCAGCTTGAGGGGGGAGTGAAAAGAATCTCGGATTCTCCTTATCTTTGGAGATAAGGATAAAATCTAGATTTGGTTCTTTTATAAGGACGGTGTTATCTATTTTATTTTTTATCTGTAAAATGGTTTGAATCATCTGAATTCTCTCTATTTAGTTTTTATCTCTTACCTAAAATAAAGGGTTGTGGTTACAGAACCTAGCCTATAAAACTATTGTATTTTCTTTGTTTTGAATAATAGTAGTTGAGTCTACTTTTTCCCTTACTCTGCAGTGTTTTTTCTTTGCTTCCTACCTGGTTTCAATTGTAGATATTGTCTAAGTTGAAAAAAGGGCAGTTTAGGTCAATTTTCAGGAAATTATCGAACAAACTTAAATCAGCCTGGGATGTTAATAGCTACAATAACCACTGCAACATCACCTCTTCCACAAAACAAGAAGAAAAAGCATTGAGATGAAAGTGGGGACTTACTTGCCCGGTAGGTATTTAAAGTCCTTAGTTCGATGGACTGATATGACTTCAGATTACAGAACATGTGAATCCATGTTACTACACTGAAGGAAGCGAGAGCAAGAGGTGTAGACGAGCCTATCTGGTTAGCCAATGCTATACCAAGCATGATACCAATAGCCTTGCTCACCATTCCTTGAGCTTCACCCTTAGCAATTACCTAAAGTTAATAATTCCTTTAAGAAAAGATAGACTAGTAGAGCAGGGTAATATAGGATATGCCAGTACAGCAAAGCAAAAATTTAGAATTCAACTGATAAATGACAGCTGGAACTACATATCACCTCAGCAAAGTTCCTTTGCGCGGCAAAACCAGCATAGAAGCAGTTCCTCGTTGCAGCCTGTGTATTGATGAGTGTCAGCTTTCAGTAACTGTACACCATCCATTGGGTTAATGTATGAAAGGAAGCAGCGAGACACCATAACATTTTCAGACGATGAAATTGCTTTAAAAACAAACAAAAATGAACACAATTACAGTTTAACAATATAATAACCATAGATAAGCTTCATCTTAAGCATCATTCACTTTGAGTAAACTCTATTATGTTCAAGAAATGGGAATGAAAGAACATACTTGTTACAATTACAAGTGCTGACCAAAATATACCAGATGTTGGGGAAATATAAGCCTAAAACTAGGTTATGGAAAAAGTTCTAATAGATAGTGAGCATTGAAATCTGTCATTGTCACATCAAGCTTAATTTGCTTAAGCAATATAAATCAATTTCCTCATCGATATAAATTGAAGCATATGAGTATAATAGCTACCATACTGGACATCGAATACAATATCCAATGGATATATAAACCTAAACCACCTAATTACCTAAAATCTTCAATGAACTCATTAGGAATTCTTCCAAATTATAGATACCAAATTTTATCTTGCAGCAACAATTATAGCTGCCTAAGCCACCTAATTAACTAAAATCATAAATGAAGAAATTAGAAAATTTTCCCAATTATAGCTACCAAAATTTATTTTGCAACAAGAACATAATATGTAATGTTGGGAACTCTGCCTTTTGTATAACAAATTTTGTAACTTAAGACATAAAAATCCCGCGAGAATCATATGAGAATTTGCAATAAATACCACCAACTTCGTTTTAGTATTACCTGAATGAGAGAAGCTGCAGAGCGTCCAGCTCCTGCAGCAGCACCAATGATAATGAAAAGGTGAGAAAAAGCAGGAGTTAACATCTCTAATCCAAAGGCGGCGTTCTCCAAAAGATCAGCAAACAATCTCCAACTTTTGGGATTAACGTCAAAATGCCTTCCAAAATTGGACAACATAATTTTGCTAAGATACCCTATTCCATCTTTAAGAACCCAATTAATGGCAGCTGCCGTTGGAATAGCTCCTTTACCCAATCCAACAGCATATAGCAACGCCTATCTCACACAATTAAGAATAAGAAATAAAATAGTTAACTGTTTGTGTCTGAAGAATGTTTCAAACAGGGTTGTTATCATAGAATACCTGGGTGGCGAGGACACCACTAATTTGGCTAGCAACGCCCTGTACGCCTCGCCAAAGAGAGTAGTCCAAGTAATCACTGGTGACACTGTTGGGAAAACCTTCAGGTAGCATCAGTCTCACAAAGAGGTCTTTGCACTGAAACCATAAATTGCTGACAGATAACAAATATGATAATGATGCAGCAGTTGCATTTGCGCTTGCAACAACAAATTTATCCTCTGAAAAATCAGGGATGAGCCTGGTCCACTTGCTCCCCTTGACTTCCCAAAGGGCATCGTCGTTGTTCTCACCTTGAGAAGTTGCAGTTCTTGCAAGTGCTGTGGCTAATTGGAAGTGACAGAAACAAGATAAAAGAGATGATAAAAACAAGAGAAAGGGGAAAAAACACCCTGAACAATCATTTCCCTCGTGCCACCACCAGGAATCAAAAGGATTATCATTGTTGTTGTTGTTGTTATTGTTCCAACCACCGTGGTTGTTGTTGCCATTGGACGAGAGCAGAGGAAAATGAATTTTATTAACTTGTTTAGAAGTTGGGTGCAATGCACGCAGTGTGTGCGTTGAAGTGAAAGGTGATGAAAAATGACATGGCCGCAGGGCGGCGCTTCTGGTACTAAACGACGGTAGCAGGGCTTTCGGAGAGGTTGAAACTCGAGTTCCAGAAAGGAACAAGGGCCTGCAAGCGCACATCATATTTCTGCTTTCTCCTCTCAGGTTGCTTCCTTTAATCTGAATGGAAGAAACGCGGAAAACCCCTCGTCGAAATGGCTTCATTTTCCCGTGATTTTGACTTAAAAATGTACGGTCCTGATATTTTAGTGCTAATCCGGCGGTTAAAGACATAAGGTGTTATTTATGCGATTATTCTGGCATTGTGCAGTAAGTCCCCACTTTTTTCGCGCATACGCACTCATCAAGAGGTTTATTCCTCTTGCTTTGTTATCATTAGTATTTCTTAACCGGAATTGAAGAGTTTGCTTAAACCAATATATATAAATATATATATATATATATATATTCCAAGATTTATTTCAGCAACCGCTTCTCACTTTTTGAAAAGAAAATGCTCTTTTTCTTTCCTTTTTTTTCTTAAATCGTGGGTCAATTGCTTTATCTTGTATATTAATATATTAATGTTCAATTTCAATCCGTCGAGAAAGTATTAAATAGAATGGTAGAAAAAATTTATCCAATTCGATTGTTTAACCTGTAATGATTCTGAATAAATAAACCCTCAGAAATTAATAACTAAATCGATGGGGCACTAGAGTCAAAATTGAATTTGCTACCGTTATTGGGGAATTTCAGATTTCGCGGTTTTAAAAAAAATGAATAAGTAACAACACTTCAACCTGTAAGTTCCACAATCTGAAAATATTACTGGAATGGTGCTGAGTCAGAATATCTATCGGTTTGTATTTTCTCGATTTCCTATTGGTCAAGTCAGAGGCCCCGAGGAAAGAGTGAACGGAGATGGGAAAACAGCAGTAGTTACAATCGAAGATGTGATCAATGTGGTGCTAGTTTGAAGAAACCTGCATACCTAAAACAATAAATACACTCAATTGCCTTTCCATTCGTGGTCTTTCTACACTTAATCTCAATTGCCTGAAATTTCAAAGATACTAAGAGCCCATTCAGTACATTCTTCAAATTTAAAGCCATGGAAACATAAATTCAATTCGATGCATTGCCGCTATACAAAGAGCAGATTGCAAAAGGAAAAACTGGCACAAATGTTTGTTACAAGACAATGAAGTAAAAAAGCCGTCATGTACTATGGCTATGGTCATGGAACTTCAAAAAGAAATAAAACTGCAAGCAAAAGAGAGCTAGTATATTTCTCAAACAATCAAAACAAACCACTTAAGTAATGTAGACTCTGACAGCATATACAAAAGGTATTAAGGTACGAATCCAACATCCTTGAAGTACTCATGCTCTAGAGCACTTCTGGCAGTAATTCTTCTGCTCAGATCCATGCAGAGCATTTTCTGGAAGATGATATACAACGGCATAAGTAAACAAATGGCAAAGAAGCAGCAGATATTGTAATTTCGCAGAATATAATATTTCAGCAATCAGTGATTACTTAATAGTGAGGACTGAGGACTGGAGCCTAGAGAAGGATGCTATGTCAAATATGGAATCACTAAAAATCCACGAAAAATATATTAAAGAAAAATGGAAAGAATTCCTAAAATTCACATATAAAAGCCTTAAGATGATGTGGATTTGAGACATCCAATCAACACTCCACTTGAATAAGATATAAAAGCAAGTATACCCATAAAAAATGCAACGACAAAGGAGGCACTTTAAGTCCTAGCTTTCAGGCCCATACTCAAGCCGAAAAGAATATTTACCAACTTATAAAATTGGTTGACAACACATTAAAGCAACACCAAAGGGACTTAAGGAAAATAATTCACTTCTCAAAAGAGTAGAAATAATCTATAGAAAAACTAATCTTAACGAACATATACAAGTGCTTAAGCATTATTCTCAAGGGAGAAACAGGTACAGCAAGCATCTCAAGTCTAAACTTGCAGAAAGGAGATCAACACCAGCTGGTTCAAGATTTCGAACAACAGTTGACAAAGCCTGCCAATAAGCCATGCACCAAATGAATTTTCTAATAGTGTACGCTCTTTTTTCTCTACAAATTATTGCTGATCTCTGGATACAAACATGACAACATAAGTGGACCCCATTACCTTAGGAGGCCATTTCAGAAAGGCTGATTTAAAATCAGGCAAGGAAGTCACTCCAGGCCATGTATCCTCATTAGGAGTACCCAAGACTGTTCATCTAATCAAGGAAATGTTTGTTAGAACTAAAGGAGGGGGGAAAAAACCTTGTGATATACTGCACTAGAGAGCACCATTTTGCTCCAATTCCATGTCTTGTTTTCCCACAATCAATCACCGTTTAAAGGTAATTTCATGTCAAAAAAATTGCAAAGCTCATTTAATACTACAACTTTCTTCAGTTGCCTCACTCCAAATAATGGAAATGTACTTACTATTTTCATTCTAAATGAACACAGCAATTAATTTCTAAATGGACAGCCAAACCAGAATTAGACATAATTTCAAATTCTAGGCCGAGTCGTAACTTTTAAGAAACAACCAGTTCTGCCCTCTGTGTTACTAAATATCCAAATTGATAATGATTGTGTTCAATTGACAGCATACGTATGTGTGTGTGTATCAGAGAGAGAGAGAGAGAGAGAGAGAGAGAAGGCTCTCTTTCCAAGTTGATCTCAACATTTCGTTCAATAATATATAGACAACTCCAAATAGAAATTTAGCATGTTAGGCACTCCAAGGATGCAAAACCTATGTAACAGATTGTACCAACAGTCTTATGTTGCGAAAATTTCATGTACTAGCAAGATTTGAATTGTTTCAATCTTCCATGACTAAAAACACACAATCATGGCTTAGCACAAGTGTTTACAATGACAATGCTTAAGCATACATCTACAGCAACATCCTAGGCCTAGATTTTGAGAGTTGTCATGTCCAACATAAAATAATTTATGTTGGAACATGGGAACTTGCATGTTCCTACAGACTAGTTATCTTCATTATATGTTTCCCCTCAGCATGTTTGATTCGGAGTATGATCCAGTATATATAAACAGAATTGGCAAAGAAATTGCTATAGGAAGAGAGAACAGACATACCACTTTTTAATACAATATGGAATTAATTTAAATTCCGATTGGGAAACCATAAACCTGAAAATCTTAAATAATTCATCAATCTCAGAGTCTCCGGGAGACAACGGCTGCTGGTTCACCATCTCAGCAAATATACATCCCACTGACCAAACATCAACAGGAGTAAAATAATGGCTGGATCCTAGTCATATTTCAGGTGCTCTGTACCACAACGTCACCACCTAGAGAAAACTGAAAATGAATATAGACACAGTATGGCCATGTCATCAAAAGAAAGAATTTTAATTTTAATCATCTAAGTGGCCAATGATAATACCTCGAGAAACTAAAGTAAGCTAGCAAATACATGATACCTTAAAAACCAAGGTATTAAGGGCACACCAGTTTTTCTTTTGAAATAAAAAAGGAAAAAAAAAAAAAAGAAAGATAACCAGGAAGAGAAAGGTCATGTATTTGCTAGCTTACTTTAGNNNNTAGGGTTTAGGGTTTAGGGTTTAGGGTTTAGGGTTTAGGGTTTAGGGTTTAGGGTTTAGGGTTTAGGGTTTAGGGTTTAGGGTTTAGGGTTTAGGGTTTAGGGTTTAGGGTTTAGGGTTTAGGGTTTAAGGGTTTTAGGGTTTGAGGGTTGAGGGTTTTAGGGTTGAGGGTTGAGGGTTTGAGGGTTGAGGGTTTATGGTTTAGGGTTGAGGGTTGAGGGTTTAGGGTTTGAGGGTTTGAGGGTTTAGGGTTTGAGGGTTTGAGGGTTTGATGGTTTGAGGGTTTAGGGTTTAGGGTTTGAGGGTTTGAGGGTTTAGGGTTTGAGGGTTTTAGGGTTAAGGGTTTAAGGGTTAAGGGTTTAAGGGTTTAGGGTTTAGGGTTTAGGGTTTAGGGTTTAGGGTTTAGGGTTTAGGGTTTAGGGTTTAGGGTTTAGGGTTTAGGGTTTAGGGTTTAGGGTTTAGGGTTTGGGGTTTAGGGTTTAGGGTTTAGGGT
>CP135577.1:4076804-4128747 GCA_032401905.1 Swietenia macrophylla
AAACCCTAAACCCTAAACCCTAAACCCTAAACCCTAAACCCTAAACCCTAAACCCTAAACCCTAAACCCTAAACCCTAAACCCTAAACCCCAAACCCTAAACCCTAAAACCCTAAAACCCTAAACCCTAAAACCCTAAAACCCTAAAACCCTAAACCCTAAACCCTAAACCCTAAACCCGAAGCTCCAAAACCCTAGACTCATAAACCCCTAAATCTTATACACTAAAACCCCTAAACCCCCTAAACTATTAACCCTAGGCCCAATGTCAAAGCTCAAACCCTAAACCGTAATTTTTGTTTTATTTAAATAAAAAAGAAACTTAATCGACGGAATGTATTTGAAAATTCAAGCTAATTTTTGTTTTGTTTCAATTCTAATTTATAATGGGTTAATTGTTTTTCAAAATTTTTTTAATGCTATAATTATTTTGTTTTCATTGTTATTTTTTTACTCAAACAAGTTAAGAATATTTGTTATAAATTTTAAATTTGTTATCGTATTTTTATTTTTATTTCTTACTGCATTTTCCTATGATGCAATTTGCTTCCTTTTTTTTGTACGTAAAAAGAGCAATTTTTTTAAATTTTGTTGCACTTCATTTAAAATTCAATAGAGTAAACCATTTTTAATAGTAAACTACATCGTATATCTTCTGTAATAATTTTTTTAAATTTATTAAAAATACTTAATTTTTCCCATGGGCACCCTAAGTAATATTTTAATTTAGCATGTGATATACGTACACCCGAAATTCGGAAGTTCAACACTACAATTATAATCTTGGAAATATTAAAGTTAATGGAAAAACGGCAGATAGCTCGGCCCAAGAAAGCCAGGACACCAATCCTACCACGCTAAAAAACCCAAGCCTTCAATAGAACAACCGAAGTATATCCAGAAACCGAAAACAAAACCTCATCTTCATAGCCCATGGATCCCATAAACGAAAAATGAAAACCCATGCTCTAACCGACGCCGAATAATTATTATTATAAATTATATTTAAGCTAAAATTATTGTATTATTGTTATATTTGTTCAATTTTATCATCTAAAGTAATTTTTTTAATGAAAAAATTTTTTTCCAAAATAAAAGGGATATAAGAAATTCCTACTTATTTCTTAAATATTTATTAAATTCGTGAGTCTATTTAATTTTTTGAAAGATTGTTAATGTAAACTAATCACCAAATATTCTTACAATATGGGAGGAAATTAATATGAGTTGTCATAAAATACTGTAAAATAATTTCAATCATTAATTTTTTTTGAATCAAATCATAGTGTATTTTGATAAGTTATTATAAACTGTAGAATAATTTTATTTTATGAGTCCATTAAATTTTTTTAAAAAAAAAAATAAGGTATGTTTAGTTTGAACGGGGTATATAAAGAGGAAAACATAGGATTCCCTTGGAGATTAAGTCAGAAGATATTAATGTTAATATGTAGTAATCGTAAAGGCAACGGAGCAACAGAACAGGTGTGCGGGCAATCACACCGTTATAATACAAAGGGAAAGGGAAAGGAAGGATGACGATCTATCTGTGCAATGCAATAGCCATTATAATTTGCTGTTTCATCACCGTGTTTGACCAGGAATCATACATAATTTGGTTTATTACAGGGAGAGAGTAAGAGGTTGCGTGAGAATCCGTTCGGGTGTGAAATAACAGAATCACAATCCCATGCATAATATTTTTATTTGTATAATGTAATTAATTAAGCCAGCCGAGACCTTGGATTGTGAACTATGTGTTGGATCAGCACGTGTATACGCCACGGACTTTCAGGATTTTGCTTTCTCATACTCCATGATTGATGATCATATTCATCCACACCCTTCTCGCGTGCAAAACCATTATATTATGTATTCTACGATTTATTTTTTTAATAGTTTATCTAAAAGTAAATCATATCTTTTTGCCCCAATTTTGACCTTAATTTCTGAAATCAAATTTCAAAACAACGAAATAAATGGAATATATGAAAATACATCTCCCTCCCTTATTGACAGAAAATGTATTATGCATTCTGTTGATTTGTGGACCCTGAAACAAAGGAAAGGATTGTGGTCTATACTCCTGTGGTTGATTTGAAACCTGGAGCTCGGATCATGTATTATGCATATTCAATTATACACGCAATACATGACATGTAACGGCGTACTCAACTCAACACCACTTGCTGCCTGCCTGCCTGCCCTCATTAATTAGAAGTAGAGTAAATAAGTCACATGTTTTGAAAATCTAACACTACTTGCACTGAATTTGATGCAAGCCCGCTTTGATTAATAAGGTTTAGGGGCATGCAGTTCAGTCCAGCTGATCCTCCTCCTTTGATGAGTTGACCGAAGCTGCCACAAGCTTATTAGACCCTTTTATCATCTCATGGGTGGTCTTAATTTGGTAATTAAATTGAATGTTATTGTCATCATCATATGCAATTGTTGAAAAGTCTCATGTTTATAAAATTGATGAATTATACATGCAATTACACAATTTTGACATCTAGCTAGCTATAGTCTATTAACAAATCTCCGGCGTCATTTCCTTTTTATAAATTATAAAATATATATCATCAGTGTGACGAAAAAAAAAAACAGAGAGAGAGAGAGAGAGAGAAAAAAACAAATAAAACAAAACAGGCGGTGGAATATTGAAGGAATAAAGCGGAATTCCTTCATTCCTAGGTGAGTCTGACCGTGTGTGTATAATTGTGGACAGATATGTATTTGAATTAAAGAAAAAAGAAAGTTAAAATAAATAAATATATAAATAAACTGTCAAAATATTAATTGACAGTTAAGCATATTTTCTTCACTGTAATGAGGCGAATTTCGGGATTAGGGTCTCCCATTCAACGGACATTTACCAAAGTCTTTTTATTTGATCATTCATACTCTCGTGAAATTGAGAAGAGTCAACACTTGATAATCCTAGTCAGTCATAGGCATCGGCATAGATAGCTAGCAAGTATTATATTAGTCTTGCTTTTCCTTTAATATTTTATTGTTATTATTATTATTTCCTTATTTCTGTTCCATCTCTGGGTTGTCATTCTTACTCCATTCATAACCAAACCTTGACACTAATCCACATATCCTCTCTTTCTAGATATCAACCTCTCTCCTTCTCTCTCCCAAAAGGCCACATCGTGCCCTTGAAGCTAAGAAATTGGCCGCCCCGGTGCATTCCATTTCTTCTTCTAGTTCGCTTGTCTTTTTTTCCTTTGTCACGGGGAGAAATTTCTCTACCATTAAAGGTTTGATAATCCTTGTTTTGTTTCAACTCCTCATTTGCTTTTACATGCATTTTTCTTTTTTCAGAAAATTAATATAGACCTTTGTCTTCATGAAGGCAAGAGGCATGAAATGCTTTATATATATTTCAAACCTAAATATATATACATCTGATTACAACTTAATCTGATGAACAAATTCTCTGACTTCTTTCTTTTCTCAAATTCCAAGTCGTCCATTGAGACTGAGTTTACTTTGTTGGGGTAAAAAAGAAGTGATAGGTGTTTGCAGTTCAATCTTCTTATTTGAAGAATAGAGGGTTATACTAAAATTGTTAATAGCTCTTAGAGGCCTGCTATTTTTTTTTATTCCAGCTTTGGCTATAAGAATCTCTGCTTCATTTATTTTCTTTTTCCTCTTTTAGATCATTCATTCATCTTGTTTTTAGATCTTCAGGCACGGGGAACACCATGCATGCTTTGAAGCAACATTCCATTCACTCTGTACACTTTTCTCGGGATGAAGCCTTCAAATATTTCGCATCTTATGTCTTGTTACATGAAAAACCAAAAAGAAAAAGACAAAAGACAAAAGAAAAATCATACATAATGAGAAAGGTTTTGAACTAGATTTTTCCATAAAATGACATTTGAGTTAGACAGAAATAAAAATACGCCAAATAATGACTTTCTGTTCACTTTTGATGTGATGATCACTAGGTAGGTAACTTCTTCTTCCGCATCTTTATTTTTCTAACTAGTACGTACATGCATTGTTTTCCGGCTTTTCGATTTTATTAAGTGAGAGATCTAGAATTCAATATGATTAGATTTTCTACCAGTTCTTTTTTCGATCTTGTCTCTCTAGGGTTAGATTCCAAATCTGATTCTATGAAACTTTGAGGCTCCTCCTGCTTCCATACAATGTGCATGGATTTTCAGGCAAGGAAAGCCCTCAAAAGGCATCTTAATTAGAGCAACTTTGTTGAGTACAGGACCAATAACATAATATATTTTCTTAATATGATGCTTTAATCTCTCTTTCTTTTCACAGGGGAGCAGAATAAGAACAAGATCCTAGAGGATGATGGCAGGAAATGGGCAGTTGTCAGTTCCCCCAGGTTTCAGGTTTCACCCAACAGATGAAGAACTCCTGTATTATTATCTGAGGAAGAAGGTGTCTTACGAAGCCATCGATCTTGATGTAATTAGGGAGGTGGATCTCAACAAACTCGAGCCATGGGACCTCAAAGGTAAATTTATTCTCCTTGATTTGTTATATATATATATATATATATGAACCTCTACACATACATGCACACAATATTGCATGTACATGTACACAATCGAACTTTACGTGACGTGCTTTCGGTTTGATAGAACGATATATGTTATCACGGGAACGATTTCCATCTTCGGTACATGTTTATTTTCGCTCAATATAATCAATCAGCAGATCATTGTAGTTTTCGACGGAACTAGATTAACATTTGAAACATTTAGTGGATAACTATGCATCTTGTCATATAAATATTCTGATATTCAAATTCTTTGTTCTTGCAGATAAATGTAGGATTGGATCGGGTGCTCAAAATGAATGGTATTTCTTCAGCCACAAGGACAAGAAATATCCTACAGGAACTCGAACAAATAGGGCAACTACTGCTGGCTTTTGGAAAGCAACTGGGAGGGACAAGGCCATCCACCTCAGCAACTCTAAGAGGATTGGCATGAGAAAAACCCTTGTTTTCTACACGGGACGGGCCCCTAATGGCCTAAAGACTGATTGGATCATGCATGAGTACCGCTTGGACGACGACAATTCTGAGGTTCAGGTACACACACGAGACACGTGTAAATGATTGCTCATAATTGTTTCATATCATTTGTTTTGATTCACAGACTCGATATTTAGACATGTGCTTTGCTAAGTACCTTAACCACCACTAGAAATTATTTATTCTTAGACTGTTGAGTATTTTTACTGTTTAAAGCCTGTATACATTATGACATTTTCAAATTACAATGCAATTCGCAGGAAGATGGCTGGGTGGTCTGCAAGGTTTTTAAGAAGAATAACAACAGATTTTTCCTACCAGAAGTTGCTCATGAAGAAGAACACTTCTCCTACATGAAGGCTGGTGCTTCTTCTTCTCCACTGGAGCCAAAACAAAGTCAAATGCAAGCGCTATATGACTATTCCTTTGATGGTTCCATGCATCTTCCACAGCTGTTTAGCCCAGAATCAGCTGTTAACCCATCCTTTGTTTCGCCTATATCTATGAACAACATGGACGTTGAGTGCTCGCAAAACTTGTTGAGGGTAACATCAACTGGTTCTGGAGTCATGCAACACGGGAGGTTCAACGGTGATTGGTCTTTTCTAGACAAGCTCCTTGCATCTCATCAGAGCCTGGATCATCAAAACAAAAGCAATGATCCATCACAGGCTCTGGATGTTGGTACTTCAAGTCATCAGAAATTCCCATTTCTTTACCTTGGCTGTGAGACCGATATTTTAAAATTTTCCAAGTAGAGTTGAAAGTATGCGATGTTAAACTTTATGTATTAAGCCATATATATATATGGGGCAGACAATTTCACCTGAATTAGTGGCGCAATTGTATTAAATTAATTTACTTCGTTGAAATTATATCCTTGCTAATTTCTGAGTTTGCTTTTGGGTATCAAAATGTGCATGGTTAAATTTTAGACCTTTCATATCAAGGAATCTTGGCTCAAGTGGCTCTTTCCTTTCTGAGCAAGATTGGTTGGATTAGCCCATTTTTTTGTGGGTTAGATATTTATTTATGAGACTTTTTGGATTATCTCTACGTCCGGAAAATTTGATTAGTTACTTCTGTCTTTAACCATCTGATTATATAATTTCTTTAGATGGAGAAGGATTAATATGCCTGCCTATATTTCAACAACTATATTGTTTGTTCCGTTTATAACGTTTAAGTCATCAAGACTAACTTACAGCCACCCTTGTATGAATAAACACAAGAACGCACATGCAAAGAAAATATATAACCTTCTTTGTACGTTATATATTGATTTATGCGGCTTTTTTGGATTGTCTCTAGGTGGGGCAAATTTGATTAATTCTTTCTATCTTATGTCTTGGAAAATTTCTACCCCCTATGTTACTAGATTTTTCTATGTTCTGTTAGCAACGTTGACTCGACATTACTTCCTTACCTGCATCCGCATGTGAATAAACACAAGCACAGACAAACACAAATTGATAGTATACAGCAGCTAGATCCACCCATAATTAAATATTTCCCATATTTCCCATTGGAAGGGAAAGAGAATGCAAACTAGACATGTAAAACCGTGCGTGAGAGTTGCTTGCAGTAATGAAAATGCATTGTTGATGATATTGTAAATCAGAATAATTAAATTCATAACCTTGTCGTAAAACAGAAAATTACGACATGATATGAATTTCTGCATGTTACTTCGCAATCTCTAAAAGCGGTTATTTTTTGAGCTACTAGAATGAAATTTTTTAGTAGATTTTTCAATGAAATATCGTAGTGGGTATTTTTTTACAATGCAGAAGCCGATCAATCGTTTCCCTCTAATTATTAAAATAAGATCCGCTACATATCAAACACATATGTTTAGTTAAATATCAGTTCATTTTTATCACATGCACGTGGTAAATACGAAATTATTTACTACACACATGTGCATGATCTCTAATATAACAATTAACATTTAGCATGAAATGTATGCGTCAACAATCAAAGATATTAACTACATGCAAATGTATGCTGTAAATCATAAATTTTAATCACTTGCAAATTGAAAGCGATCAATAACAGAAATTTTAACAAGTTGTGCTTGTGTGTCTTGCTTGTATCAATACTCAATTAGATCAATAACTCACACACAGGCTGCCAATTGTAAATATTAATTTCGACAATGTACATGTAAAATATGTGGTCATTATATGGTTGTTAATAACATAATTTTTTGTAGCGATATTATGTGGCATAGTATAACAATTAATCCATTTGCCACACTACTTTTGAATTATTAAAAAAAAAATTAATATGCTTATCATCAAAAAAAAAATTCTACAAAAAAAAAATCTAAAGTGAATTAAAAAATTTTATATTTATCATATGTTGTATTATTTACAACATAAATAATAATAAACAAATCTCTAAATATATAATAATAAATTTTGAGATATAAATTTAAGCATTGTATTTTTCTTCTTTCAATCTTTGTCTCTTCTCTGCTTTGTTAAGATACGAGCATGCAATATCTACTCGCTCAAATGGACTGTACGGTTGTTGTTACCCTTCATTTGCATCAAATTATACGAGAATTGGTTCTAGAGCTTGATTTCTTTCTGCTCTGTTTAGACTTAAATACGAGTGAGGCAAAGTTACCCATGAATTAGCGATGGATATAATCTCACAGCACCAGGACAAAATGCCGGACGTGCTCGCAACTTCGTCAAAAAGTAGGAATTATCTAAATGGAAAGCCTTTATATTGAGTGCCACGGCGGTTTACAAAGCACTTGTTCATAAGTCTCGACGCACTGGCTACATATTGGAGAAAATAAATGACTAGCTGCAATTACAAGCTAGCTTTCTCAAAGCTTCAAATGTACTGATCATAACTTGCTTAACTTAAACAAATCATATATTTATTTATTTTAAAGGAGAACAATATATACATGATCAAAACGTAAAAAAAAAAAAAATGAATTTGTTTAAGAACATGCCAACATCCCATTTTACATGTATTGGCCAAAATTGCCTACTTAATCTAGAAGGACATACCTTGGAGACAAAAGTTGTTCATTGGTTCCTTTAGGAGCCTAGCAGTCCAAATCCTGATAGAAACCGATGATACTTGGCTCAGTAATGGACAATCCCACACCCAATCCCACATACTGAAGTATTTAAGCTGCGTCATTCATAGACTCAAAATCCAGCTTCATCCTGAAAGCTTTTCCTTTCAGAGCTAAAACATCTACCCATACTCAACAGCTGTACATACATAACCTTGTACATACATAACCGAAGGCCTACAAAAGGCCCCTCAAAAACTGATACCATAACCAAAAAAGCACAGCCACTATCAATGAACTCAGTACTGCACACCGCTACCATTGCTATACACACCATTTAGTGATCCATTGGATGATTTAACCTTGCTTCCATTTTGTTGGAATTTCGTTGTTGGTTTTCCATTACTGAACCCATTAGTCAATACCTTGTTAGCATGCCCATACTCTAGGATTCCCTCCAATTGCCCACATGCTGCTGCTACAAGCCCTGTAACATGACAGGTCAGTGCTGTGTGCAATAATATCAAGTTATATAACCAGAAAAATCAGTGGTTTTATCAGTCAACTCAAAATGATTTAATTATTGTCAGGTAAAATCGGTGGTTTTTTATTTATCTACAGATTTTAGCATGCACCGAACCAAAAGCACAAGCAAAACTTAAACTAATATCCCTTCAAGGTTAGTGAGAGAGGGATTCAATAACTAGACCCTCTTGTTTTCTCTACAAGAAGCCTAACAGTAAATATTTAGAAAAAAAAATAGATACCTATGAAAAGTGCAGAAGGTTTTCCTGGCCTGGACTTGAATTCAGGATGGAACTGAACACCGATAAAGTATGGATGACTAGGAAGTTCAACAATCTGCAGGGAATGAACCAATAAAATGCTAGTCAGCAGATATGTAACAGCAAAAGATTTTGTAATTGCTTCAAGACAGTAAATTTGCTTCAGTAAAATACAATGGACTGCCCTGAAAGAACTTACCTCCATGCGCTGTCCAGTTTCATCTCTGCCAACAAATGATAAACCAGCATTTTCAAGTTGTGATACCATATCAGGATTGACCTATAAAACACACTTTCTTGTTTCATAAACCTCATAGTTCAAGAGCAGAATATATTGCACTTGTCCGGAATGACAATGTGTCACCACATGCCTATTTTGACAACAGGAAAGCACTACCTCATATCTATGTAGATGTCGCTCATCTACGAAGCTTGCATTGCCATACCTGTATGCAATTCCAAATCAGATTACACAGGATGAATAATGTTTCATGATGTTCCATTAACAACCATTCACATTTCAACTCCAGTGGAAGGAGGGTCAATACATTCCTCCATAAAAACCAAAAATAAAAAAGAAAATAAAATAAAATAAAATGTGAAGCAGTATTCCCTAGAGGGAATCCAATGTGTATTAAGAATTACATGTTTATAAACCATATTTCTTACAACTTTGCAGATTTGCAGTTGTTAACCTTCAAATACGTCCTCCTTGATCCCAGACGCATAGTTCCTCCCATATGAGTTTTTGAACCCTATCCGAAAGAGAGAGGTTCAATAAAAAAATGATGAAACAAAGATCAATACAAACTTGGTTAAAGCTCCTGCAGATTACATACCTCTGGTATAAGTATGACACAAGGATTTGAAGTTTCAGGATCAAACTCTGTGCTGTTTGCATTGGAAAAACCAAGAACAGAACGTGCAAACTCAATGACAGCAATTTGCATCCCCAGGCAAATGCCAAGGAATGGCACTTTATTCTCGCGAGCATACTTAGCTGCAAGAATTTTTCCCTGTACTCCTCTATCACCAAAACCCCCAGGAACCAGAACGCCATCAGCACCCTGAATTAAACCAGTTTTGGGATACAAATGAAGGAAAAAAATTGGACAAACTTAGAACATAATAATAGAACATAAAATCAAATAACTAATTTAAGGCAATCAACTCATAAAGCATAACTACCTTCAAAAGATCCCATGCAGCTTCATAAACATCAGGCGCCTGCAAAGGGATAAAAATCAATGCATATTATTTGATGTCATATGGAATAATTCTAACATCATATGAAGCATGGAAAATAACAATAACCACCTACCTCTTTTGTGGTAGCATCTTCTAGGTCACCAGCTGCAACCCATTCTATGATAAGCTTCCGACGGCAAGCAACAGAAGCATGCAAAAGAGTCTATTACAACAAACTAAGAAATAAGAATTTGATTTGTAACATATTAACTTCTAGACCACACATGATATACATTCAATTTTCTAAGTCATATGTTAGAAACATATTATGCACACATTGATGCATTGCATAAAATTGTGAGCAGATATGGGTAAGTCCAACTGTATACATTGATATAAAATGCATTTGTAGCATGGTATTGCAAGGTGAGTAAGAGTCAAAACATGAGAAAATGTTTCAATAGGAATTCTTGTGGTTTTGGACAGGAGAAAGTGCCAGATTATACATTATATCAGGTCGAACTATATAGATATAAAATGCAACTTGATAATGCGAAACTTAAACAACAATAAATGTAAAAGGAAAAGCAAATCCAACTTGTATAACAACAACCCTTTTTCTCCACATTTTTTTAATTAAGTTGGCACACAGAAAGAAGTCACAGACAACTACAATCCAATATCATTTTAAAGCAAAAACAACTTCTTGAAAGGGAAATATGAAAAAAATAAATAAATTAAAAAACAGAAAGGAGGAAATGGTTAAACAAATTTTTGAGAAATAAAACATTCACCTTAATAACAGAGAGGTAAGAATCTGAAAGGCCAGTGTATTTTCCAACCATTGCAATTTTAACCTGTAATGTACATGACAGTCAAATGCATGCTACTTATTACACAAACAAATAATAATATTAATAAAATAAAATAAAAATAGAAAAGAAAAAGAAAAAGAAATCAATATTGATGAGAAGACTCACAGGATCATGCAACATATCACAAACTTAGTCCTGACAGTCCAATCCTCCAAAGAAGGCTTCCTGGAAACACTGTAGATTATGGCAATGTTAATATGCTAGCAGAAAAGGTAAAGCCAGGTGCCAGATGCTGCAGCATCCACATTATTTCACAGTGAATACCTAAGAGAGAACCCACACACACAAACCATGCAGCGAATGGAGAGCAAAAAGAGTTAATATGGAAAATGGAAACTAGTTTGTAAGACAAACCCCAGAAGGTTCAACTCTTTCAACATAGCTTCATGTACCTTTTGATCCTGTCATTTTGATCAGGGAAAATACAAACCAGAAAACAAAGCAAAATACTTACAAATTGCTGCTAATATAGATATTGCCAAAAATAGCTTCAGATGCACCAAAGAGAACTTACTCTCAGCAATAATGGAATGTGCCAAATGTTTGGAACATCATACAAAGTAACAATGTTTTCTGCCTGTAGATATGTCATATCAGTTAGAACAGTAACTAATTGATCAGAGCAAGGCAAAGGGTAAAAGATATTAATAAAATAGCACAGATGTTACATACTGGTACATGACAAAATTGAGAGAGCTTATCCTTAACATTCTCATCAAGTGCCTGTTAAACAAAATTCCAAATGCACATACATGAGACTACCTCTGGCATATGCATTTAAGAAAAAGTGAAGACATCAGAAAGGAAGTGGGAGAAACCTTTGTACTCCGACAAGCTAGAATATTTGGTGTCAACCCAAGTCCTCTAAGTCCCCGGACACTATGCTGGGTAGGCTTTGTCTTCTGCAATTGGAAAATAAGAAGGATGAGCAATAAGTCAATCCAATGCATAAGGCTATGACTCAACCAGTTTTCAGATATATGAAGCTTCAATCTAGCATGTAAAATTTATACTGAATAACATAGTAAGAATACAAAATCATCTACACATACTTGGTCACCCACAACGTTGGGGACAGGGACAAGGCTGACATGAATCAAGCAGAAATTGCCAGGACCTAAAACAAGCAACAGTTAGACAAGAAAATTTATCTGACAAACAAAGTTTTATTTGTATGATTCAGTAAAGTAGAGCTGCTTTTAAGCTTACCTACACGATATGAGAATTGACCAAGTGCCTCTATAAATGGCATCGACTCAATGTCTCCTGAATTGAGAAAAGCAGTTTCTAAGCAAACCAGAGGCATAAACAGCTCATCTTGACACTTATATAAATGATGTTAATTCACCTATGGTTCCACCCAATTCAACGACACAAACATCAGCTGGACCTTCTTTTCCATCAACAGGAACCATTGCTACACGTTCTATCCACTCTTGAATGGCATCTGTTATGTGTGGAACAACCTAAAGCAAAAAGAGGGTGTGCCAAAATAAATTCAAATATCATTACAATTTGCATTAGGTCATGCTGGGAACAAGAATACTAGTTCCTTAGTGTTAAACTTACCTGGACAGTTTTTCCAAGATAATCCCCCTTTCTCTCCTTGTCAATAACAGACTGTCAAAAATCATGACAAGGAATCTAATTAATGGACAGGACTTGTTCAGCTCCCTAAACAATAAGGTAGACCCATGAACTACATGAAGATATAGAATGTACCTGATATATTTTTCCAGTTGTTATATTATTGTCATGGGTTAACTTAATGTCTAGAAACCGCTCATAGTTACCAAGGTCCAAGTCCAACTTTAAAATAATACAGCAGTCGAGTCTTTTCTTTTTTTTTTTTTTTTTTGGGGGCAAATAGAAGGAAGCAGAAAATAAAAGTCATGTGTTCACTAAATTATAAGCACGGTTCGAAAGTGAATAAAATTACCTCACCGCCATCGTCTAAGACAAATACTTCACCATGCTCAAAAGGGGACATTGTCCCTGCATCCGTGTTCAAATAAGGATCTGCACGATTTATCTTCCAAAGCTCAAAAAAATTGGAATTACTATTAAGTAAGGATAAGAAAACTGTTGGGAATCCTTAAAAGCCCAAGCTTTATATTTGTTTGGAGAAAAACAAAAAGGATAGAGACAAAAAAGGGCACAACGTAGATAAGAAAGCAATCCAATTAACGAGTCATGGCAAAAGCAGAATCCGAAAGCAAGAAAGAATTTAATAAGTAAAAGAATAGTAAAATACCAATCTTGATAGAAGTAACGCGGAGACCACATGCTTTAAGAAGAACTCCGATACTACTAGCAGTAATACCTTTACCCAGTCCGCTAACAACACCACTAGTCACCAATATGTACTTCATTTTGATTTATATATCTGTTCTTTCTTCAAAAACTGTAAATATAACCGTAGTAGAACATCAGTAGATGATACTATAAATATAAAAATTATAAATTATAAGTAAAGCAACAGGGTCTGATGAAACCGAAGCAAAGTGGGAAATTTCTGCATTGTGTTAATCAAAAGAGAATAGTCATAGACATCATAGAAATCGTTTTAAGCCGAGAAAAAAACCTTGTTAACAATGACGGTCTTTACAAAGTAAAATTTTCCTCTGCTTTTATATATCTATATACTGAGTTGCCGAACCAGTCTCTTAGACAAAGAAAAAAGAATTTTTTTCCAAATTTCAACGAAATAATGTGAATCATAAACAAGAAAAAGCTAAGAGAATGAACGAAATAGATTCTGCAATTCCCTCCACAGCACCAAAAGTTTTTGGTTTTTCATTCAGCTTTGTTTTTCTCCATGAGGGCTGCGGTGTGCTAAGGACTTGAGAGACTTGAGAGTGGAAACTGTTACACCACTTCTTATTTACTTTCACGTTAAATAAAATAATGGAAAATAAATAAATTACAGATTTTTTATTTATTTATTTTTAACTAAAAAAGATAAGTATTACGAAATCATATATTTTTTGTGTTTTTTTTTATGTTTATTTATATTTATGTAAAAGAAATATACGTCAAGTAATTAGGGTTTTTGTGAAATTCTACGTGTCTTTCGACAAGGTATAGAGTCCATATATTTTTTGGGCTTACATTGGTAGTTCCATTGAAGGGTTCTGAATTTTTATAAACGCCCATCGATTCACACCAGACACTTTTTTGTTATTTCTGATAAGAACAAAACAGTACATGGCATTCATATGCAAATTGTAATCCTATCACATCGTCAAATAAGACGCATGAAAATCCAATAAACCATATGAAATGAAATGAAAAGCCTAATATTGATACATATACATACATACAATCCACGCGTGTTGAATGACGATGTGGACCTACCCAACCTGTCAATCTTTTTGATCTTGTGTATTAATTTAAATTATCCCTTACTTAGGTTACATCTTAATACTTATTATTTACTACTAATGTCATTCGAATGGGTGATGACGGGTAAATTTGCTCCAATCAATTGTCCATCATTTTTATCCTTATCAAAGCGAGCACCAATCAAGCAGCTCCGGTATTTGGGATGCTAACCCTATGTTGAATGTGCATGTAAAAATCTGACCTTTAAATTTGGTGCAATTCCAATTGACTTGGTTTGCCTGAATTAGCTTCGGCGCAAAACATGCCGGCCTTAATTAACCTAATTTCTTATATATCTGTTTTGTCTATTCTTGAACTTTCCTTTTTTCACACCTGCCCAAGTTTAAACCCGTGCACGGTGCATATATCACAGTGTGATCTGATGTGTAGTTGTTGTTCTTTACCTCCTAATTATCTGATTTTAGAATGTTTCATTCATGTGGATAACAATTACCAATCAGAGAGATTAAAGAATCTTCACAATATGCACACCTAGCAGTAGCAGGAGCAGGTGCACATTGTGAAGCAATCGAATAAAGACACTTCAAGAAGATACAAGATAATGATTTCCATGCATTTAAAGATTTTCCATGAACGTACAAACAAAGCAAGAAAAGGTGCAAGAAGATATTTTCTTTTTCCCCTTGCAAACGAAGTAACACAACATGCAGACAAGAGTAACCTTATTGAGTCTTCAAAAAATTACAAGTGCCACTTTCAATGTATAAATCAGAAAAGAATGTCCTCTTGAGTATCGCTTCTGTCTTTCCCATTTGAAGCTAGCATATTAATCTCCTCGTGAAGGAAACTAGTCACACATTGACTTTAAAGACAGTTCACAACTACCGCTTTGACATATTATACAAGGAGTCTCGATCAATAAACTCAATCTTCCAATTACGTTGAGTACTGTTCGAATCCATTGTGGATATGTGCAATACCCTATCGTGGAAATCATACAAGGTTCGCCTATGGCCAATGCTAATATATGTTATGCCTGCTGCTTCAATCTGCTGATATAAATGAGTCTACAAAAGAGAAGCAACATAATTAAAACCTCATTGCAGATATGAATCCTCAGTATCAGTCAAAAAACAAGAAGCTTGGGCAATATGCCGGGACAACTAGTACGAAGTCACACTTGATCATTGGTTTCATATGAAATACACAAGCTAATTCATGCTATTACAAAGCGTTTTCTAGATCCCATAGGTGGAGGATAAGCAATGCTATCACATAAAGAAAACCAAATTATCATTGGCCTTTACTACAATCACATGTTTTCCAATGCCTGATCTACATCCCCATATTTTCTTCGTTCAATGTTTATAACTACTGTAGAAAACCTCAACAAATTGTACAGCAAATAAATCTTCTTTGCAGGCAAGCAATAATATGCTGCACAAGGTTTCTCGTGTCATAAGATTCACAAGACTTGTGCTTTTACTATGTTTGACTTCACTAACATGCATGACCAACATCCACAAGGACCATACAAAGGTGGGTAGGAAATTGTATATTTGGACAAAAAAATCTTGAGTTTGGAAAAAGTAAAATCTTACCACATTCTTCAGTCTCAATACGTTTGATTACAAAAAGTTTATTAATTAAGACATATTTATAATCTAAGAGTACCTCATTGGCTTCATCTAAAGCACTCGTAGACTCATCTAGTAGAACCATCTTTGGTTTCAATAGCAACAAACGTGCAAAAGCAAGGCGCTGCTGCTCACCAAGGGAGAGAACACTGGACCACTCAGATGTCATGTCCAGGCTATTGAAACGAGACAAGATATAGCCAAGGCGAACATCCTCCAGAGCCTTTATTAGATCATCTGTTGTAGGCTTTGTAGACTTTCCACTCACATTTTCCGAGTTTTTCGCCGATGTCAAGAATGGCACTGAAATTGTAAAAGCAAAAATTTCAGTTTCATTAATAACAAAATGTTGCAAATATTCTTCCCAGTAAGATCCTTTCCTTCTCATACTATTAAGATGCAATTCATAAAAAATACAGAAAATGCAATGAAAATGGGAATCTGTTTCATTGGAAAACTAGGTAACCAATTCATATTTGATTCCTCAAAAGCCATAGATCAAGAACAAGTCTGTTACAGTATATATACGCTGACAATTCAACTATCATAAGCCACTCCATTTGCTATGTAATTTAAAGGTCCCACTTGCAAGTGTCTTTAGAACAATTTAAATGCACATACCAGCAGGTTTAGTAGTATCTGATGTTGATATCACATCCTCAGCCCATGCAGGATAAAGCAATTGTTGACGAAGAGTACCTAAAACCATATATGGTCTCTGAGGAAGAAAAAATACTTCTCTTGAGTTTCTATTTCTGTGTCTTCTAAGTTCTCCATCAATATTTTCAGGACTTAGTTCATGAGAAACCAAATCTGAAGAAGTATGTGTGTTGGAATCTCCTCTATCTTTCACATAGAATGTAATTTTTCCTCTTCCATTTCTCCAAAGACCAGCCATAGCCCTCAACAAAGAAGTTTTACCACTTCCACTAGGTCCCATTACCTGTCCAGACATTTACAAAGTTAAAATCTTCAGCACCAAAAGGCTCGTTATACTACCATGTAAACTCAAAGAATCATGGATGCTAGTTCATTCAATTGGTAAAACCTTTTGGGGTTGTACAATAGGTCTGGGGTTCAAGCCCTGCTCACATGAGGTTGGTTTTATTTTCTTGTAATATTATAGAAAAAAGAAAGAAAAGAAAAAGAAAAAAAAAAACCCAAAGAATGCAATATATGAAATCATTCACTTACCAGCAAATGCTGTTTTTCGTTGATCACCAATGATAAGTCCCTAACCAATGTGGCTCTACTTGTTGGTGTCTGCAAAGTCAGATTGTCTATATCCAGTAGTTTCTGACTCTCTTTGGTGGGCAAGGCTCCATTAGACTCAGAAAAGGGCAAACTTTTGACATTGCAGTATGTAAGACAAATTTCTTCCAAGGGCTCAGAGAAATCTATAGAGTTGCTGCTATCCAGAATATCATCAAATTCACCTGCATTTGAGAGATCATTATGCAAATGACAATTTAATGTTAGAAGAAATCAGCCCGATCATGGATCTTCCTCTCAGTTTCATTATGTCAAGCATGAATGGATTGTATAATTGAAACACTACAAGCTATGGGACATGAATCTATGACAGGAAAACAGGAAAAATAACAATGAAGTCTTTTTTAAATCTTGACTAAAAGCAAAGATATCAGGGAGATTTAAATTGGACTCAAACCCAGCAAGCAACATGAACACAAAATTCAATGATAATAAACTTCAAACAACTAAACCTTTTGGTCATTCTGAAGTGGAAAATCTCTTAATTGCATGGTTATACAAGCGTAAATGTGTAGTTAGCAATAGAGTTACCCTTGCTACATTTTGTCAAATCACCCGTCATCGTAACAACATTTTATTTTCTCATACAAGTGGACTGAATAAAGTGAAAAAGAGAAAATGATAAAAGCACACTACCTAAACGGTCAATGACAGCTGAAAAAGCACTGATAGCTTGAAACTGGAACACAACGAGGGAGAAGTCGCCAAGTATATGATTAAAAGCAGATACAGACTGATTAATGACACCAAACTCAATTTTCCCTGAGAAATACATAGGAGCAACAACAGCAGCAGGAAGAATCTGGATGAGGTATCGATAGCCATTGGTGAAAAACTCCAGATTTCTTGAAGATATCAACAATTGCTGTAAACGAAAAAGAAACATTATAAAAGAAAGAGAAATGAAAAAACAATATGAGAAAAAAATCACATGTATGAGACTTCATGATGAAACAACCATAAAACATGTCAAACTACGTAATTTTAGGCATATAAAAACAATATTCAAATGAGTGCAAAATTCAAGCTCTAGTTAAACATTAATGTGCAGCATTTGCAAATGAATAAACTTTAAAGAGTTTTAATGAGATAGAAAGATTCAAGTCATTGGCAGCCTCACAGCATACCAGCTAAACATGTCTGGAGAGGTATACAGTCATTACTCGGTAAACAAGAAGTTTTTCCCAGACTTTCAGGATCCAAGAAAGAGGATGCCGCAAATAAAATCAAGTCATATGTTCCAAATTATTAAGAAAACTGTAGTCTTAATACTTCTGAAGGTGTACAAAGTATAGGGAACAAATGAATGCAGTTGGCATTTCACACTTTGCTAAGGCCATTCAAACACAATTAAGCATCAGGTTTTTCACAAGAAGAGCAGATTCACATTCACATATATGCATACTTGCAATGTCTATGATATGATAGTCTATTTATATGTAAAATGTACTACCAATATCAAAAGAAAATAGGATGATTGAATTAACAAATGCAAAGGCAAACAATCATTGATACAGATGCACAACTGACATTAATGGGAGTGAAAACTGAAGAATGAAAAAAGTGGGAAACAAGAAATATCTATACAGTTAAATTTTCAAAAGCACTTCTGAAGCGCTGCAGCAAAAGTTGCATTTCATTCTCTTCTCCACCATAAAAGGCAATTGATTCAGCATTTTCTCGAACACGTACAAGTCCATAACGGAAATCTGCCTCCTTTTTCTCTTGCAAAAAGTTCAGAGACACCAATCCCTGAAATTGCAAGTGAAACACTTTACATTCCATCAAATTAGAGCTATCTTTTACTGTAAAACAAAAGAAATTTACCTTTCCAAGGAAAACACTTATAGCTGTTCCGCCAATTGAATAAACTAGAAGAACAACAAATAATGGGGGATAGATGCCGTACAATATATTACTAAATGATATCAAATCAACCGCAGCATTAAAAAGTGTCAAAGAGAATGAAAGAGCGGTTCCGGTGAAGGCACTTAAATCATCAACAATCCGCTGATCCGGATTGTCAATAATAGATTGGGACTGAATTTTGTAAAATGTCTGATTATTGACATATCGCTGAATGTAATACTTCGTCATCCAAGATCTCCATCTCAAAGCAAGAGTGTCTCTTGCATAATCCCTCAATACAAAAAACTGTAAAACAACAATACTTTATGATCAGAAATGCAAGAAAACATAGATGAAGCTATTGGCGTCAAACTTTCAAGATACAAAATAAGAACAGTAAGCAATCGTAAAAGGTTAATGCGGGAAGCCAAATTTTTTACACATTAATTTCGTAACCTTATCAGAACAGAATATGCTTAAAATGGCCATCTCTAAGTTGTTTTATTTTTTCTTTTTTATTGTTATAATGATAGGGAAGACATAGAAGACTAGTAAGGGGAATACCTAAGACAAATGGAGCTAATGTGCTCACCGGAATTCCACCAGCAAAACCACCCAGGTAGTAGAGTAGCTGCTTCGTGAACTGTTCTTGGTCCTTATCTTTAAATCATCCAAGATCAAAAGAGATTATACGATCATACTATCGATTTCTATATATGTTGTGCTTATTGTTAAAACAAAGAGAAAGAGAAAGAAAAGATAATGAATAGTTAGAACTCACTGGCAAGAGCATTGTAGAAGTCACGACCAAGGAAATTGAAGCCAACACTGATGCCAGTGGTAGCGAGAGTGAGCGCAAACACAGCTGCAAGCTGCAATCTTGCTTGCACTTTGTCATCTGCGAACCAATACGGCGCTGCTACTTTCCAGAATCTCCCGAACAATGTTTTTAGCTCCGGTGTCTTTCTATCTTTATCGTTATCTGGTTCTGGAGTAATTGATGAAGAACCAGCGGTAGTCGCAGAGGATCTGATTGTATTACTAAAACTTGGGCTCCGTTCATTCTTCCAATTCCTTCTTCTGGGGGCACAACGGAAAGACATGGGCATGGAGATGGCAGCTAACAGTGATGGAGATTTATGTTTACGCAACAGACACACTTGGCTACGAATGGCATGTTGCTGGTGCCTGGGATTGTAACTGCTAATACACAGGCTGTTTGCCTGTGCTTGCGTGTGTATTATCATTTTCTTTTTGGGTTGATAACTCGGAAGAAAGTAGAAACTGATTTCCCGGCTTGCTCTGGACGTCTGCCTATTGATGAACCTACAAAATTTGCGTATTGAACTTGCAATAACGAGACATTTTGCAGAATTAATGAAACAATGATACATTATCCAGAAGGGCAGCCCCCAGCCATCCAATTTATGCCACGGCAACGTTACATTTTCTCATCTCAACTCCAGTCAATAAGAACCTCAAAATTATTTACTCTTCAAAAAAATAACAATAAAACTTTAACTAAAATCAAAATTCCGTCATCCCTCACTTCAGGCCCACAAAATATACAGAATTAGTTCGCCATTGCTTTAATAGGAGTTTCCATCATCCTCTTGGGCTTACTTGTAGGCAATATCGTATGCTAAACAGATTTTGCTGTTTGTTGGGTGAATTTGCAATTTTGTATTCTTATAAGTTGAACTCCAGACTGACAAGTCAGCCCATTTTACCTTGACAGAGCCCATGCTTCGTATTACATGGTCATTTGGATATAGAACGCGCCCGTTTCCTATTGCTTTGCGAAGACAGAAAACTTGAAATTATGAACAAGAGCAGCAAACTGGTGCATCGTTGGCTCAAACGGTGTTTTCTGATTTCTAAGGGTTAGCTGACAAGAAATCAAAAACGAGAAAATGAAACAAACCAACTTTAATACCTACTCTAGCTCCTTAGATGCAAAAGAGAGATTACGCCCAAAAGTACTAAATCTTTCACAATGGATCGGCAAAAATTTGCATGACATTTACATGACTGACATGTTTTTATCAGCCACGTATAATGTTTAAGTAGGTTTAAAGGAACACCACAAGAGAAACCAATTTGATAACGAAGATGCTGCTGGTAAAAGCTCCTAATCCTGGATTCAGTCATTCTTGTTAAGAGCTTGCTGCTGTGCTTAATCAGTTTCAGTCTCTTTCTCATCCTCAACTTCCCCACCACCAACTGTGGACGTGCCTTGCAATGCAGCCATGGCCATGACCTCCCCTGGGGGCGGGTGATCAAACTTGCATGTTGAACCATACTTGCATGTACCAGTCTTCATATAATATGGACAATGTACAGCACCCTGTCAAAGTGTTCAACTTGTATCAGTGCCCTCCCCTCTGCATCTATTATGCACATAAAAACATATCTATGAAAATCTGCATTCTCTCGTAAGCTCCTTGGAATTAGCATTTAAGTTCATCCCCCATTTAAAATAAAAAAATTGCTCAATGAATCAAAAAGGGAAACTGAACAATATTTTCCCAGTACCATCCTTCCCGTATCGCTTTCGTCAGAAGGCATGGAATTAGAGCAACGGCAAGGGTATGTCAACATGGTTAAAAGTTGAAAAAAAGAACTGTTTTTATAGCAAAGGGAGTGTGCAAAGCCCCTTTCATAATCCTGATTGCTGGTTATTTGTAATGTGATTTTACAGACCTCAACAAGCACAGGCAGCGAGACAAAATGGCTCCAGTGCTCTCACTTCCAAGTCCCACCCATGTAAAGGGGAATACATGTAAAGATGACATGCACATAAGAAACAAAAGATGCCAGAATCTGAATATGCCAAAATATTTGACAGGGGAAGTTCCTCACCATTCTAATAGCATTACAAGTGCATGCAATGTAATTTATGCAAAAGGTTACATTTCTTTTTCCACAAACTGATTCCACCTTTTTAGGAGGTAACTGCAATATGCTATGCCTGAATGGTACACCCTAATTATGGAATGCAAAAAGAAAATCCATACCTCTCTCCTGGGCAATCCTGCAAGAGTGAGCTTAACAACCTCCTGAGAAGCTTGCTTTTCTGTTGACCGGTCAATAGGGTGGTGGAACTTGCATCTTTCCCCATACTTACAAATACCAGTCTTCATATAGTACTATATTTAACAGAATACAGTAAGAATTAACAGTCAATAAGGGCATGCAGATTCCTGAAGAATACGTGCCTTGACTAAGTAAACAGTAATCTTTATGCATAAATCAAAAGTTCTGCTAAAAAAGTAGTCAAAATCTAGAATGTCAGATTTCAACCTTATGCCAACAGAAACTGGAAAATGTACCCCAAATGCCAAACAAAATTATTGTAAAAGAATATCTCGAAAGAAAAAAAAATCCAGAGTGCTAATAATAATTATGACAGAAACAATGAATGAAAACAACCACAGTGAGATAATTTCCAACTCATAGAATAGCAAATTATATAAATACGCACATCACATTCCATCTGTCCCGGTCGTTGAGGATAGAGACTTGGGCTAACTCCAAGCTGCAAATGCCAAAATAGCGAAGAGCTTCAGTGTTTAGACAGATCTTTTTATAACAGAAGAAGCTAATTATAGGAATGAAAATGTATCAGACTTACTGCCGACTGAGCTAGTCTGGGGTCAATTGTTTGATATATTGAGGCAACTGGATTAACAACACCAATGCTCAAACTACTAGCTGGAGATGTAATAAGAGGATGGCCAATTGCAGATGCAGGAGGATTGATAGCTGCAGATATTTAGCAATGAAGTTTTTGAAAGAGAAATGTTGAGATTGAAATTTCAACAATTAGAATTGTTTATCCGAGTTCTACACATACCATTCCTGTCAGGATGATTGTAGCGACAAGTGGAACCATATTTGCAGCTGATGCAGACAAGATAAAAAGAAATTTAATCATCGCCTGACATTCCCTCTTCATATTTTTTCTTAAGTAAAATGTTCAACATGAATAGCAATATATTCACCTCCCAGTTTTCAGGTAGAATGGACAATTCACTTCACCCTGAAAGAAGCAAAACACAAGTTTTCAATAAAAGCCTCGTATGACACCAGTAAGTTGATAAAATAAAAATAGAAAATATATGAGGGAACTAGAAGCAAAGATACAATTTATATTTCTTTAAAAAGATAACAAAGATACAATTTTTTACTGTAGAAAATTTAAGTTCATCTTAATTATACACTTCAATTACCACTGGACCTGAATGCTTAACTATTAAGGAAAGCCTGACAACAGTATTTACACTAACACTCCCCTCGTGGATTTGCTTGTAAACCAGACAGAACCACTACAAACTTAACAACACACGAATTGTTATAAGTCAGTCAATTAATAATGAGGGGATTTGTACACATGAACAGTTGGTCAAACTGGCTCCGATACTATGTTATCAGCAATTGACCTAAAAACTTAAGATATTAGGTAAGGGCTTGATAATGCTATTTAAGCTGTAACGAACTGTACAAGTTATATTTTGCAAGAAAGAATGAAATTAATACCCTTGAAAAACATGTCATATTAAATGAAGCAGAAGGAATTCTCGGTTGGGGCAATTGGTAACTGATACATTACCGGCCTTATAGGAAGTCCTTTGGAGTTATGTAACATTGCCGGGGTGTACAAAACAAGGGGCGTGTCTGGATTTACAAGTCCAGTTGTTCCCTCAGTCTTAAAAAATGTTTCATTCTGCTCTCTGTTGCCATTTTCTTGTCCAGCTGATGCTATTAGGATATCTTTTGGATGATGAAATTTGCAAGTTGCACCAAATTTACAAGTTCCATTCTTCAAATAGAACTGTTTACAAAATAGTAGATATAGGAAGACTAAATTAAAAATTGAAGTATATACCATTGCTCCCAGAAGAAATAGAAGTAAAAAATTCTTACAGCACAGGGGGGCTCAGATGGCCTCTCTGGTAAGGCAGAAACACCAGAATTTCCTGAAGCACTCTGAGACCAGAGGAAAGCATTGTATCAATATAAATAAAGAAAATAAATCAGCATAACACTGAACTAATTTGCCATATTTTGTGCAAAAATCACCTACCAAAGTACTCAGTTTATCTTTTGGATGATTAAACTTGCACTTCAAACCAAACTTGCACTTTTGAGTTTTCAGAAAGTACTGCAACAAGTTAAATGGACAATGAAAGAATTAGAACTTCAAGAGCACAAGTGAGCAAAATAGCATGAAGAACAACAGTTTATATCCTGCTTACAGGACAATCTGGCTCTCCTGGTCTCTCGGGGAGCCATTCACTTGTGATAAGTGGAACCTAAACAAATGAAAAATGAAATATTGTGTCATGACAATGTAAAAATTGTTTCCACAATTGAACAGATGAACTGCAGATGTAACATAGAGAAAATGACATGGGCATATTGCCTCTTTATTTATATCCATGCCACAATGAAGTAATAATGCATACAAGGAAATTAAAAAAAGTAATAGCTCTGAAATATATCATCTCTCTTTCAGCCAGACCAATTACTGGCACTACAGGAGGTTTATCCCATACCCTAAGCTATATTATGATCGGAAAATATAGCACCTGTCAATCTTCAAATGTCCAAACATGCAAACTACAGAGATAATCAAATAGATTCATTCAACCATTCAAAAACCACAAGCCACTACCAAAGATCTCAGGGGATTCCTATTTATAATGAACACTATAATAAAATAGGATATATTTCTCTTTTATTCGTACCATAAAAATGAACCTTTTTACCAGGAACACATCCAAAAGGCTAATGGTTGTATGCTTAATAATGTGAGCATTTTCTCACTCTAAAACGTTAAACGTGTTACAGGTAGAACTAGAATCTAACAAACTTAGAAAGCCATAAACACAAATGAATTGGCTTATTTGCAATAATCACATCTCTTCTTTCACACAAAATACAAAGAAGTATCATACAATATGCTGCATCAGTGCTCATGATTGGCTTAGCCAAATTTCAAGTACTTGCAACAAGATCCACAAATACCTGATACTGATTTGGACCAGAAGGTTGCATGCCAAATATAAACCTATTCAACATCCTTTTATCCAGGACTTGCAGTGCCACTGTATGCATACAGTTGGCTGCGATTCCATAACCTACTTACACCCTACACAGGCTATATGAGCCATGAATGTTGCTAATGACTTCATAAGAGCAATGTACAAGACCCTAGCAAGCTGGGGCTTTTAAGGAGACAAACTATAAATATTATAGTACAAAAGCTATTTAGTGCCATTGCCTACTTACTCCAATGATAATATAGCATTTATATAACATAGTGGTAATACCTTCATACACTATATCAATTTACTCAAAAATATAAAGCATATATATATATATATATATATGACAATATAAAAAAATCAGAGGCTATAGTATTATATAATAATGTTTATCTGCATGGTGTAATAACATATATTATCATAGACGTTAAAAATAGTAATATAGCTGTCACCTCTTTCCAATCTGGGATTCCACCTTCAGGAACCCAAATGGGATGGTCAAACTTGCAGCTAACTCCAAATTTACATGTTCCTGTTTGCATATAGTGGGCACAATCCTTCTCTCCTGGCCTCTGCGGATATACGGATAAATTGCTTGCATTCTCGAATCTAGGGCGCTTGGCTAAGGAGTTGGTAGAATACCAAGCTTCACTTTGCCCAATTGTGCTATGGGTACCCAAAACAGTCGGATGATAGAGTGCTATAGTACATAATAGAGAAGTTCATCCCACAAAACAGGAAATATTATATGTTACTATATAAGTATTACCTATAAAAAAGTAAATTTTTAACAAGGTATATACATTAACAAAAAACAGATAGTCGGGAAAAAAATTATAATAAAGAATATACATTAACAAGGAATGGATACTCGGAAAAAAATTATAATAGCAATCATGTAAAGAAAATATGGGCAGATAAATTACAATAAATATCAATACTGAATGCTGAACAGTATCTATGTTACATACAATTGTAGCAGGATAGCAGACACAATTAAATAGAACATCGGATAAGCAAACGATTTGGAAGTTCTATAGTTTTTGCGGTAAATTTAGGAGTGAGATGACCTCAAATATATTAACAACTATTAATAATTATTACAACAATGATAAAATATATAAGAAATTCTAGCACATATTGCTAAGCGGCCATTCACTCTTCTCGGCTAAGGGCTCATGAAAATTTGTCAACTCACACATAGATTCCCAGGCATGGGAACTCATGCAATATTTTTGGAAGCTGCGCATTTGATTGTCCAGGCACTGGGAAATGCCCTTGAGTGTACTCCCTACCCACCTAAATATATTAAAGAAAAATGGAAACTTTCTCAAATCTAGTTCGACACCTTAAGAATTGGGAGCTTACAACTTAAAAGTCGCTTTTTTATAATAAAGAAATGGTTACTAACTAGAATTGAATTATAAATCAGTGTTCCTAATATCAAAACACGATTTGTTGAGTCAGTAATTAGTGAAAATGCAGTAGATGCAAAAGGAATGAAATTGAAAAATAAAAAATAAAAAAGTAACCTTCGGAGTGTCGTTTGATGCCGGCAGTAAGGTGCTCGGTGGGGTCGACACCGGGGGGCCATGGTTGCTGAGATGACAAATACGGCGACGTAGCAGTGGCGGAGTACCTCAATGTTTCGTAAATGGATGAGGAAGAATACTTGGAGTGATCAGGGTCATAACGAAGAGATGAGTCTGATAAATGGTAAGGATCAGCCAACGAACGAGAGGTGTAGACGCTGGACAGACCAGCTGTCGCCGATGAAGTTGGGGTTCCACTCCCACCTGCCGAGGCTGCTGCACCATACGTTGAGCTGTAGCCGTACAGCTGTTTGGCCATGAATTAGTCCCAGTCACTAGGCCTTTGCACTTCAATCAATACAAACCCTAGACGGAATGAACTGATTGGGAATGGTAGAAATGGGAGAAAAGAATTAAACAAGTTAAAGGTTTTTCCCCGGTCTGCATTCTGTAGTAGTACTCTTAAGATTAGTAACGCATAGTTTTGTTGCTATTTGATGCACCACTCAATAATAGTCAATTACAGATTCACCCCTAAACATTTTGGATGTCGACTTTTTATTTTATTTTGTTTTATTTTCACTGTCGACGTAATTCCAGATGCAGCCGCGGAAAAGAAATTACAGGTACAATATTGGCCCACTTGTTAGCAGTGACGGGTGATAATATATTACTTTTTTCTTCTCTTCTCTCGTTCTCCGTCCTTGATCATTTGACGTATTGTTATATATGTAATCTCTTTTTCTTCTCTCGTCTCGTTCTCCGTCCTTGATTACTTGATGTGTTGTTATTATGTTCGTTAATCGCATATCAACATTAGAATCAAAACCATAATAATCTGTACCCAGAGAAATGGAATTCCAGAAGATCAAGGTGGCAAATCCCATAGTTGAAATGGACGGTAAGTCATATTCCAATTGGTTTTCATTCAGTGTTTTTGTAAAGTTATTGATCCACTCGATTCTATATGATAACAAATGCAGGAGATGAAATGACTCACGTTATTTGGAAATCCATAAAGGATAAGGTATTTCTGTTTCTGTTTTACGATTAATCAGCTCAGGATCCTTAATTTCTTCTAATCTAATTTTGTATTTGGATGATTCTCATATTAGCTAATTAATCCGTTTCTGGAGTTGGATATTAAGTATTTTGATCTTGGCCTTACCAATCGTGATGCTACTGACGATCAAGTTACCATTGAAAGCGCTCAAGCTACTCTCAAGTACGACCGACCATCTCTGTTTGTTTTCAGTACCATCTCTGTTTGGAATTCAATCATTAAACTTTTCGTTTCATCTACTCTGCTGCGACCATTATAAGTTTTGCTTTTAATTGCCGCCTAATATTATCTTTTATTCTGTTATTGTAGGTATAATGTAGCTATTAAGTGTGCAACTATTACTCCAGGTATACATCTCCAAAATTGGATTGCAAATGTTTTTCTTCATTGTATGGACTATTTGGATGGGGTTTGCTGCCGTCAAACGTTGACAATGTTGTTTAATTTCAACTGGACTGACAGATGAAGGCCGTGTTAAGGAGTTCAACTTGAAAAGAATGTGGAAGAGTCCAAATGGAACAATTCGTAACATTTTAAATGGTCAGTAAATCGAACGTGATATTACTCTTGCTGCGTTCCACAATTTTTTGTGAAAATCAATTAGTTTCCCCTTCATCCATCTTTCAGGCACAGTTTTCAGAGAACCAATTATTTGCAGAAATATTCCCCGGCTTGTCTCAGGTTCACGGTTAAATCATCATATTTCTATTGATTGTTACAATTATAAGCAAAAATGAAAAGAGCAACATGATCATTCTTTTCAGGTTGGACCAAGCCAATCTGCATTGGAAGGCATGCTTTTGGTGATCAGTACCGAGCGACTGATACAGTTATCCAAGATTCCGGGAAACTTAAATTAGTTTTTGGTAATATTCCTATATCCAGTAGAGAGCTTCCTTTTAGTATATATTAGTCTTACTATCCACAGATACATGTAGAATTGCTGCGCACAAACCTATTCTGTGCTTTTTTTTTTTCTTCTGTTCTCTCTTCTTGTGTTCTCCACACTATTTTTTCCTTCCTTTCCAGTGCTTGCATGTATTATCTTCTTAGTTAGGCAATTGCTATCTTTGCAGTACCAGACGGACACAATGAGAAGACAGAATTTGAGGTTTTTAACTTTACTGGCGCTGGAGGTGTGGCTTTATCCATGTATAACACTGATGAGGTAGAGACTTGGAAAATGCAGATTTTTCATTCTTCTTCTTTCCTTTTTACTTGATGAATAATTGCCAAGCAACTCAAAACTGAATATATTGTCCTCTACTTAAACAGTCTATTCGTGCTTTTGCTGAGGCTTCGATGACCACTGCTTACCAGAAAAAATGGCCCCTCTATCTTAGCACAAAAAATACTATTCTTAAAAAATATGATGGAAGGTATATCTTGTTTTTCTCTCTTTCTAGACCATTACAGTTCTCTTATGATTGTCATATCTTGTTTTCCTTTCTTTCTCGACCATTATGATTCCTCCTATGATTGTTTTATTGGTTGGAGAGTGGACTTTTGTTGTGCATAAAAACATTAGAAGTTCTTCATTTTCAGTTGTTGTACATCTCTTTCATGCTTGTCTTATGTGGAAACCATATTTCTTTGTAAAGATCATGCATTGACACTGTCTTTTCACTTTTCTACAGATTCAAGGACATATTTCAAGAAGTCTATGAAACTCAATGGAAATCCAAGTTTGAGGCTGCAGGGATATGGTGAGATACATTGACCAGAATGGTGGTTAATTATGTAGTTTAACTGATTTCTCAATGACTTATCTAGCTGATTTTAGGTACGAACATCGTCTAATTGACGATATGGTTGCTTATGCTCTAAAGAGCGAAGGAGGTTATGTATGGGCATGCAAAAATTATGATGGGGATGTGCAGAGTGATTTCTTAGCCCAAGGTATGTGTCTGTTTGTTATAATGACCAGTATAAATTTTTCAATGTAATTCTTGTTATAATCTCTCATGAAAAATAAATAAAAAGATGTTTTTTTCTTGAGGACTATTGCCTGGATTTTGAAATTTTATTCAATCCTTTCATTATTTGTTTCTTTGGTACAGGATTTGGATCTCTGGGGCTGATGACATCAGTACTGGTATAATTTGCTGTAATGATTTTGTTGGCCTGCTGCAATTTCTTTTATTTTTTTCTGTTTATATTTTCACCTTGGATGTAATACAAGAAAGTTGTTTTGAGTTCCAGGTGTGCCCAGATGGAAAGACCATCGAAGCAGAAGCAGCCCATGGTACAGTTACCCGCCATTTCCGGGTTCATCAGAAAGGAGGTGAAACTAGTACAAACAGCATAGCATCAATCTTTGCTTGGTCACGAGGTCTTTCACACAGGTAATAGAATCTACATTGCTTTACCCTAAAATACGAGTGCTTACAAATTCACATTTTTATTTTTTGATTTTAAATATACAGAAGTAGTTAGAGTGGATTATAAATTAAGTTCTTGAAACATTAGTTGAGAAGTCTAGCCTCATAATATGTTTTCAGGGCAAAGTTAGATGGTAATGTTAGGCTATTGGATTTTACTGAGAAACTGGAAGCAACCTGCATTGCAACTGTTGAATCGGGGAAGATGACAAAGGATCTTGCACTTCTTATTCATGGCCCTAAGTAAGTACTTCAAGGATAGTCACTTTCAAAGCTCTGTTGTTGCTCAAGTTCATGACAGTAAACATATCATGTTTCTTGTAGGGTTGATAGGGATCAATATCTGAACACTGAAGAGTTCATTGATATGGTAGCTGTGAACTTGAGTATGAGAATGTCTACCAAAGCAAAGTTGTAAACTCCTAGGCTCTAACATGGCTTTATGCTCGGGTGTTTTATACTGCAGTTTGGTTCAACATGCATTCGGTATTTGATTTGTAAACAGTTCTGCTGTTTTGTTTATCTTTTCTCTATTTCCTTGTATTTATTTATCAACTCTTTTCTGGTACTTGTTTAAATGATGTAATGGTGGAAAAATGGAAAGTTTGAAAAATCTCAGCATAAATGGGAATAACTTAATGCACTGTGGTGTTATTGTCACTGGTTACCCAATTCTTCAAACCAAAGAGGCAATGATGAGAGATTGATAGATTCTTGCAATGAGTAACTTGTAAATAAGGAAAACATAGTTTAAAGTGTTCAGTGTGTTGAGGCCATGTGTCACATAATATGATTGTCATTTAGAGGCTCTGTGGATTAGAAGTGATGCGGTGCAAGTGGGTGATATTGTCACTCACAGTAGCTAATGTATTGAGCAGGGGTGATCTCAGACAGCTTAGCAGATTAGAGTCATTCAAGGTAATTGAAGACATATAAAGAAAGGTCACCACTAATTTCTCTATGTGAAGGGAGCCTAGACTTGTTGAAGGTCAGATATAGGGATTACCTAGTCAATGTTCATCGTAAAAGTGAGCAAAGCATCCAGTGAGTCTTGGTAATCTTTTTTTCCTATTAAATCTTGGCCTTTTGAGAATTAAAAGTTGCAAGATTGGTACCTGTTCTGTATAAAGGAAAGTCAATGTGTCATCATGTTACTGAAACAGAGGTGTGGGGATGTTCTTCCATTCCTTATTTTTGAGCATCTTTTTACTCTTTGCATCTGTTTAACATCTGAAAAAATGAAAATTTGATTATCAGATATGAAAAATGAAGCTAATATTGGATTATCATGCTGTTTAATTATCATTGCAGGTCTGGGTAACACAGTATCTGGATGATAGATTATCGCTGATCTGGGAGTGTGAACAAAAGAGTGAATGAATAAGAATCGATGATCAGTTGGGTTTTGCTTTAATTACCATCCAAGAAACCTGCTGATCTAGTTCAAAACTTTCTTAAATCTTTTGTTCTAATGATCTGAGAGTGTGAGAACGATCACCATTGCATTATATATGTAGATTCATGAAGATGTCCTTTATTTGCAGTTGCTCTCAATCCCGCATTAGGATAAGATATTGAGTTGAATGAAATTATGAAACTATGGTGGTTTTATTGCAAAGAAAAATCATGAATTAACTGAGCGATTACTATATTAAAATTTTCTGATTTCTTTGCCAGTAGCTTCATAAATGTGCGGCATCACTGAGGGAGGGATTGAATGATTTTCCTTGGATTACTGAATTGGGATTGAATGATTTACCATTGAAACAATTTAATCATATTTGATTCATCTAGATATATGTTAATTTATCCCCAATATATAGGTCTACAAATTATAAATTTCAGAATTTATCATATTTCGGTAACTTGTCAGCCCAAAAGTTAAAATATATCTGTGCATGTGTGTCTATAGATAGATGGATTGGTAGATAGATTATCTAAAATTTAAAATGGATGATAATTCTATCTTCCTCTAGTGTAACATATAACACCTTATTATTAAAATAGTGTTATGCAATGAGAGAATAATTTTTAATGGAGACTAGCAAAAAAAAAACACAATAATGAATGAATTAATAAATACCCAAAAAGAAGAAACGAGTGAGAGAAGTGTTTATTTTATGTGTTTATTGAGGGTATTTTTGACTTTTTATAATTATAGTAAATTTATATAAAAATATGAACTATAGGATATTCTTATAATTTTTAAATTATTAATGATTAAATAAGTTTTGTTAATTGTTTGATTAAATAAGGGTAATGTGGTAACTTACTATCTATTTTTGGATAATCATGTAACAGAGTATAGTCAAAGCATATTAACACAAACTGTGAACTTTGGAAGCATATCTCCTGCGAATTGAGTTTTTTTTTTTTTTTAATAAAATAGTCTGTTTTATAAGTGTAAACTTATTTATCACTTTACAAAAAAATAATACTTAATTTTAGTCAAAGAGTAATTTTTAATCAAAATACATTCTTTACAATGTTCAACCATGAATATCTACCAATCTCAAAGTGTAGTTAAAAATTTCTAACATCAATATTTTCAAGGTTTGCTTGGAATACTCAGTCAAACATTATCAATTGTCCAGATTTTTAATGTTTGATTGATTTTTTGGTTAAATATTAAGATTATTAATATTTAATCAAATATCAAGAATTTTATATTATAACACAAAATTTTAAGAAACTTTTCATATCAACGTCATTAACTATACAATTAAAATTAATTGTTACATTTCAAAGTAAAAAAATTGACCATATATTTAGTTACAATATGCATACAAATAAATAAAGTATGTTATAATTTTATTACACATTTTGAATATTTATATAATAAAAAATACACTTACTTTGATGTTACTTGTCTATAAAAAAAATTAACAAATTAATTAGTGTGAGTTAATTTTATATGGTATGTTATTATTTTGGCATGTTATTTATCACTCTTGAAAATAAATTTTAATTGTTTCTAAACAATAAACGTGATATAGGTTATTAATTAATAATAAGTCATCTATTAATATATACAAGCACATCAATACATGACAAAATATTGAGCTATCATGTTCTCTTTAAATTTTGGTGCTATTGAGTTATGCAGATGCCATATTTTCTTAAAATTTTTTAGTTTGGCTGATGAGATATTATTGACAAAAAAGATGACACTTAATTTGTGATCAAAATAAATTTTATAATGTATTAATATTTATATATATATTAATAAATAAGTCTAGTATATTTTTAATAAATTTGTATTAATTAATAAAATATATATGTTTGATGTCCACTAATCACTAAAATTAATAACTATATACAATATAGAACAAATCTACACATAAATAATTTGTTAATATTTTTGACCGCATAAATATTTAAATTGAGTAATAAAATTGTAACATGCTTCGTTCATTTGTATACACGTTGTAACAAAATAAATGATAAATTTTTTATTTTAGAATATAACACTAATATAATAATTATTTTTAATTATCTGGTCTACAATATTTACATAAAAAATTGTTTAAAATTTTGTATTATAATATAAAAATCTTAATATTAGATCGGATATGTTCATTAATTATCAACAATTTCGTTTCGTTTGGACAAAAATTATCTGTAAAACGTTGAAATTGGTAGACATTGTTAGTTAAACATTACAATGATGAGTATTTTCGTCCAAATATCTATGCTTTGACCAAAACCAATTTTTTATTTATTTATTTTTTCATAAATAAGTTTGGACTGTGGACTCATGAAACGGACTATTTTATCAAAAAGCCCTTGCGAATTCCTCCAAAGGGGAGAAACAAATCCGACAACACACAACCCAGAATTCATTCTCCATCGGACATAAACAGTGTCTATCTCCACTTCTTAGTTGAGCTACTGTGTTTTGTTATAGCCAGTGAATCCGGATAACATGCTATTACAGTGTTTTACATCTCCTGATTCTTTTGCTCTTTCGTCTCAGAAGTCCTTCTTCTTCAGAAGCCCGAGAAGAGTTTATAAAATGAGCTGTGTCCTAAAAGTTGGATTAGAGGATATTGCTGAAGTCATCCATAACAAGGTTGTTCCACCGTATTCTTTTTATATTCTTCACGGGACTTGCATTTGTCTTCTGGGTTTGTGATTATGTATGATTAATAATAAATATATAATTAACCAAAAATTGCAGGTGTTGATAGCAGCTGGGGTGTCAGCAGCAATTGGGCAGATCTCAAAGCCATTCACTGGTTCTCTCCTTTACCGCAGAGATTTTGATTTAAAGGCTGCCTTTCAGGCTGGTGGTTTCCCTTCTACTCATTCTTCTGTATGTTTCTTTTCTTTGCCTTTCAGCTGTTATTTTCTCTTCTTCTTTTACCTTTGGTCTCATTCAGCTTTTACCTTTCGCTATTGGCTGATATATTATAGTCTGTTGTGGCTGCTGCAACATGTCTTGCCCTTGAAAGGTAATTACAGTGTTCCTTAATTTTGTTGTTGGACTGTTATAACTTTGTAAGTTATTGAATTTTGGGCGGTACGCTTCTTCTTTTATCTTTGTTTTTATGAATTGATTGATTGCAGGGGCTTCTCGGATTCCTTTTTTGGCCTAACAGTGGTCTATGCTGGCCTTGTCATGTATGATGCCCAGGTATGCTTGTCAATTTGTTTGTTATGTCTTATTATTTTGGGGAATCTATAATCTTACAGATGAATATGATGAAATGAATTCTTCTCAATGATGTTGCTTTCATAAATAGCGGGGGTTAGCAAATGAATCATTTTAAGTCTAATGGAGGAGCTTATCATGCTTAGACCTTAGTGCTACCTCTTGTTCATTTTTTCAAGCATTTTTTGGTTTAGAATTTGTTCATCACCTAATATGTTCGACAAGTCATGATGATTACAGATATCATTTGCACCTGGGTCTGCTTTTATTCATCTTACAGCAACATCCACTTTCCTTGTGTGTGTTAATATCACTAACTTAAGAAGTGTAATCTAGAGCACCTTTTGGCTCAAATTATTATAAAGTCAGCTTGAAGTACTTAAGCTTGAGCTACCAAACTCTTGTTGTGAATAGTTTTTGAATAAGCTGATTAATCTTGATCCAAGCCAAAGCTATTCATGTGGGAGTTTCTCCATGTCGTTGATTCATTTCCAAAGGGATTTAACTATGGTTGATAATGATAATCGCTTGAATTAAGAGACTAGAAAAAACAAATTGATCGCCTACACACCTGCGAGTACCTTACTAGGTTTGAACAGTGTATTATGGATCTAGGCCTTTCTTCCTTCTAGTGTTGAAGATGAGAGACTTTGGGATATGTTGTCAGAAATGAGTGTTACTTATCATTCTTAACTTCTACCGGGGCCCTCACAATTAAATAAGTCTTTTTTGCTTCTCCTCATTTCTTCTCAAGTTTTCAATCTTCACACAGTTTTGTAGTTGAATTACAGCCTGACCAGCAGAACGCATCCTAGTCTGATATATTCCTTTTAGAAGAAAGCATTGTACTTTGAGAACTGACTCGGCTTCTAAAGCAGATTTTTCTTGTTTTTCATCAAATGCATATACCTGCTTGTCATAATTTTCAATGCACAACCAAAAGAAGACCACATGTCAATGCTATAATTGTCAATTTTGAATGAAAATGCTTACCGAAATTGTCATCTGCTTTGTCTTTGAATACAGTTTATATTATTTTTTGGGGCCATAGTGTACATGCTGGGACATTCTGCTTAGGCATGTGATAAGTTTGACTTCTTCGAGTGAAGCATTGAATGGTAACTCAAAAGTATTCTTTTGTGTCTATGCTTCTAGTGTCTAAGGCTACAAGAAATCATCAAATGAGATAATTGTCTTGCAACAACCGCTGTATTTCCGTGGTGGCCTAACCAGAGGCCGTAAAATGCTGAGCTGTTGGTCTAGCGGAAAGTTATTTCTGTTCATAGCATAAACAAGACTAGTTTACTTTTCTGTGTACATTTAAATGCATCGAGGAATTTATTTATTCTATTAGGATCTCCATATCTTAATCAATTTTATGATACAATTTCACTGCAAACTTCAATCTGAGACCAGCTTCTTGCTGTTGCAGGGGGTGAGAAGAGAAGTAGGAATTCATGCAAAAACACTGAACAAATTGCTTCACGATACACAAGTTAACTCGAGTGTCTCCGCGGATAGAGATAGTGCAATTGATGGTGAAAAAGGAGCATCAACCCCATTAAAAATGGAGAGCCTGGATCCTCTCTTACCCACGGAAACAAACTCTTATGCATCAAAATCAGCTTATGCTTCCCCTCTATTACTAAAATCCGGTAAAAGATTAAGGCAAACTAAACAGATGCTAACGTCTTCGGGCTTATCAGTGGATACGGGAGGAGGACCAGAAGGAAATTCTGATAATTTAGCGATGTTGAAAGAATCAATTGGGCACACTGAGGTTGAAGTTGTAGCTGGTGCTTTACTGGGGTTCGTTGTGAGCCTAGTTGTGTTTTCCATAATGTGACATCATATATTATTTTGTACTTTTTTTGTATTCCAATTAAGTGCATATTTTCTCTTGTAAGGTAGTTTTGACAATTTTCGTGCATTTATAGACGAAGAGAGAGCATGACTTGAGGATAAATACTGCCCCAAATTATGTACTCTCGATTGTGGGACACAGGGTTCCTTAAATAACTGTATTACATCATATAAGCCAAGCTAATATGGAAAAAGTATTTTGGTGATAAGATCGAGAAGGACCAAAATTTGCTGCCAAGAAACGTTGTTGCATGGACCACGAGTGTTGTACCTTGTGTGCTTTGAATGACACGCGGATTCACTGATGGAAACGTGTCCTAGATTGGATCAATATCAAATTCCTTGGCCCTTTATAAAAGGATAAAAGAATCACTTTTCCCTAAATATGGCACAGATAGGAATAACTAGAGAAGCATTCAATTGAAAGAAGGCGAAAATAAATCATGTCAGGGGCGCAAGGAGCACAGCTGCCACAAGGAAAGATGAAAACAAGCAGAAGCCCGACTTGGGTGTCACTGGCACTGGCTAGCAGGGTGCAACACTCTTGCTTCATATTCTAGTTTAGAATGTCTGTTTTCAGCAGCATGAGCATGGATCCTGAAAACTTACAATACAGTAGTCTATGTATGTAGTTTCTTTTTCGTGCATGTGTCATAGTTGAGAACATGAGAGCAGCGAGTAATGTCAAATATCACGAAAACATTCCGAAGTCCTTATAATTACAAGAGATACACCGTTGCATGTAACTTTCAAAGTAGAGCATAAATTCCACTTAGGCTTTCACTTGCATCTTAATTTGGTAGAAAGAGAACACTTCTTGTGGATATAGTTTGTGAAATTACAGGAAATTATCCCAGGTGATACTAAATCATATCTGCATCTGACAAAAAAAAAAAATCCAATACTAGTTGTGAACGTTCATTTGCAACAAACATCCACATGAATGGGATGCCTTTTTACAAGTCTTTTCCCAATCTTGTCAAAGCTTCCCGAGCACGGCTTTGAGATGAGGTTGAAGACTAGTAAGATTGGTACGCATTTGAACCACATAAGACAGTTCTCCGTTAACCAACTCAAACACTCGGCTGATCTCTCTCACCTGTGCAAGCTCAACAAAAAGACAAAGGAACGCTAAAAGAGGAGGAACGATGAGTTAATTCTCTTCTATTTGTGATAAAAGATTAATAGAACACAAAGGTAGACAGAACCGTTTTTAAGGTAACAGATCATTTTTTTTTTTTAAAAAAAAAGACTTATCCCAAAAGGCACAAACCTACATCTATATCCAAATATGCCAACCAAATACATAATTTCTGGATGCATTCAGTTCCTAAGATCATGAAGAAGAGCTCAAGCATCTCCACCCGGCAACATCTTCACAGACCATAATGTGGTTCAAGGGAGCGTTCATTTATTCCATTACAAGGCTTTTGGCCATAAAAGCAAAACTAGACAGATAAAAACACGTATTCACTGGACCAAAGGTCAAGCGATTGCCGAAAATATACAGTTAAATATGCTGCCCTAATTTGTTACAAACTGCACAATGCATCCCCGTATTCATAATGGGAAATAATCAAATAAAGGAACCTCTTTGCATTCAGTTGCTTTTTACAGAATAGAACTTCTGATACCTCGGTCATTTAAATGAGTTGTAGGTTTAGCCCTAAAGTAGCAAAAATTTTCCAATTACTAGTACAATGATGCCTAAAGATGCAACATGTAGCTGACGAGCCATTAATCAGTAGGGGCTATTACACAATTAGAATAGACATCTATGGTCGAATATAATTACCTTGGAAGCATTCCCCACAAGTTCACTCTGGAGCTTTATTACTTTTTCTTCAGTATTATATGTCCCTTTCTGGATATCAGCAGATAATGAAAGAAGGTGTAAATTAAAAAGCATCCAGAAACGAAGTGCGTCGCACACCCCACAGAGAATGTACTTGAGATGATTGACAACTGAAAAATAAGTGAATGAAGACACTGAACATATAAAAGGTTGTTTGAAAGTACGAATTTAGATAAAAGCTTTAAGCAACTCAAAAATGAAAACTGATTGTTAATCAATTACGACATTTAAATAAACCTCTTTTCACGAACTATACCATTCGGGTATTCATAAAAGCAAGTGAATTTAGTAATCTACGTAAACCTGAACTTCAACAAGGCCAGTGCTTTGAGCAATTACAACTTCAATGGTACCATCAGGCTTGGGCCTCCAGTACCCACTCTCAGCATGCATAGGCTCTCCCGAACCCAGCTTCCATGTCTTCTGAATATATGCTATAACCGGCTAAAAAAGAAACGAATAACAATACAAAAGGCCGTCACTTTTTCAGCAATTGTCATCGATTGATGATGATATAGTGCTACAAAGCAGGGGATTACCTTGCCAGAGTGAGAAAAACGGAGCTCCTCTCCATAGTGAAAGGAGTTGACAGTGGGATAACCACCCTCGCCCTGGCCTCTCCATGTTCCTAGTAAGTACGACAATGGTGCGATTGCTGGATGTAACGAGGGAGAATTAGCACCATCCATTTTCCACTTTTTCACCTTTCTCTTGATTTTTCTCTTCGGCAAGGTTTTTGCTTTGATTTTCTTCTTCGCCAAGGCTTTTGCTTTGATTTTCCCGTCATTTTCATGTGTTTTATTCGTTTCTTTTTATATTCTAATTTTTTGCAATCCAATACGGGCGAGCGAACTTAGGCTTGTTTTTTCTTCTTTGATTTATCCCCACTTTTTTAGTTTCAAGTTTACATTTTAGCCCCTGCGTCGTATTGGCCTTTTTATTTTTTTTGGGTCCCTGACTCCTCTTTTTTCTTCATTCACTCATAAACTTCACACTTTTCTTCGTTCACTTGTAATAAAAACGAGACAATGGATATGATAATTCAATTTCATCTCACATATTTCACATGATTTTCCAAATCACATCTGTTACAGTATTCTATTTGGCTTTGGGATATGACTTAAAACTAGAAAGCAATAGCCTTTGCTACCTTTACGGAGCATAGGCCAAGTCCACTTATTGAGAATTCCCTCCTGACAAGCTGTTTTTCTGTTTTCTTTCTAATTTAAAAAAAAAAAAAAAAACCCTCGGTTGTATAGTGTAGTTATATTAGATTTTCAACGCATTTTGGAGATTAGAGTAATTAGTTGTAACCCAAATGAAAAAAATAATAATAAATAAAGCATAGTTTTTGATGTGATCGAGTTAAGGTAGGTGATGTGGTTAGAAAGGATTGGAGAAAATTGATGAATCCAGGTCATAAGAAAGCAAAGCAGGCACAGGCAGTTAGGCCTGTACGGAGAGGAATAAACGCTGATCCACTGACTTTACCCCGTCTTCATAGCTATGACCGTTTCCCTTGTTTTTCCTTGTTTCCACGTTTCTTTGATATGGATTTCTGTTTTTAATTTTATTTTTTATTCTTATTTTTGTTTTTTTTGTGCTTCTTCTTCTGTTTGTTATACTTCATAATTATAAAAACACTCTTCTCCCTCTTTTTGTTCCACAAATTTCTCTCGAATCAATGAAGAAAATCAACGACACTTCCTGCTTTTGTTGATTATTATGCGAATGCATGGTTGGTGGTACAGACTAACACCAACTCATTTTCATTACCCGCTCTTCATTTACCTTCTAACCACCGTTTCATTTCTTTTTAGTCATTCTTCATACAAATCATCATGACTTCATTTGCTTTATTCATTCTATCTCTAATCCATGAATTTATTCTTCTCTGACTAACAGCAGAGATGATACAATATCCATCAAAAGGGTGCCCATTTCTTTTATTATTTCTCTCTTTCTGGTTTGTTCTGCATTCTCTTTTATTTATTTATTTTTATATATATTTGCGTTATCTTCACAATTCAACTCATCTATTGAATTGCATGATTAGAATATAATAAATTTTATATTAACTTTGGCTATCTGTCAATTTTCTCTCTCTGGTTTACCTGCTTATCTGTCTTCTCCAAAAGGAAAAATTATAAAACATGCTAGCTGTTAATCAAAATCCCACGACTCGAGTCAAGATTGATGGAATATTCCAATTTTGGACGCCATATGATCTTGGAGTATCATTTTTAGCACCTGACGTGCCTCCCACGAACCAGTATCGTGATTCAATCGTATTTTACTCGCTATGACATGCATTTCATTTTCTGAAAACCTCAAGAGTACCAATGTAACAAGTTCTGTCGATGTCTGCATATGTGGTCATTGTCATTGTTAGCTGCATTGAATTCAAACTAATTGGTATTCTGTTTTCACTTTGATTAGGATTAGTATCGATAGAGGGGTGTAATTTTGTTGCCCCGTTAATGTCATCAAAGCCAATCAAGACGCTCGACTCATCCGAGGTAAGTCTTTGTTTATTTTATTACTCCTCTTCACTGATGGAAATTTGATATTATTTTGAATCTACATTATGTTAAAATGAATCCCGTCGTGAATTGATGCAGTGGAGCCCGGAAACAAGTGCAGAAGAACCAAGCGAACAACAAAAGATGGCGAATTTAACCTGTAATCCAGCTTATGACAAGAAGGGGAATAGGAAATCAAAACTTGCTGCTAATTCAGCTCAAGGTTCACCAAGATCATCTGGACAAGCATCTACAGCCTCGAAGATTACTGAAAATGTAGTAGGGAATCCGCAACTTGATCCTAATAACAAGACTAGAAGCCATTCCATTACCAATCAACGCCCAAATCCAAACCTCAAAAAGCCATCAAATTCTGAACAACCGGCAAGTACAATTCCAGTAACCACAAAGACAGGGGATGTAAACAACACTTATTCAATAATCAATCACAATCATCATGGCCATGCAAATAGCAATTGCAGCAGTCGTAGCAACAGCTTGGAAAGCTCCACTGCGCCTCTTAGGCCGCATACTGGTGGTGATGTACGATGGGATGCTATTAATATGATCATTTCAAGAGGTTCTCCAATTGGTCTCAGCAATTTTCGGCTTCTCAAGCGTCTGGGATATGGAGACATTGGCAGTGTGTATCTAGTTGAACTCAGAGGAACTAACACACACTTCGCTATGAAAGTTATGGACAAAGCATCTCTTGCAAGTAGAAACAAGTTATTGCGAGCGCAGACAGAAAGGGAAATTCTTGGACTTCTGGACCATCCATTTTTGCCGACTTTATATTCTTACTTTGAGACTGACAAGTTCTATTGCTTGGTCATGGAGTTCTGCAGTGGAGGCAATCTCCATTCACTTCGACAGAAGCAACAAAATAAGTGCTTTACAGAGGAGGCTGCAAGGTTAGTTACAAGATGAGTACTCTATGCTGGTTTGTCAATCTACCACTATTGCATTTTCCGAGTACCAGCAGATTTAAACATAGGAACCTGTCCTTGGAAAAGAAATAAATGTGAGCTGAGAATCAAGAACAATTAAAGCTCTTCTAGAGCTCGATAATGATAAACACTTGGAAAACCACGAAAAAATTTTATCAATTGGTTTTATAGCAATTGATAGGTGCGAAGTTGCAGCATTAGGGCCATTACGCACTTGTAACATGTAGTTGGTTCAACTATATTTTAGCCTGACGTGAGCGTCTACAAAAATAGAAGATTTAAGCGGAAAACAAATCCGTTAACGAGAACCATTCCTGCTACCTGTAGATATAAATGCTTGTGATGCATTCATGTTCTCAATTTTCGATTTACTTCTTTCATTTAAGGCGTCTGCAGTTGACTTTAAAGATCTTTTATGAACCTAAAATGGCATCTCCACAGCCTGATTATTGCCTGCATAGTAACATTAGTGCTCTGGACAAGAGGGGTTCTGGCTGAGTACCAAGACTTTTTGAGTTTGCGTGCGTTCTAGAGTCATCTTGATCCCTTTGTCATTTTTTTTTCCCAATTTTTCAATAACTCAATTTGATTATTTCTGGTGTTCTTTTGCTTTAGCCCAATAAATTCGCATTCTATGACTTGAGTTCTTATTAGCATACAAGGAACCCTCAGTAATTCGGACGTCTACAACCTTTCACCGTCTAGTTCAGTTTCATCATTCTGTAATTTATGTTGTTTAAATTTGGGTGCAATGCTGCAATCCTAGTACGATGATAATCTAAACAAATGTACTGACATAAGTCATTCATGTTTAAAACTCAATAGTTTAGTCATTAAATCTCTCATCTTCAACAGGTTTTATGCATCGGAGATTTTGTTGGCACTTGAATATCTACACATGCTAGGCATTGTGTATAGAGATTTGAAGCCAGAGAATGTGCTGGTAAGAGATGAGGGTCACATCATGCTTTCAGACTTCGACTTATCGCTTCGTTGCTCTGTGAGTCCTACACTAGTCAAGTCTTCATCTGTGCATGGAAGCAATGGCGGTGGTGGCAGTGGAGGCATACTAAATGATGACTATGCAGTACATGGTTGTATGCAGCCATCATCTTTTTTCCCACGCATTTTGCCTTCTAAAAAGAACCGCAAGTCGAAATCAGATTTTGGCCCCTCTGTTGGAGGTGCACTTCCAGAATTGATGGCAGAACCTACAAATGTTCGATCAATGTCCTTTGTTGGTACACATGAATATTTAGCACCAGAGATAATTCGCGGAGAGGGTCATGGCAGTGCAGTAGATTGGTGGACATTTGGAATTTTCTTATATGAACTGTTGCATGGAACGACTCCATTCAAAGGACAAGGAAATCGTGCAACACTGTCTAATGTTGTCGGGCAGCCATTGAGATTTCCAGAAAATCCACAAGTGAGTTTTCTAGCTCGCGATCTTATCAGAGGACTATTGGTGAAAGAACAGCATAAGAGAATTGCATACAAAAGAGGTGCTACAGAAATCAAGCAACATCCATTTTTCGAGGGAGTGAACTGGGCATTAGTGAGATGTGCAATGCCTCCACACGTACCAGAACCGGTAGATTTTTCAATTTTCGCTGGGAAAGACACGGTCTCAGCAGCTGCGGACAAGAAGGTAGAAGCAGCAGCAGAAGCTGTGGCTGATCCTAAAGGCTGTGATAGTCCTAAAGATTTTTACGTAGAATTTGAATATTTTTAGGGGAAAAAAAACTAATTAATCTCCTACTTGGATGCGTCTTGGGGGAGAATTTATATTTGGTTGTACAAAGAATCGGAAAAAGGGAAAAAAATTAATCCTACTAAGATACATTTTTGTTGAAGAAGGCTGATCATCAACATAGAATTAGTAAAATTTAAACAGTTTGCGTACCATTGACATGCATCAGCTCCATCTGTAAGCTTGCCTATGGATGATATATTTTTCAAAAATTGAACACCTCATATATGTAATCCGTGAAAAGATCATTGTAACAGAACATCTGCAAACAGAAACTTATCAGATGTTCTGTTTTAGTAGAGTAGAGCGGATGGGACCCTCTGCTTCTTGCTGGGGCATGTATTCCTTGTAAAGGCATTGCAAATTCACGAGGGACTTAGGAAAAGTCTATCACATTAAAAAATAAATAAAAAAAGGCGCTGCAAATTCGTGACGGAATTAGGAAAGGTCTATCACATAAAGTTTTAGCATTTTTTTAATGATATTGATTGGAAGTTAAGTTCAAAATCTGTGACATTTTCAGTTTGCCTACACTCAATCAATCAATCAATGTTGCTTGGCTTAATAGATGATTTCGTATGTGAGAATTGTGTGCAAGCACAAGCAACAGGATCTCTTGAGTGCAAGCAGAAACCAGACCTAATTTTGCCAAAATGCAACTTTCCAACTTTTAATTTTACCAGAAATTCCAATCATGCATGAATATGAATATAGGCTACAGGCGGTGGGAAGAAAAAGGACGGAAAGAAATAGATCATACAAGTCGTCATTCTATATGTGCAAACTATATCACGAGCAAGGACAAGGAATAGGTCAAATTTCCCATGTCATATGGCAAAATTTCTGCTCTCTCTCCTCCAAATCCAATCATTTCTAGTGTATCATTTTCTCGATTTGAAAAATCTCTCAACTTGAACCAAAACGGTGGGGGATTGGTGACTATAGAAATCTTTTCTTACTGCCTTCCCTTTTTCCACAAATTCATGTCTCCAAGTTTTGAGATCAAAACAATCAACAATACAACACAATACAGCTCATTCAATTTATACTAACATTTTTGGTACCTGTATTATGTAGATTTGACTTTCCACTATCTACGTGAACCACATATTTCCGAGTAAATATCTTTGTGGTTTATTAACAGTAATGGCCGCTCATAATTTTTTTTTCCTGTTATACTGTTAAATGTAGCCACATCGATTCATAAAGTCAATAAATGACCAGAAAAATGCAGATAATCTTTTGCTTGCTATTACATGGATCCTGCAATGCAACTACGTGAAACCTTCATTCTGATCATATGTGGGATTGAATATAACTTCTTTTCTGTGATTTCTAGGTCAATGTATAAATAAACATTCATTTAAGATTTTAAAAAAACATCCCAAAGATGCATAGTCTGCGGATCTTTATATTTGCATACTTTTTGAATCTGCAGCATGCATTTCTTTACTGATTAGGAGCTATTCATTAAAGCACACAAGAAAACATAATGATATCTCATCATTTGCTTACTGTGATCCAAGAAATGTGAAATTAAGTGGAATTCACAAGCATTCATGGGAGACTTTTCACTTGGGTGAATTTTATGTTTTAATTTTTCTCCAGCTGGGATTAATCAGATTCATCCAGAGATAGAAATGGGGTTGTGCATCAAATAATTATATTTGTCCCCATAAATTTCGCTTATAATATTGTTTTCACTTACCTAAGTTTGCGTATATTCATCAAATAATCAGTGTCTTGTACAAATATGGTACAGACGGGCAGCGTTCTTAGTTGAAATATTGTGGAGAATAAATCATATAATATTCAAGAAACAAATTCAGAGCCTTTGTAAACAATCCACCCTTAGAAATAGCTATAGTAAAGGGAGAAAAAGGACAAAATAAGATGAAACCAGACATGAGATCGCATCATTATCACAGGTTACACAAAGACATGTAACCCCAAAATCAAATATAAATGCACCCCCCGTTCATTCTATTACACTCGACACAATTTCTTTTGGTCTCTTCTCTTTATTAGCTCCCAGAGAACATTATTTCTTGTCCCCAACTGCCCAAACCACTCTAAAGTGTTATTTATACATATATATCCTAGATTTTATTTTATCCTTTCATTTCTTGATTGTTGTTCTTCAAAATTATCAAGATGGCAAAGGGGAGGTTTATTTCCTTCCTTTTGATGATCTTTTTACTTTCCATTATTCAGTTCTCGGTAACTGTTCTTGCTTTTCTTCCTCCTCAAGCATCAATGAAGATGGAATTAATTCATCGGCATGCATCTCAGCTCAATCCAAGGCCTTCAACTCAACTTGAGAGGATTAAAGACATTATTCACAATGACATTCTTCGTCAAAACGTGATTTCTCTCAGACAGCGCCAAAGCATAAGTCCTCGTAGAGAAGCATCAGAAACACATTCTAAAAGTAACAATAAGACTACTGCTATTGAAATGCCAATGCAGGCGGGTGCCGATTACGGAACAGGGCAGTACTTTGTTGAATTCAAAGTTGGAACTCCGTCACAAAAGTTCAGATTGATTGTGGATACGGCAAGTGAATTGACATGGATGAATTGCAAATATCACTGTAATTATAAGTGTAGAATGAAGGGAAGAATTGCAAAAAGAAGGGTTTTCAAAGCTGATATTTCCTCTTCCTTCAAAACAATTCCATGTTTATCAGATACGTGCAAGATTGAGCTCATGAATCTCTTCTCTCTCAGTCGTTGCCCCACACCGACGACTCCCTGTGCTTATGATTACAGGTATTTTTTTTCCAGATTTAACATTATAATCCGATTTTTGCAGGTTTTATTATTTCTTCTTTACTCCAGAGTAGGTGAAGTTGAGGAGTCATTAAAGCCAACCCATTTATCAGTAAAAAATTATCTTAAATTGTTGATATTAACTGTGCTTGTTAAATGCAAATTAGCATATATCGTTGGGTAATAATAAGCTAGAGACTTCGCAAAATAGATTGTTTGCTGGGCAGAGTAACTTGGGATCATTATCATGTTCTCATAATCGTTGTGGCTCCTTTTTATAATAATAACTTTAAAGTTATCACACATGAGACACGATTTAACATTTATTCATGTTTGTAAATCTTCAGCCTCAATTATAGTTTTTCTTTTAGATAGAGACAAAGAAGATAAAATTATAGCAAGAACTAGGGAATCCGGCAGCTAAATTTCAGCCATTCAGGTGAAATTGATTGTCAGTTTTTGAGATCTCCAATTTTGCTGCTGCTGCTGCTAAAGAAACCACTGCTCTTACCTACATCTAACACAAAATTTAAAAGCTGGTTAATGTCAGTAGGTAAAGCTTCACATGACCCACATTTTTTTTCACCAGCATTAAAACTTTTTGCATTTTTGTTGGACACAGAGTACAATTAATGTAGCAAATATTATCATTGTAATTCATCATCAAAAGCAGAAATTCTGGTGCCATTAATTGTTAAATTCTTCCTTTGTGTTCAGTTATTTAGACAAGTCAAGTGCGAAGGGCATATTTGCGAAAGAAACCGTTTCAGTAGGACTTTCAAACGGTAGGAAGGCGAAAATCCAAGATGTGCTGGTCGGGTGCAGTAACTCTTTCCAAAGCCAAAGCTCTGCTAATGCTGATGGAGTGATGGGATTAACTTACGGCAAATACTCTTTTATTAGAAAGGCAACTGAAAAATTTGGTGGCAAGTTTTCTTATTGTCTGGTAGATCATTTAAGCCACAAGAATGTTTCAAATTACATGATGTTTGGTAGCAAAAAGAATGAAGCATCATTGTCAGGAAAAATGCGATACACGAAGCTTGCTTTGATTAGTCCATATTATGCTGTAAATGTGAAGGGTATCTCTATTGGCGGCGTAATGTTGCACATACCAGCTCAAGTATGGGATGGAAAAATAGGAGGCGGTGCTATTGTTGATTCAGGTACAAGCTTATCTATTTTATCGAAGCCAGCATACGAACCTGTGATGGATGCATTGAAAAAATCTGTGGTCGGAAGATATCAGAGAGTGAAGATAAAGGAAATACCAATGGAGTATTGCTTCAATGCTACTGGATTTGTTGATTCGTCTATTCCAAAACTGATTTTCCATTTTACAGATGGAGCTATATTTGAGCCACATGCGAAGAGTTATGTTATTGATGTTGGAGGTGGAGTTAGGTGTCTTGGATTTTTGTCTATAGCTTGGCCAGGCATCTCTAACATTGGCAACATTATGCAACAGAATCACTTATGGGAATTTGATCTTATGGAGGGTAAATTGGGATTTGCCCCCTCTACTTGTACCTGATCTGATCATTAGAATTAGATCAACTGGTGATACATAACTTCAATTCTGTCAATGTATAAGAAATCAATTGGGTTGCTAGATATTAACTGATCACCTCAGGCCATCTGTTAATGTATTGTATTGTGTGAAGTATCATAATGATTAAAAGCGAAGGGATTAATTGTACAATGATTGAAACAATTTTGTTCGGATTTGAGACACAAACACATTGGCAGCATAGCATTAGCATCAGAAAGCTATTATTTATGATATGAATTAGACAGTTTGTCGTGATCAGGTTATGACTTGCCTGCATGGATATCATAAATATAAAAAGAAAACAATTAATTAGTATTAAAACATAGAATTAATTAATGATAATACTAATTGGTGTGATCATCATCAACTCAATTTACGTGAATGACAACATCTGCGACAGTGTGCAGCAATGCAAGATCCCAATCCGATAATGCAGAGGGAGAAGCTAACTACTCAATCCAACAACTTTCTTCTGGTGAAGGATTAACAGATGTGCATGCCATACTTGTTAAAGAAAAAAAAAAAAAGAAAAGAAAAGAGATTTGATTGATAAATAATAATATTGATCTTGGGGAGTGGGTGATGTTTTTGCATGAATCAAGGCGCCTTCCCCGCGTCCATTGCAACCGAATGAGTGCCTCTCTCTATCAGCAATTGGACATCTCACATCACATGTGCAATGCCAGTCAATCAATCCAGCTTTATGTTCTCAATTCTCTTGTGTAATATATATTCTAAATAACTCGTTTGGGCTAAGCTTTGGATTCCAAACGGGTACGAATAAAAAGAAAAAAGGTCCAATACCAGCCCAATCAAAACTCTCATTATCTATGAGAAAAGACCCTTTGGTCAATGCACAGCCTGATTTTGGAGCTTATCTTGGATCAGACGCACGCAAACAAACAAACAAACCAACAAACAATATTTCGGTTGCGTGAGAAAACGATATTAAAATCCCAAGGAGATAATTTTGCGATGCTTTTAGATAAAGGTAGGAAAGGTCCGACGCATGGATAATGGCTCTATGTTCGTTAGACAATTGAACGATGCAAAACAGGAACGCACGAGTTGTACGCACTGGCGGTGAGGCCGGTGAGCCCACCCTCACGCTCAGGTCAACCTCCTCCTTTCTATAACCAGAACCGCTAGGTAGCTTCTAACACTTGCTTGCTTGGCAAAATGGAACGGGGGTAGATATTGGACTCAGCCACACAGTATGGATTAAGTTTGGGCTGGGTCACGAAGTGAGGTTTGACCCAAACATGGGCTTTTGGTAAAATTTGTTGGCTTCGTGATCAGGCTATAAATTAAATAATATAGAGACGTGGCAGGTACAAGCTTTCAAAGCATATGCATACCGCACGAAATGTAAGACTAACCAGCAGCAATGGTCCATTCCATTACGATGCAACTCTCTCCATTATCAACGTGGACGGATGAGCCATCGGTGTCAGGAAAGCATGACACGTGCACGTTATGTTGAAGGTCAAACGTGGCAGTGCAGGATCTCCTGGTAATTATAATAAATGAATAAATAAATAAAATTTATTAATTGAGTTAGGCAGATGGACTTTTCGGTGGGATGAATGGCTAGGAATCCTTCTTCTTCTTCGTTTTTTTCTCTCACCTTCTGGACTCGTAGAAAAGTCCAAACTTCAAATGTTTATTTCATTTGAAAGAAAGATAATTCCAATGGGTTTGTCATTTTCAAAGCATTACCAATAAGAAATTACTTTGGAAAATATTTGGTTTGCTGTTACAAAAACATTCACGGGCCTTGTTTGGGGAGAGCATGCCAAGAATACGAATAAAAGAATAAGCATGCTGTATACAACAGTTGAGGGTGAGGTCATGGCTGAAAAATGGGGTTCCAATTTTTTAAATTAAAAATATTTGCATTTAGATGAAACGAAAAGAAAAGAAATTAATACTGAATTGGACACTAAAGCTATGGCAACAACCAATCAAATTCATAGATGGACATTGGGCTCTTTTCATAGTGGGATGCATTTTAGGATTAGTGATTAATTTTGCATCAACCTAACGCAAAAGAAAGTACACAAAGAAAACAAAAAACCATAAAAATTAAAATTATAAAAGCAAATAAGTAACAAAAGCAAAGCTATAACTGTATATCTTAGAATAAAATAAAAGAAAAAATTTTAAAAATAATCCTATTTTAATCATTCTTTATATTTGTAATCAACTCTAAAAATTTTTTATCAAAATAACTATTTTTTACAATTCTATCCTCATAAATAAATTATATTGATAATTTACTTTAAAATTAAACTTCACTCTTCACCTCACTTTACCTCTCTTTGTCTCTTTTCACTTTTTTCTTTATGTTTGAAAACAAATATTTATTTGTTAAAAAATAAATTTTAATAACAATAATAATAACAATAAAAAAAATTAGTATTACTCGCATTGTTAAAATTTATGTAATTGATAAATTTAAAAATAAATTTGTGTGTATTTATTTATAGTTATATGATAATTATAAAAATTAATACTTAAAATATATAAATATTATAAAATGTATGAGTAAATTGTGAAAAAAATTAATAAATAAAAAGATTTTGAATGATTTGAGTGGAAAATATTTGCTAGAAAATGTGAAAACCAGAGGAGGAAGAATAAGATGTGGCGCATGGAACCAAGGCTAATGTGGCCCTGGTGCCACGTGACGCGTTTTCTCCTTCTTTTTTATAATTTCTTTATTTTTTTAATTAGCATTAATTAATTATATTATTTAATAATTTAAATGTATGATTTTCTATATTATATTTATCTAAAATTTAGTTAAACAATTAAAATAAAAAATAATACTTAAAAAATTAATGTTAACATTTTAGGAGATTTTCAAAAAATTAATGTCAATTTTTTAGGACATTAACTTATTAATTTAATTATTTATATTTAATAAGATATTATTTAAAAATGTAAATGGTAAATAATTAAAATTTATAATTAATACTAATTACATTTATATTATTATTAATTTTTTTATAATTTTTTTAATTTTAGTTAAATAAATAAATTAAAACTTAGTTCAAAATATTATTTAAATTACTCAATCTTATATATTCTTTTAGGACATTATTTTTTTAATTTAATTATTTATATTTAATTACATATTATTTGAAAATATAAATAGTAAATAATCAAAATTTATAATTAATAGTATATTATTTGAAAATGATGATAAATAACTAAAATTTAATATTTTTTATGCCACAGTTATCATTTAATTAAATATTAATTACATTTAAATTATTATTAAAATTTTTGTTGTATTTTTAATTTAGTTAAGTAATTAAATTAAAAATTAGTTAAAATAATATTTAAATTACTTAATCTTATATATTCTTTTAAGACATTGACTTTTTGATTTAATTATTTATATTTAATTAGATATTGTTTGAAAATATAAATAGTAAATAATCAAAATTTATGTTTAATAATATATTATTAAAAAATAATGATAAATAGCTTAAATTTATATTTTTTAAGTTATAGTAATTATCGAATTAAATATTAATTATATTTAAATTATTATTAATTTTTTTATAATTTTTTTAATTTAATTAAGTATTTGAATTAGGTGGAAGGTCATATGTCTTAACAAATTTTTTTTATTATTTATTTTGTTTTAATTTTTTATTTTTAATTTAATTAAATTATAAATAAACTTATTTAATTATAAATTTTTATTTAGTTGAGTTATATTTTTTCCTTACAGTTATACTACTTTAAGCCTACAGTTATTATTCTTTGTATTTCATAAACTTATATCTTATTATATTATTTTGTTGTTTAGCCTTGTAGTATGGTCAAAACAAAATATAATAGGTAGACGTGTATTAAACGAAGAGAGTAGAGTATATTGAATAGTATTTTTATAAAAGATCTAAGAAAATTACATGCAGACAAGATGAGAGTAAAATTGGCTGGAACCATAATTCGTTACTTAGACATTGAT
>CP135577.1:4132374-4157289 GCA_032401905.1 Swietenia macrophylla
GTATGTGTGTATAATACTCTAGTGTGAGCACACTAAGGCGTATATACCTTAAATAAATATCTAAATATATCTAATAAATATTGAATATTTTTTAAATGTAAAAAATAAATAATATTTTAAAAATAAGTTAAATAAAAAAATATATTAAACAAATTTGTAAGATAAAAGAAAAAAATTCTTAATTCAATAAAAAATAAACAATAAAATAAAAATTTTATCAAATATATTTAAAATAATTATTTTTAAAATACAAAAAATAAAATAATAATTTTTTTAAAAATAAATTAATACATAAAAATAGATTAAAAATTATAAAAAAATATGATAAATTATTAAATTAATATAAATAAAAATTATAAAATAAAATTTTATAAATTATATTTCACATAATTTTAATATATATATATATATATAATTATATTAGTTTACACGTGTTATTATAAAAATAGAAAGGTACAATGTTCTGAATTGGCTAACTCAGGGTATAAATAGTACTATAAATTGGCCAATTCAAGGTATTAATTTTGTCTGATCTATTAATTTAAAGCAAAATTAATTGTCTTGGATCGGTTGATTCGAGATAAAAATAGAATTTGTAAAAAATAGGGTCTAACTTAGGATAGAATTAAATACCTTAGATCGGATAACCCAAAGTAAAAATAGAGTTTATAAAAAGTAGAGTTTAAGAGTAAAATTATTTAAAATAGTTATTTTGATAAAAATATATTAAAGTTGATTAAAAATATTAATAAAATTTAAAATAAAATATTTTTAAAAATATTTTTCAAAAATACATTGTTGATTGTGTTCGTGGATGCCACTTTCATTTTTATGTTACACCACAAAAATAAATAAATAAATAAATTATTTTGCAGGAGAAAAGGCAAAACTAATTACGGGAAGCAGAAAATTCCAAAACACAGAAGAAAAAAAAAAAATATATATATATATATATATATATTTTCAAAAAAAGGGCGTGGAATGGAACCATCTGATCACAGCATGACGTGGAAGGCTCATGACCGTCGCTCTTGTTCTATTTTTGATTGATTGAACTTCCCTTCCATTTCCAAAGCTTTAAGCAGAAAGAAATCATTAAATTTCTTCCCTCCATTCTTCGTTAAGCCCAGTAATCTGTTCTAGGCTGTTTATTCTACACTGATTTTGGTTTTCTTTTCTGTTCCCAAAAAACAATAAAAAAAAGGACGCGAATCTCGGACGGAAAGGATTTGGGTAATGATGGATAATTTAGACACTGTGTGAATTGGGTGTTTTGTTGGCTATTATCCAATACAAAATAAAATCTAAATGCTCGTTGGTGGGTGCTGTAAGATTTTTAATTTTTAAATAGATTTCTAGTTAAGAAACGAATTAAAACTGGAGGGAAAACAAGGTTTTTACTGCGGAGAGTCGTGGTGTGATAGTCGAGCTATGCCTAGTGCTCCTCATTTCTCACTCTCTCATCAACGTATTTTTCTCTCTCTCTCTATCTTTCATTAGCGTTTTACTTTGCAAATTTTGTATTTTTACTTGAGACTTCGTTTGATTTTCTAATTAGTTTTAATCGTTTGATTTTCTAATTATTTTTAATGGTTTTTTGGTCCGAAGTTGACCTGGGTATTAAGAAATTTGATCGTCTTCTTTGTGAATTTATTTAGAAATTAGTCAAGTAGTATATTTTCCGATCTGGGGATTACTAGGGTTGGTTTTTGGACCTCTACTTATGAAATAGTTATATGTTGTTGTCTTAAGATAATTTATTTTCATAATTCTTATTTGGTTGTGTTGTTTGGTGATTGACTCGTCTGTTTTTGTCAGCTTTAGCAGAAATGATGAAGAATCTTAAGATTGTTCAGTCTTCTGCCCAACTCCCCAATTCCAAAAAAGTAAAGCCCCCTTTAATTTTCTGTGTTTATTTTTATTCGGTTAAATTTTCAAGGATTATATGATGTTTATCGCGTAATAAGTTGTAACATCATCGTTAATTTTGTGGTAGAAACGTGCTGTTTTATAGCAAGATGGATGATATCTTGAAGATATAATAATCTTTAGCTACTAGAAATATTTTCCATGAGCTTTTTTCTTGGAAGTGAGATGATAAAAGAGAAGGCTAAGAAGGGAAGCAGGCTATGCGTTCTAATTTTTCACATTTGGGTTGTAAAAATGTCAGGTTCCTTCAAAGGAGGGAAGCCCATCAAATGCAACATTGTGTATTTCCTCCATTGGAGATGCAATTGGCAGTTTGAAAGAGAGTGATGTGGATCATGAATCCGTGCCATCAGATCAGGATGTAACTTATCAGACCGGAGCCTACTATGGATATTATTATCCAGGTTGGCAATGACAAATAAATTACGATTTCTTGTTTTTTTCTATGCATATCTTTTGATTTGTGTATATGTTTTCACGTCTTACATTAGAAAATTTGCAGGTTATCATGCTTATTTTTGGGAGAGTGATGACCATGGGTACTATGTAGCAGGTGATCGGATGGAACTTCAGTACCCTGTGAGTATTTGTTTTCCTTCTGCTGTGTCAACAAATCAATGTAGGGGTTTGATTCTGTTTATTTGGTTGTTTGTTTGTTTGCTTTTAATTTTTTTTCCTCTCGGAATATATTAGATGTTGATTCTGAACATTGGATGAATTGATTTTACTCAATAATATGTTGCACCTAATTAAATAATTTTTCCTCTCAGATTGTTGTTATTTGATGACAGTTTTCTATTAGTGTTTTGATTATGCCATTTGAAGTTTTACAAAAAAACTGATCTCAGGTTATCCGTATTTCATTTAGGTTATTGAAGCAGATAATGGATCTTTTATGTATGTCATGCCAGCATTTCTGCCAAGTTATAGTTCATTTGGACCTTATTTGCCTGTAACTGCATTTGGTGTCGATGGGCAGTATCTTGGTCAACAGCCATTTTCACCTGGCCCCTTGTTTCAACCATCTGTTGCTTCCCCTGGGTACTATCCAAATGCTCTTCCTTGTAGAGAGTTAGTTCAATCACCTTACCCATGTGATCCATCCTTTTTGGTTGGCGGTGCGACATATGGAAATAACTTCATTGGAGTTCATAAAGTTCCTTGCTCTAAATCTAATGTATCAGGAAGTCATACTTGTGCTCCACTTTCAAAAAAGTTGACACATTCTGATTCCAGCAATCCACCAGAAATGATAAAATCTTTACCATCATTGGATGTCTCACCAGGTCATCGCCTGCACAACCAACTAAAACCAATAAGCAAGGTACTAGAGTTCTCTGTACTTTGTATTATTTAATCTCCTTCGACTTACGATAATTTTTGCTTTGTTTCCCAGGATTGGCAACACGGTTCAACTTTGCAGCCAGGTGCCTCAGGCAAAGGTTATTTTCCATTTACGAAGTTTCCACTGTATAATCAAGGGAAAGTTGGAGTTCTCTATTCAAATAACTCTCTGAATTACAAAGCAAATGTGCTGGGGTGGGGTGGGATTGAAATGGCAAAAACAAGAAGCAGAGCTAATCGGTTTAGTGAGTTTGGTTTGCTTAATGAGCAGAAGCATGTTCCAAGGACAACAAAGACTAAAGATGCTTTGATATCTGGAGGTAATGCTGATGGACCTTTGGCTACCAATGAGAATGGAAGCAGTGAGAGCATAATTTCTCTTATTCAGAAGGATCAGTATAACCATCCTGACTTCCCACCTAGATATGATCATGCACTTTTCTTTGTTATCAAATCTTACAGTGAAGATGACGTCCATAAAAGTATCAAATATAATGTGTGGGCTAGTACTCCAAATGGGAATAAGAGGCTTGATAACGCATATGAAGATGCACAGAATTGGAAGGCTGAGAAAGGCAGCAATTGCCCTGTGTTCCTTTTCTTTTCGGTATGTTTCGAACTTTGATACTGAGTTTGATTATATATTGGGTAATTTGGTATTTAGTTCAAGTATTGCTAACCAAACAGTGATGGTCAATTGTGTATGAATTGTGAATTTGTGTATATGCACTGATTTTCTCACGAGGTAGTGATTAATGTTTCTTCATTTCTTGTTTTATTGTGTGGCTAGGTGAATGCAAGTGGTCAGTTCTGTGATTAATGGTTCTTCATTTCTTGTTTTATTGTGTGGCTAGGTGAATGCAAGTGGTCAGTTCTGTGGAATTGCAGAGATGATTGGCCGGGTATATTTCAATAAGAGTATGGATTTTTGGCAACAAGATAAGTGGAATGGTTATTTCCCTGTTAAGTGGCACATTATAAAAGATGTTCCAAACCCCCAGTTTCGGTATATAATACTTGAGAATAATGACAACAAGCCGGTAACTAATAGTAGAGACACACAGGAGGTACAGCTGCATGTTATTCGATTATTACTGTTCTTGGGTTTGTTTTATGACTTGATTCTCTCTTCCAACTATACTTGCTGTTGTTGTATTCCATTTTCCAGGTGAGATTTAGCCAGGGTATTGAAATTTTGAACATATTTAAGAATTATCCTTGGAAGACATCCATACTGGATGACTTTGATTTTTATGAAGGCCGACAGAAGGTGATGGAAGAAAAGAAAATAAGAACATCTATGCCTCGTCATGATCACATACAGGTTTTTCTCTTGTCCTTAAAGACATCCTTTTCTTTTATCAATTATTTGCTCGTTTTGTTTGAAGTGTATTTAGACGTTGGATCATGTTTGCATAATTAGGGGTCAGAGTATCGGGAATCTTGTGTGCTGTCAGGACCGTGGCTATAAATTGTGAATTGTTATTCTTAAGATTCTAAAATCAATTCTCTTCCATTACAAATTAATTAAGCATCTGATTGCTTATGATTTCTGGGCATGTAGTGTGATTAAAAATTTGCAAATTGGGAGTGGTTTTATTCTGTTCTGAAGTGTTGTTCTTTCCATCTATCTTTTCTTTTGTAATGCTCTTATAGGACATGCATGCAAGTGTGTCCATCATGAAATTTTGAAGTTGTTTTTTGATTTGTCTTTTCTGTCTGTGATTATGTTTTGCTGCAGAAAGGAGATGAATTACCCTCTAATCTTCAGTCGGTAGATTTATCAGCTGCAGAAAATGCTGAGGAGCCTTGCAAGGAATAAAGGAAATATGGAATGATTACCAAAAATCAAGCCGCTGCATAGGGTCTGCAAATTTCAGCCGCGCTACTGCTGATTTCATGCGCTGCTGCCTGGATGCAAAATAAAAGCTCCAACAATGAAATAGGTCTCCAAAAGAAACGTCTGGTTTTTGGATATAAAGTGAAAAAGGAAATTAAGATGATTTTTGGTGGTGGTTTCCTACGCAACAGTTATGCTTGAGACTAAAAAAAAAGGTTTTTTTTGTTTGCCATAGAAAAAGCAGGATGCCACTATTGATGGAGATGGGGTGGGTTACGTCGCATAATGCCAATTTTTTTTTTTTAAATAGTGCAGAACATAATGTGAATGCTTCTCTATTGTTTCCCATTCACATTTTCATTTTAGTGTGGTGTGATGTTGATTTGATGCGCACAACCAATTGTTGTTCAGAATAAGAGACAAGTGGATGGTGGTTGGTGATTGGATTGTCCTTTATTTGTATCATGAGTTGCGTTGAAGCTTTTGCCTTGATATGGCGGTTTTCAGGGAAAAAATAATGCAAATTGATTGTAGCGAATTTATTAAAAGTTTTACGTTGCAACTTTCGAAATTTACATTCAATGTTACAAGTTCAACGCGGAGCTCCAATACAAATCTTCTAATATGGTAACTGGCAGCTTTTCGATGTGTTACAGTTGTCATGGTACACCAGTCTGGTGTTCGATTAACAAATCTAACTACGGTCAGATTACAATCTTGAGTTTGACGTTCGAACATCAATTATCATAGGTCTCATATAAAGTCTTGTAAATACTACATGCCACTTGACATTTCTAAAGATGAACCGAGTCCGAATGGAATCACAACTAGATACTTTCTATAAGACATGGAAGAAAACACATTTTCAAGTAGATAAAAGAGTTCATACACGGCTTAATCCACTGACAATCTATGCTCCTATATCTATCAATCAATTGACATGGAGACAAGTCAAAATATATCAAATATCCCCTCGCAGGTAAGAATCAAAAAGAGAAGGGGAAGCCCACCATTATACTCATCCCAGAATCTCAAAAGCTATCATTGCTGACCAGATGATTGTCCACGTCCACCACGCCCACCACGACCACGTGCTACTGGTCTCCCACGACCTCTACTTACCGTAGGTGGCATTGCTCCAGCCTGCCTTTGCATAGCCCTCTCCCTTGCTCGCTCTCGCAAATTCACAATATGTGGAGCATTACTTACAGGGGATGCCCGTTTTACTTCTGGTGTGGTTCCAGTGGAACTAGCTTGCCTTGAGATGTCAGGTTCTACAGCTGAACTTGCAGAAGCAGTCTCGCCAGTAACCAAGCCAGCTTCTGGTGCCTGATCTGCCTGTTCAGCAGCCTGGCCATTACCATCCTTAGATTTGTCAAAACCTTGAGCATTCTCTTCGGCTCCATCATCTTCATCATTTTTCTCATCATTGACAGCCTCCGGGGAATTCACTGCAGTTTTAGCTTCATCCTCAATCCTAACTGGTGAGACCACAGGAGTTGAAATAAGCTCAGGCTGAAGCTCTCCAATTTCTGGGCTGCCGACCACATTTGACATGTCAGCACCCCCTTCAAGATCTGTAACATCCGGCAACAGCTCACCCTCTTCCCTCTCACTCTCAGATTCCATTGTCAACTGTTGGTTCTCTTGCTCAGACTGATCCTTTGATCTGTCATCAGATGCCATCTCAACTCCAGTTGTTCTATCCAAATTCTCTTCAGAAGCATTGTTCTTGTCACTCTGCAGCTCAGCTTCACTTGTATCTACCTGTTGCAATTCTTTTAGCTTGTCAGCCTTCTCTCCCGTATAGTCAATCTCTCCCTTCTCAGCTTCAACAGCTTCCTCATTTGAACCTTGAGCTAAATCACCAACAGCATCTAAAGATTCTTCATTTGTCAGTTGAGATTCAAGAGTTTCCGAAGGAGATGCAGATTGTCCTCCAGCGTCCTCTGGAGAGGAATCTGTTCCCTTATACTTTTTTAGCATGGGTGCTGAGACATCAGGACTGGGCTCCCCTTGAAAGAGGGGTTCCTCGCACAATTCAGGTGAGGATGAAGCTAGACGTTTACGAGCCAGTGGTTGACTTTGTTGGGTTAGATTGCCTTGAGTTTCTCCATCTTGAGATGGTGCAATTTTCCCCATTATGTTAGATCCTTCAGCCTCTGACATCTCTATATCACCCTGTGTCTCTTCAGGTTTATCAAGTCGAGGACGAACCAACTTCCGCCCTGATTTACGAGTTTCAACATTGGTTTTGGGCAGAATTAATCTTTCTTTTCCATCTGATGCTTTTACTGGTAAATGACTGGTTGCAGGTCCTGCTGAAGAATCAGTAATAGGCACTTGAGTGGCAAGTGCTGGACCTACAGGGCCAGAAAGAAGAAAGTGGTCACCATCTTTGGAGGTGATGATCTGTTGGGAAAGGCAAGAACCAAAAAAAAAAAAAAGTTATACCTGTTGTAGCTGCTGCAAGAACATCTGAGACTACAGATGTATCAGGAGGAGCACCAGTTCCAAGCTCAGTAAATATTGAATGTGCCACCTTTTCAAAATTTTCCACAGCTGATAAATAGGAGGAAGCATGATCATCCAAAATTGTTCCAGAAAGAATCTGAACAACTAAAGTACCCTGAGAAAATATTACAAGAATGAGCATGAGAATGAGATAGAATGGCTACATAATAAACATCAATTACACAATGTTTAAAGTCCCAAAATAAACAAATAAGTTAATCCGACACATACAAATGACTGCAGAAAACAAAATCAAAATGCGAACCTGGTACAAGGGACCAGCTTTAAATAATAAGATAATCTGTTAATTCTTAATCTTCTTAAAAAAAAATAGGAGCCTATAATTTTAGAGAGAAGTAGCTTCAAACTTAAATTCAACACTTGAAAATTTCCATACAGAATGGAAGTTATAAATTGACAGTCGCAGATTATTATTACCTCTGGAAGATTGTCTTCAGCCTGTTTGAGCTTTCCCAGTTCATCTGAAAGGCGCTTCACAGCCCGCTTATGCTGCTCAAGTTCGTATGAAATATTTGTTTTCCACTAACAATGAGAAAAAGGGACATTCAGGTGAGGAACAAGACAAAACAGAATCCATTTTCAAATACAACATGATATCGTGCAACTGTTTTATGCTTTTCACATTGTAAGGGTAAAATAGCACTACTGTTTTAAAATGCCCATACTAGAAACGTTTAAGCATAATTATTGCAAACAACTGCAGTTGATCTTGACAGCAATGGTAAGCATGCAAGAAGATTTAGTCATTTATGCACCACTGCCTTCCATATTCTAGTGGAAGAGCAACCCTCATGATGTGTGGAAACTACAATTGCACAACAATAAATACTCAGCAGTTTTTCTGGTTGCATAATCTGCCAGACACATCTCATAAACGAAACATGGATAACCTGATCAGCATTCTTGGCAGAATCCCAAATTGCTTTCTCCCCTTTCTGACGCCTTTCTTTCTCCTTCTGGTGGTCATCCTTCTCTTTCTTCAACTCCTCTCTTTGTCTCTCCACAGTTCTCTCTAGAATCTGCCAAAGAATAGAAATTTCAAAAGAGGTAATAGAAAATAGTAAAACAACAACAACAACCAAAAAAAAGAAGGAAAAAAAGAAAAAAAAAAAGAAAGCAGTTATTAACAAACCTGTATTCTAGTATCTTTCTCCTCTTTTTCCTTCATCACTTGCTCACCAGTGACATCACCCACAGACTTCTTACCTTCAAAGGCAATATAAACAAAAGTTAAAAATTAAACCCAAGGTAAAACAGATTTTCAAGTCCAAAAGAGAGTAATAATAGCAAGTCATCATCTACTAAATTAAAACCAATAAGAAAATGGCTACCCTGCTTCAACTCATCCAACTGTTTGGAAAGTGCTTGATTTTCTTTCATTGCTTCCTCTTTTTCCTTCAAAAAAGTGTCACATTTCCTCTGAAGTAACCAAATTATTGGCAATACAAACAGTTAGAAAGCAAAAGAAAATGATCAATACAAAATCATAGGAACATAACCAAAGAAAGTGTGTAATTGATTAACTTCACAATAATTAGTCAAATATTCACCCTCAATTGAGCGGCAATCCTCTTTTGCTTCTCCATCTCTGACTTCCTCACAGCCTGCACATAAAACCAAATAGAAAAATAAATATTGAGGATCAAGAAACAAAACACATATCCTTTCTATAGGAGGCCTAAGCAGCTATACCTCTGCCTGCAAATTCTCATTTAGCCTCTTCTCCTTCTCAGTCAGTTCCTGTCCGCTGTTTGCAAGTTCTTGCTCCAATCGCGAGACGCTTTTAGAAACAAGGTTTTTCATATCATCTATCTCTGCCTCCTTACCTCTTAGTTTTCCCTGTTTGGAATTGAAGACATGTGAAACAAGAATCGCAAGATAAAACCAAAAGTATGAATTGATAGAGGGAAGGCTACTACAGAGACTATAAGACCAAGAAAACTTGAATGCAAGAAAAAAAAAATTGATTTCTACATGTTGCAATACTGATATTAGTGTTTAAGAACATGGTAGAAGTGTTTTTGCCTAGTTTTCACTCCCCCCAAAAAAAAAAATTGATTATGATAATTCAACATCTGCTTTCCAGTGTAAAAATTCAATATATCGCACCAATGGCGATGTATGGCTTGAGCAAAAACATTACTCTTTTGACATTCTTAAAATCAATGGATAAACATAGCCACAAAAGATGTTCCTCTCCTTTCAGGACACAAACAAAATAAAGAATAAGAGAACATTAGAAATAGTAAACAGAAAAAAATGCCTCTATGTCATCAATTTGGCAAATGCATTTAAACCCCATAGATATCATCAATTCAGCAAATGCATTTGTGTTTTCCATTTTTTTTAAAAAAATATCATCAATTTAACATATGCATTTGAAATACTGAAAGAGTTAGCCTACCTTCATCTGTTGAACTTCAACCTTCAGGCAATTATAATCTTCCAGATCAATATTTGAACACCTCTGAAGCAACTTCATTAAATTCTGAATGTTAGACTGCTGCAGTAATAGAATAAATGCAGTAAAAGGCAGTTTAAACATAAAATACCTCAGAGACCCTCTTTTCCAGGTTTTCTTTCTCCATCTTCTGCTTTTCGATTTCTCTCTTATGAACTTCAATCTCATTTTCTCTGTCCCTCAACAGATTCTCTAGATTGTCACAATCAACCTTAGCTTTTTGAGCTACCTCACGGAGTTTCTATGATCATATCAAAGATAACTTTTTACAATTTAGGAATATACATCAAAACTACTCTGAAAACACACATCATTTCATTATCTCAAAAATGACATTTATAATCTCTAACTGCAGAGGCCCTTAGACATACCTGGCACTCCTCAAAATTATGCTTATTTTCCTCTCTGAGCTGCACATTGCTTTCGCGAAGCAAATTTATCTCCCTAACCTGCAAAATTTCAGCAACATATTACAATTATGACAGAACAAAATTCCAGATCGTAATGGTTTGAAATTCAAAAGAATATGCAATGAAAGGACCCTGAAACAATTCAGGACCACAAAATGTTGACTACTGACAATGAAAATGAAAATAGAAGAATAATAGCAGGCAAGAATGACACTAGTCCTTTTTTTTTTCCGTAGCATCACTTTCAAGAAGAAATGAAACACAACCTGAAGCTGTAGTGATTTGATCTCCTCCTCTGTCAATATCAAAGCTCTTGAATTTGCACGCTCAGCATGAAGCGACGCTTGGGCATTCTCTGCTGCTTTTAGAGAACTCTCCAGCTACATAGGAGTAAAAAGAGAGGTACATATTCAAGATCATTCTATGATTGTGGATGAATGGAACCATTACAAGGTGCCCAGATTTTGACTTTAAATAAAAGCATTAGAACAAAATTACACAACCATTCCACAAATTCCGGATATTTTGACAATAATCAATGTCATGAAAGCAGTTTTCAAGTCAGAAACAAGATTTGATCCAACTAAATGATAATGAACAATGTCATTCCACCAGTTTTGATAATGATCATTCTAATTAGAAAAAAATATGCACAATCATTCCACAAATTCCCGACATTTTGATAATGATAAATGTCATATTAAAGCAGTTTTCATGTCCCAAACAAGATTTGTTATAATTAAATCAGCTCCTCATTGGCCAGCTGATTACAAAATGAAGAATTAAAGAAATCATAGTATTCCAACACAATCAATTCAAGAAATTACAAATGACTAGCCTCATATATAATTAAACAAAAATGGCAAAAACATACTTGATTTTGCAAGCGCAGCTTTTCCGTTTTCAACAAAGCTACCTCTGTCTCAGCCTGTGAAGTTTAGAGAACATTAAGAAAGTCCATGCTAAAAGAGCAAGAGTCATCAAAGGCAAAATCTGCTTACTATTGTTTTCTGGTTTCGAAGAAAATTAATCACATTCTGCAAACTAGGGTCACCAAGTGGATCAGAAACAGGGCTTTCAGAAGTTGTTCTGATAGAATTGTGATCCTTCTCAGTCAATTGAATGTGCAGAGCCTCAAGTCGACTATGCAGTATTTTGTTCTGCAGAATTAATCCAGAGGAGAAAATATCATTATGCAACTCCAAAATTGAATACACAACATTAGGTGAGCATTTGGATTTGCAACTCTGGGTGAAGATTTGGATTTGATATTGTTTGATGTTCAACTCCTGACTGAGATGTATCCAGTCAAATTGAAGAATTGAGTTCTAATCGTGTCAGGAAGCAATTAGAAGATTTGCAGTGACCTGTTCATTGACTTCATCATACTTCTTTTCAGCTTCATTCTTTGATTTCTCTAGATCTGATTTCTCCAACTCCCACCTAGTCTTTAGTTCATTCTGTAACATGCAAAATTATGCTAAGAAGTCAATCAACTAATATAAAAAAAATTCAAAAGCTGCACATACAACTAGCAACAAATCATACAAAATCATATATAGGCAACTTAAAGAAAGATCACTAGTAACAAAATCATACAACTGTAACTAAAGCAGCAGCAAATTACCCATCACAAACAAAGTTGTTCCATTAAATATTGCATGTAAAACAAAACACTGCCATATGTTGACATCAACCATCAAAAAAGTCAAAGTGGAAATAAAACACTAATATTAGTTGATAATGCCTCAAGATAAAAAAGTATTCTTCTAGGAGCCTGAACAAGACAACAGCTAACAAAGCAAAGCAAGTTCATCCAGCTTGTGTTCCTAGAATATCATTTAGTTCCTATATAACAATACCATAAATCAGTCAATAGAGTATTATTTTTTCATAACACTTACCCTACAAACTTGTTCTCTGACAAGTCTTTTTAATCTAAATACAGTGCAGCAGATATAATATGGTGCCACAGATAATAAAACATAGAGATGAGGATAAGTTAAAAATCTATCCCCTACTATGATTAACCACATTCAATAAAATCCACATTATTATAGCTTTTTGTTACTGATCGCAGTCGTCATATGTTCCTGATCAATTTAATATATAAAATACTTCATTAATAACATTACTATAGCTTCTTATCTACTGAAAATAGATAAATAAAAGTGATACATGTGCATCATAAACCTTATATCCAACAATTTGGGAAATTTTGCATTGTGATCTAAAGATGACATGTCTACAGCCTCTTGGATCCAAAATCAAAGTGTAAAAGAAGAAAAAGAAGAACATGCATTAAGAGTACCAATAACATTGGCTTGAAATGCCACAGCAAAACTGAAAGAGAGAAATAACAGAACAGCATTTTTTTTTTAAAAAAAAAATGGCAGAAACTAAAAGTAATTGAACACAACAATAAAGAATACAATAATTACATTTTCAGCTTCCAACGCAGCTGCCACTTCATGCGATTCAGACACTTCCTCCTGCAATGAAGCCAAGGCCTGTGATGTTTTTGTCAGCTCCTGAATTGTCTCAGACTGCAAAATAACCTGTACATAGAGAACTATTGAAGATCAACACCAAGTTGAATCGAGTCTAATGCATAAAACGTGCATGCCTATGTTATGGGATTTGTTATTCATTTTAATTATTTCGTTTTTCTAGAAAATACATTAGAAAAGTTTAAGCGATTCCTAATCCTCATAAACAATATTATAGATAGAAAACAGCACTTTCTACCCCAGAAGAATATATAATGGGGAAAGGAAGACACATATATGTTTTCCAATATGCTACAGGCCGGAAAAAATTTAAGCCTTACCCAGAAAATTTGAAGCATTAGTAAGACTGAATTTCCAGAGAATTGGCCTCCACAAATTTAAAATCAATAATCAAGCCTAAGATTGATGCATGCATCATTTTTGGAAATTTTTGTGTGCATCATCATATAGCTAAAGGTAACCTGTCTTTCATAATTGGCTTGAGCAGCTCGCCATCGCTTATGCTCTTTTTCCAGGTCTTCCTTCAGAGAAGAAACTTGAAGTTCCATGTTTACAATTTGAGAACTACAACCAAAGCAAATATTTTAAAAACTAGAAGGAACATCAAAATCAACACAACATAATGTGTAGTAACTAGTCTCACATTTTAATTGCTCTTTCTTCCTTCAAGCTAGTAATTTCTGCTAGAGCAGAGGCAAGAGCGTCTTCCCTTACTGCAGCTGCGGATGCTATTTCCCCAGACTTTAAAATATTTTCTTTTTCAAGCTCAGAAACTCTCTCTCTAAGTGAAAGAAGTTCAGCTTCCAATGAGTTCTTTAACTTTTCCGCCTAATAAATATTTTCAGAACAGAACTTAGGAGCAGATTAACTAAAAAATTGTTAACTCATCTTAGAGCTCATAATGCCAAAAACTACCTCAGCCTTGTAGTTTTCATGAGCAAATTCCATCTGCTTCAATGCAGCTTCATTCACCTGTGCTATGCTCTTATACTGCAAAGTGGAAGTGAAAGGTTATTTGAATTATTCCGCTATTCAAGTATAGTAAGCATCTCACAATGTAATATAAGCACCTGAAGCATGTGATCCTTGCTAGCCTGTGATTCTTCCTTCAATTTTTCCAGCTCTTCCTTTGCCAAATGCAATTGAACCTACAGCATATTTAACTGAAATAATCAGAACTACACAGAACAAGTAAGAAAAAAATTCACAACCCTCTCCTCCCCTCCCTCCCCGAAAAAAAAGAAAAAAAGGATCTGGACAACACAGCAAAGACAGATCAAGAACATGGGAAGAACAAGATAAACGATACGCATCCAGCTCAAAGATGGCACAACTTGAAATGAAGCTGACAAAATCAAATAGACAGATTCATATGTATACAGCCAAATTAAGATGAAAAAGGTATTTCATATTTCCAAAACTCAAACCAGGTTAATAGCCTATAAAGCATGGTGAAATTCACATATTATATTTTGAAAGAGACCCCAGCCAAGCATGACATAAGCTCAGGCTTGAAATCAGTAAAGATAAATCTTTATAATACAACACAAAGGCATTAGTTAAAAGGAATGACACATATTTAGTGGCTTAGAATATTTCATATTCTAAGACGTGCATCTCGGACACCCTCTCAGATGAAGTAGGTGATTAAGATGTACCTGCCCAAATCCCCACCCGACTCACATGCCAACCAGAAAATGATTATAAATAAGTAAATAACATAAATGTTTAAAAATTAGCATTTTATATTTTGAAAATAACCCTAGCCAAGCATAACTTAAACTTAGGCTTAGAATGTGAGAAGGTAAACCTTCATAACACACCAGAGGTGTTAGTCCAAGAGGAATGACACTTGAATTTAGTAGCTTAGGGCATTTCATATTTGAAGGCATGCATCCAGAAAATTATCAAACCCCAAACAACCAGAAAATTATCAAAACACTTAGAGATTGGCACAGCACATCATCTAGACGTGTAGCAAAAAAAGTTAACATATGGATGCTCTAGTACTAACAAGTAACTGAATTTAAGTTGTAGAAACAGAAAGGCGAAAGGTAGACAAACTAGATGTTACTCGAAATAGTGAAAGATCTCTAAAAAAAAATTAAGATCACTCACATATTAAATCCAAAATTCAGTTATGATTGAATTCACCCACTTATTACTCAACCCAAGCCTCGAATTAAACTGGTTGACTAAGGACAAGTTGATACATAGGTCCTTCATCTCTAATTAAAATTGACAAACTTTTCAGTAGTCAAGCCTAATTCCAAAATGGTGACAAAAAGGAGTGTGTGGCAAATGGAAAAGTGGAAAAGAGTGCCAAAGATTGACTCAACCCAAGTTGACCTAGACAAAAACTCACCAACAAAAGCAAATTCCCAAATATGAAACCTAATCAACGATGCAAGTGAAGTTATTAATACAATCACAACTTAATGCAAGCAAGGAAATACTAAAATGGAAGAAAGCAATAATAAATCTCCCAATGCAACACCATAACCTTTACAAGCCATGAGACACAACAGAATTGCTTGGACAGTTTCATGTGGCCAAGGACATGGAATTAAGCCAACTCAGAAGTTAAATTTGGATCTAGAATGACTAAAACTAATCCACAAAGGATAATCTGTGCACCAAATACTCATTCTTGAAAGTCAACAGAACAAATGCATCAAACTTTAGCTTTAATTTTTATGTTGCATTTTCAACTTCCAAAGATTCCACAGCTTTTGGAAGCAAGCCCAATTCTCTAGTGGTTGTAACTTCCGATGCTTAACAAAGAGCAATGCCCATGATATATTATATCCACGCACATTACAGAGGCATCATCTGTAGAAGAATGCAGAAGTTAAATGAACACTGACCTCGTCAGTTGGTCTGCTTCCATCATCCATCTCGCTAGTCTGCATCAATAAAATCAAGAACCCAGAAAAGCAATGACAACATATCAGAACTAGAGCAGACTCACACCATTTATAAGAGTGAAAACAAAATTTACAAAACATTAAAATCTTTTCTAAGCTATAATTTGCCACGATACAGCATAAACTTGTTCTCTTTCTTCAGAATATTTAACTGGACAAATTTTGCCCAACAAATTCTGCAACAAACTCAAATTGCTGTTACTATTTTCATAGGAAAACTGATCTAAGGTTCAATACCAGACTTGTCTGAATCTAGAAAATTGCGTTAACAATCAATGTCACGGACACTCTAAACAAAGTTCGTTATAGGGATGAAATTTGTAATCATGCTAAAAATAAATGATATTTCACATGGTAATTTGGGTTTCCAAACCATCATTTGTTCCTACTCAAGCTCCCCACCTCCACATGACTTATTCGAATTGGTTGTTACCATGAAATTACTTTCACCTTTAAAAACAACGTATCAACTACAAGAACTCTGCCAAATAACCTTTTATGTTTGAAATGATACTAAGTGCACATCAGGAGAGAACACAGATTGGGAAAGAATATGATTGCAATAGTAAGTTTCAATTGTGTTAATTTAAACCACAAAGGAGCAAACTTGAAGGCATAGATGCTCGGAAACAAGGCCCATGGAAAATCAGACCTTGAAAACCAAAAGTTGCTAGTATATCTGTACTGATGAAACCAGACAATTGCAAAACTCAGCAAAAATATACCTTCATGTCTGAAGATCTAATCTTTTTCTCAATATCAGAAAGTTTGGCCTGATAAACAACACAACCAAAAAAACCATCAAACAAGTAATTCCTGTGATGGTAAAAGCTAGAGGTAGGATGAAACTGGTTATTAAAAAAAAATACAAACAAGTTTTTTTTTAATTTTATTTCTAGGAAGAAAGGGCGTTTTTCAGTAATCCAATAGCCTTTTCAATGGATAATAACCTCAGATACAGCAGCCCTAGTCTCTGCTGCCGCAACTGCATGTAAGGCATTAGCCAACTCTTTTCCCATTTCTTCAACTTGCTTCACAGCATTTTTCAAATTCTGCTCCCTGTCAGATGTGAGTGTTCGAACATTGTCGCGCTCTTCTTGAAGCTCTTTCTTAGCCTCAGCCCACTCCCTCTACATAAATTCCATTTGTGCAACATCATAAATTAGATACCACTCCTCTGCACAACAGGATTCAAACTCGCACAAACTTAAAATGTTAAATAATGTCATCACATCATGAATACGGATTAGCATTTATTAGGGAAAAAGGAAAGAAGACAGGGCAACCAACGGTTGGCATCAAATTAAAGAAGCAGCAATAGATATGAAAATGACCCAAATATTCCATCTACAAAGGGTTCATCAATCAACAAAACTGATGATTACCATTCAATATTATCACAAAGAAAAAGGATCAGCTACATTATTGAGAATATTAATCTAAATTGATTATCATATTAAGACAAAACAGACAAGCTTTGATTCTAGTGACATGCATGTGAAGACTATGAGAAAGCATAATATTATTCAAGGAACCACAAAAAAAAAAAAAAAAACTGAGGTAGACCAGCAATAATAAAGCTTAATTAGCAAAACTATTCAAAAGCACAGACCACAGACCGCATAATCAACTGTGCAACAACTCCTATCGAATAAACTTACAATCTCAACCAAATATATAATTATTAAAGAAAATATTTGAGAATCAATGAAGACACACCTCAACTTGTTTTATATACTCTTCTTGTCTTCTCTTCTCTGCAGCTCTTGCTTCCTGTGGTGCCAGTAATAAAGAAGCATGATACAACTCAATGACTCTCAAAGATCCCATGATGGATAAAAATGGTAATATATATTTACAGGTTAGAGAAGATACCTCACGAACTTCCTCAGCACTCTGAATTGTGTCTAAACTAGCCTGCATGAAACAAAATTAGAATCATTTTTTTTTTTCCTGGGGTTGGATCAGGTGGCACCAAAGTTAAAACATCTGTGACATTTGCAGGATGAAAAATTGCATTAGTCAAGCTCCCAACCTGCAATCGGTACACTCTCCCTGACAAACTACGAACTTCATCACAAGCTCTTTGTTCAGCACTCGACAACATTTCTTTTTCATGTTTTAAAACAGAAACCTATCAAGCACAAGAAATGCAGTGAGTACCACCAACAAGGATCAACACAATTAGCTACATCCAACAGGACATCTACCTCTATAGTTAACTTCCGAGAGAGCTCCTCGGCTGCATTCAGGGATTCTGACATTTCACGCATCTTTCTTTGGTAGTCAACTATTAGTTGTGAAAACTCCACATTTCTAGCTAAAACACCATTTATTTCAAGTTTCTGCCATGTGTCACAAGCAAATAAGAGGGAAAAATTGTAAAAATCCACTTATTAAAAAATAAACACATATATATACATGTAGAACATCTAATTTCACCTGATGTTCAGCTTCTTTCATAACAATATCTTGCTTTTCTCTTGCAAATTCTGCTTCCAGGGCCAACTTATCACGCTCTGATCGTAGTGATATAATCTCGCTCCTAACAATGTAACATGAAATAAGATGTTGATAAGGTGTCCAAAGCATGTAAAAATTGAGCCAAAAAAAATGCAGCATAAATAAATTGCTACTATAATGAGGAAAGCAACAACAATAAAAATTCAAAAAGTTATCTGCCAATCCATGATAACATGCACCCACTGCATGAGCACTAGATTTAAGTTTGCGTAAACGAAGGGGATTTTTTTTGGGGTGGGTGGGGTGTGGTTATGTGGGTGTAGGTGAGGGGAAGAGTTGACAAGAAAACATACCCAAAGGTGAGGGTTCTGAAGGCAGATTGACAAAAAGAGAATATATTTTCAACATTTCCCAAGAATCAATATCTTTATGCATCCACCTATATTTTGATGGGATCAGCATTTAGAAAGAATATAAAAGATTGATTTCTATCTGGCTTTGGGCTCAATTTTATTTAACTAACGGTGAATAATTATCAAAATTTTAAATTGCATGAATTCTTATTAAGCAAAATCTTCATCATGAAGACTACCAAGTAAAATTGGCCAAGATATTGTGACAAGCTTCACTCAATAGAAGGCTCTCTCGCCCAAATGTTAATCTGAATTCAACACAAACGCAGAAAGCTGAGCTTAAGAGAGAATTTTACCTGGACTTGGCCAAATCTTCTTCAAGTGATCTGACACGCTCAGCTGTCTTTTCTTGGGCCTTTTTAGCAGCTTCCTGTATTTAGTAAATTAGGAAATGGATACCAGGAGACAATAAACTAAACATGCCAAATCACCAAAAAGAAGAAGTGGAAGTCCTTGACCAAATCGTACCTGCGAACCTTCAAGAAGAAGTAAGAGGTCCTTCCTCCCATCTGTGCACCAACCAAAGTACAGATTACACCGGCAGATGAAGAGCACACAAACAAATTTGAAGAAAGCAAGTAGAAGTGAAGAACCAAAAAGAAATCTTAATTTTTATATACATAATTTTTAGACTAACATTCAAAGCACCCCAAATAAGATTCAATCCTCAAAACAATACACATTCAAAAAATTAATTAATCACATAAAAGAGCAACACACTTTCCCATCCATGGTTGCATCATACCCAACATGCTTAACGCATATGATCTTCAACCATGTACTCTCCCTCTTTTTACCTTTTCACTTGCTTAGCATTTTGATAGAGATAAGAGCTGTCTAGCATTAAGAAAAACAATGCCAATGAAATAAGATGGGCACAAATAAAACCTGGAGCTGCATCTACAGATTGCATATGAGATGAATGCAATTTATGTTCCTCTTCATATAGCCTTTTGTACATAGCAACCTATATAGAAAGTTGGAGAAGAAATAAATCAAGAACCATCAAATTTGAAGATGCTATTTCATCATATGCATGCAGCAAGTAAAGAAGAGCAGAATCTGATTTATCTGAAACAAGAAGATTGATAGCAAAAGGCTCACAGAGGTATGAAGCGATTCAATCATGCGCCCTTGCTCTTCAGCCCTTTCTAACACTGCAGCAACTTTAGAGGCAGCTTCATCGGTATGTTTCTTAAGCTCAATTTCAAACTTTTCCTGTAATTGCGCGGTAAAAAGACATACTTTGTCAAAATTGGCTTTCTAGTTAGTAAAAGTAGTGCAGAGTTCCATCTTTAGCAAGTTGGCCAACTAAACAAGTAAGAAGTTTTCGTGTTACCTTAAACTCCATCTCTCTGCCCTCAATCTGGTTAGAAAGATTTCGTACAAGGCTTCTGAGCTGGACATTCTGCTCAACTAATCCATTTATGTCCTTGAAGGTCAACTGTCGACATTATTTCAATCAAACTTGACATTTATACTTTTTTTCGTCAAATTTTAAAAAGAACAAGCCCCAGTCAAGGTAAAAATTTGAGACATACAAGGCGGTCTGAAATAACTTTTTCAGCATCAGACTCTTCAATCTTGTCAACATCAGCAATAGCTGTACCTTCATCAGCATGCTCAATCCTAGAGAATCCACAACGAAGTTGTATATCACGGCATTCTTTGATGAGAACTGTCACCTAAAAAATGTCACCCAAAATCTTAAGTAGGAGTCAAAGGGGGAAAATACTCAAAAAAAGACAAACCATCCAAAAGTATTTACATTATTTCTTTCAGTATACCTTCTACAGAAACTTTTCTATAACATGGTTCTTGACAGCATCATGTTATTCTTAACCAAGAAAAACACACTCACAAGCACCAAATGACAATTCTAATTTTTTATTTTTAAAGAAGAGAACATGATTGTCTAATAACAACGCCAGTAATAATGGATTCACTAACCACAATAACTTTAATTCTTGTCTTATTAACAACAGCAAACCAACATTAGTAATGACAAGATGATAAATAGGAATTACAAAGACAATCACTATGTAAGGAAATGAAAAAGAGGATTTATGGAAAGTGAACAAAAGGTTCTTTTGTTTCTTAGCATAACAAAGAAAAAGTGGAGTCCACATCAAAGCCTTCTGCCTCATTGCTTCTATCCAAATTACGCACATACTAATGGTTGAATATTATCACAGTCAAGGAAACAGCTTAGGCAGCAAAAATAAACTCCATAAATAACTATTTAGTCATCCAAACTTTGGGTGCTTTTCACAAACCTGCTTCTGAAGGTCACTAATCTCCTTCTGAGCCAGAATGCAATCGCGTTCACGCCTCCTCAAATCAGCCTGGAAGATAAATATATGAGCTACCCAATAGACAACAGAAAAACAATCAAACTGAAAATATTAGATTAAGTAAAATATTTCAATAACCTTAAATTCCTTAATGGTCTTCTCCAAATTTGACTTTTCGGAGACAGAGTTCTGCAATTTTTGATTGATTGCCGAGTAAGCCTCAACCATCCTCTCATATTCCGCTGCAGACACACTAATTCTATCAGCATCCCACAATATAACCTCAACCAAAGGCAAGCTCAAACAGACTGATTCGTCAAAACAATTATTTGACAGTGACAATAGTTTGATCAAGTAGTATCTTGTTCTTAGATGAAAGAGTTTTTTTGTGTTTAGATGGTATTCATAATTCTTCTTGTTCTTGTAAGGTGAACTTCTGGTTCACATTTCTGTGTCCATTTTTTATACTAATAAAAATTTTAATTGTATCTGATTGAGATCATGCCACCAGAAAAAAGGAATGCTCATTAAAGTGAATAAAAATTAGAATAGTATAATTTAAAATGACCATATACAGTTAGTTAACACTTATCTTCCATCTTTCAAAATAGGCCAACTCTGTCAAAAATCTAATGATAGATAGGTCAGGTTTATTGGTACTTGCCCCATAGTCCTAGTTATTTGAAGATCTAGATCTGTGCCAAAATCAATTTGCATTAGCAAGTAGATGCAGCGGCAACATTCCCAGGTTTGTTCTAATAGACTCTGCAGCTAGAATTTATCTTCCTGATACCCTAGAGATCCTTTAGTTTGTCCAGTGAATAAGTTAGGGCAGGCAATTGAGACCATTTGCTGCACTCGGGGGCAATTCCATCGGCACCCCCTCTCCCCAAGAAATTAAACCACCTTCTTCAACTTGGAGAGAAAACAAAACAACAAAATCCAACCAGAAATATCGTCTTCCTCGGTTGACCATTTACATCCACCAAAGCACAGCACAGCAGATTGCCATGCTCGCAAATAACTTATTTAGCAGATGTTTCTTAATATCCATTTTTTACCCTCCTGTTTCTTGTTATCAATCAAAATATTACCTCTTTCATCCAAGATGACTCCAGCTTTCTCTTCGAGTTCATATAGGACCTGTAAACAGAACATGCTAATTAGGCTTCTCAAACAAAGATGAATCAGGCAACATATGAACATTTTCTATAATTCCAGAGAAAGACTTAAAATCAACATTAAAGAATTTACAAATTTTGAAAATACAAGAATGATACTAAAAATTGCTAAGAGAAAATCCAACTCAAACTTCGATTAAAAGACCAGAGAGGGAAAAAAGGATCCAAACTGAGGCATTTCTTTGAAAGTAAATTAGCATAATCCTCAACTAATTTTTAACCCTCAGCAACATTAACATTCGTTACCAGCCAAAAACTATCCTATCTGCTAGAACTAACAAGTAGGAAAAAATTCCAGATACTAAACAGAAGCACCAATGAATAAAGTATTTGTCAAAATAGCACAGGGCTTGCAAATTAATATATAGGAGTATGAATATCTCATCAACAAAATACGTCAACACAGAAATGTGACTGCTTCCTCTCCCTAAATGACAGAGTACATGCATCGATAAAATATGGCAACAGAAATGTGACTACTTCCCACCCCTAGATGACCAAGTATATACTTATATTCTTCCTTCCTGCATATAATTGCCTATATCCTGAATTACCATGACAAAATAATGCCATTTAATGAATATCTCAAAGAAACAATCAAGTTTCATTCAAGGATATCAACAATTTAGGACAAGACACTAGCAGCCATTATAATTGTCTAAAAATATGGCAGAAGGTAAAGTGAACATACCCGTTGCAGTACTGCTTCAGATTCCTTTCTTCCCAGTTGTTCATGTCGCAGGGCATCGACAGCCTCTTGGTACTTTGCATATATTTTTGCTAGCTAAATATAACAAGCACAATTTTAAATCTGAACAGATAAGATATGGAACCAGTAAAAACAAAATTAAAATTACTATACAACTTACACTCCATCCATCACGCAGAAGTGAAGCAGCTAGTGTTGTTCCTGAGACACCCATTGGAATCTTGGGCACAAGTGAGTGATTATCTTCAGAAATGCCATTGGTGTCAAATGATTCCATACAGCTGCCATATAATAACCAATTGAATCAGTACAAGGTAACTTTACCCGAGATAAGAGATACCGAATATTAGTCATTTGCTCAAAGAGACTGCAAAATAGTACTACAAACAAGACATAATCTTGGGTTGCAATATGCCCAATACGCAGAATCAGATATGCAACAAGTTGCATATGCCAGAAGAGGAAGAGATGACCACTTATTCAAAAATTTTAATATGTATCTGGATTTGCAGATGGTTAGCACGAAGAGTACTGCATTAGATACCACCTACAGTTGTCCACCTTAGTTTACCCATTGGTACAGATAAAGCAAATTGAACAAATTTGATTTTTCAGCTAGTATATTTCCTAGAAGTTTGGGACCACAAAAGTGGATTGGTGAATAAATTTAGCATGAGCCATACCAACTGAAACTTGCCCCAAGAGAAAATGCAAGGTTTAAGAATTCCTTACCTAAACTCTTACATATATACATACATACATATGTGTATATAGTATATATAATTACCTAATCCTCAGGGCACATCTGATGTAAGATATACAGATAATCTTAAAAGGTTGATTTCCTTAATTGTGGATTTCAACAAAGAATATAAGCTTTCCTTTAACATTATCACCACCCTTATCTCCAAATAGAGCATATGTTACATGTTCAATGCAGTTGAGGCTTCAGCTATAGACTACTCAACATGTCCAGTAAGTTTATGTGCATTCAGTATCAGTGGACATAAAAATATCAACGTATAAAATAACCTTGACAAAGTTGAAATCATGCATACCACCTCAATGGATAAACAGCACCAAAGACTACTACAGTTTTATAGAATTATGGGCATACGTTTCTGTTGGGAGACTGCTGAATGGAAGAAGATTCAGCTCATTTGCTTTCCTGTTACGTTCAATTTCGGCTTCACACTTTTCAAATTTCTCTTTGAGATCTGTGGCCTCCTATAATTAGAAAAGCAAATGTATCTTAAAAATGACAAGGACCATCAATTAAGGACCTTCATTGAATAAAGTTTAATTTAAGGGAAAGCAAAGAAAACATAATAGGAATTTTATTTTTGTAAAAGACTTAAAATATATGAATAACAATAGGAAAAAGTACAAGATGAACCATAAATCCACACGGGCATCCAAGAAAATAAGATGTCAAAAAATTATGGACCCATTTGCTACAAATGACTAAGGTATTAGGAGTGCAATGGGAACGAGAAGTTCTAACAAAAGAGCAATATTTCAATTATAAAATAAGACATCTTATTATGACAGAAACTTTGAAACTTAATTTTGAGAATGTTAAAAAAAGAACAAAAATAAAAAAAAAAAAAGAGAAAAAGGTATAGTTTGCATAACTCTATAAAAAAAAGGGTGAAAATAAAGAAAACTGCACATACCTTTTCCAGTTGTTTTCTTGCAGATACTTCCTTTTCAAGTTTCTCTTTATAATCATTTTGAACTTGTGTCAAATGCGTCTGTTTTACCATGTTAACATAGAAATGATGAATTTTATGATAATAAGAAGAAGAAATCAACAAAAAAGGAACAAATACTTAAACGTTCATTGGTTAAAATACACAAAAGGTATAAAATCTCACTTCCAGAGCTTTTATCACACCC